>OY757309.1:217784903-218237358 GCA_963583905.1 Stenurella melanura | reverse complement strand
GCCTCATACTATTAGGTAATTTATTATAAAATTTTATACAGTAATAACCTGCACCGTTTCTAGCTTCTGTCAGTCTAAGAAAGCTATGCTTTATGTTCATTCTGAGTCGCATAGGATAAATGTGTAAATCACCATGACTATTAAATTTGTGCAAGTTTCGTTTAATGTACAGAAGGCATTCAAGTATGTATGCTGAAGGCATAGTGAGAATATTAAAATTTCTGAATCTGTCACGGCAATCATCCCTGTGGTTTAAATCTGCTATTATTCTCAGATGTTTATGTTGCAGCTTAAAAATCCTTTCATGTGTGTTGAGTCTCTCCAGTTTAGAAAAGCACAGGTTATATTAGAGTGAAAAGTGCATATGCAGTAATAAGAACATGCCTTGATACAGTTAGTCAAATTACGTAGTAGAAACATTTTCTTAGATAAAGTTTTAGATATTTGGATAGATTTGTAATATGTATGTCCCGGCAAAGTGTGAGATCTATGTATAATCCAAGGAATTTCACTATATTGTCATTAGTGGTCTGGTTTACATTTATTTGTATGACAAAGAGTTAATGTGATAGTTTGTGTTTTGTCCTAATTTAGTGTCAAGTTATTAGCCAAGAACCACTATTTGATATTTTATTGAGCACTCACTACACTCTCGATAAGGGGCCGTGCACAAAATATGTCACTCAGAATTTTGCCTGTTTGGACCCCTCCCTCCCCCTTCGTCACGCTAAATCACACTTTTGGCAACCCCCCTACAAATATCGCGTTAAAAATCTTTGCCAGAATCGGAACTAAGATGGCTCTGTAGTTTGAGACATCATCTGAGGATCCCTTCTTGAAGATGGGGATGACCTTTGATAACAAGTACTTTTGGAAAAATATTCAGTCTGATACATTGATTGATTAAGTTTGGCAAAAGATACAGTATGATGTTTTTGATTGATTTTATTATTTGCACATTAATATTGTATGCATCTTTTCTACTACTATTTTTTAGCTTGGTGATAATATCTTATTTCATTGTAAGAGACCTCGCGAAATTTAAAAGAAATACTGGGAGTAACGAGTAACGTTAGGGAGAAAATCTGTGAGCGGACGTGGATGATGGATGTATTAATTTAATTGCAATATTTGAAAAATTAGAATTGAAATCATTAGCATTTATAGAATCACATATTTCAATCTTAAAATTGCTATTATTATTTTTTATAATGTCCTACATGGCTACTTGAGATTTATTTATGTAGTTATCATTGGCAGTTTTTTTGGCCTTAAGAATTTCAAAACGATATTTACTGCGATAGGAATTTACTGTTTCTTTGGATATGACCAGAGGGTCTTGCTTGTGTACATCAATAAGAAAATTTTGTTGATTTCGCATATTCTGCAAGTTTTCATTAAACCATTTTTTTGACTTAGAATTGTTGAGCATTTTTGATTTGGTCGGTAGGCAATTATCAATGGAATCTATTAATATTTGTCTGTCTCATTTATAAAATTCCAATTGGCTTGTTCAATTTTGTGATACAAATAGAACAGCCCTCTGTCTGTTATTGGTCTGTAGTTGATTCTGACGTTTTTTGCTTTCTGCTGAAGCTCACATAGTTCGAAATTGAAGATCCCCAGGTGATCTGAGAGATTGGTATCGTGAATAGTTGCGGCATATTTATGGGAATTTATATTTGTAAAAATATTATCTATGCAGGAATTGTCTCTGGTGCTAGCGAAAACAGTTTGTTTCAGCCGAAAGGAGGTTAATATACAGATTATTTAGTTTACACTTCTATTTACTTTTATTTAACAATGACAAGTTAAAGAGAGTCATAATTAGCTATGAAAAACAATAGCTATAACATTTTTATCCTGATGCGATTGTTAGATTACGGACTAAGCTTTTTAAATTGAAATAATATATCTTTTTATTAATTTTAAAAAGGATTATAAAGAGAGCATGAAAAAAAAATTATTCGATACACGTCCAGTAAGTCTCATTACTGTACTCGTTTATATTCCGTACCCGTACTGTAATAAGTCACCTGTGGATTTATAACGTAAATTGCTATTAAGCATTAGTGCATAAAGTATTTATGTTTTTTACACTAGTGAAATATTAAGATAGCAAAACAGTTGTTTCATAGCCTCCTAGATATACTTGTTATGTAAAAAGCGTTTAATTTTTTTACTTTACACACTTACAAACAAGTTCCGCCTCACACGCTACACAGTATGCGCAAAGTAAGTACTCTGTACGGTAGTAGAAAGCATATATGCATTTACAACAAACATTAATTGTAAAAAAATAATGAAAACTACTTACGGACCTAGTCAGTTTTAAGGATGGACTGAAAATAGTCAATAAATTCTTGGACTTTGTAAAAATCTTTCATTTCAGATACCTTTTAATTTTTGTAATAAATTTTTTAAGATTTAAAGTCTTCCATTTATTTCACAATACATGGCATAATTGTACCAATTTTATTTACCTATTAGTATTCTTCAATAAATCAAAAACTAAAGGCATTGTAGGTTTCTGTCTGGTATTATAGCTAGTTTCAAAATGGTATTTACTGAGACGGTTTTGTGCATAGACAATAAAATGCCATTGTATCTAAAATGGAAATCTCTATTAGGCAACTGAATTATAAAAATGTTTATTTTGTTTTGAATCATTAATGGGTTTTGCAAATATAATGAATGTAATCAAATTCAGGAAAATAACAGTTACCCTTGAACTAAAAACATTAAATATAGTAGTAATTAGTAATTATTACAATATTTAGTTGTGTAATTGAGGATGTCTATTTGTCTAAATGTTATGTTTTCTTTATTCAATTATTTTCATCTTGCATAAGTACATAATAGATACATTATTTTTGCAAATCTTTCAACCTAACTTAATTCAGAAAACGAAATATGTTACTTAATAATATTATTCATAAAACTTTTTCTTTAGTAATGCATTGACAAGATATCTGTATGATATCCTTTAAACCATCTCTAATCAAGATTTTAATGCTAAGATTTTTAAAATTTATTTTGAAATACTGAGAATACTTGACTGGAACTTGTACTTATACCTACAAAATTAGTAACCCATGTTTTTCGTCATGTTACCAAGTTGGCCATTTTCCACAGCGTGAAAGCTCCCAATTCAGCAATAATTCATAATAACCAGTTTTTTTTGTAGAAAGATGTATTTAGGTATAAAATAAAAGTGTACACTATTAAACAAATATACAGGGTGTAATTAGTTTCATGTCATTAAAAAAAACCGGTGGTAGGGAACGACAAGACAAACAAGAAAACCTTATATAACATGGGGTCTAAAGCTCATAGTTTTGGAGAAAAAAAATAAACAAAAATTTCGCAAATTTTCAATAATTTTTTTTTGAGAACTGCTGGAATATTGAGGTAGGTTTAGATCTAGATCTGATCTGAGGAAAACTATACTCTAACTATCCCTTGTGCAATATTTTAGTTACTGTCGGTGCTTCGTTATGTACAGACGTCCAACCGGCCGTTCGTTGTTTTTGTTATTTTTGAATTTCACGTCATTGTGTATTTATAGTTAAGATTTATTTTATTGACTTACCGTTCAAGTTGTCAAATTCTTGATTACATACCGACACAACTTACTTGTTCGTTCTTTTTGTATTCCTTTTTGGCTTTTGTACCAAGTTTTTATTTTATTTTTCTTTATTGACAACGTTAGTTGATAGTTTAGTGTTTAGTGTTGAGCGAAGTGCGTATGTACTGAATTCGACGTACCGAACTGTGTATTGATACAGATGCAGAGATTTTGAATCATTTAGGTAGGTAGTAAGCTTTTAACCCAGGACACTCATTTATGTTACAAATGTTAATAAACCACATTTAAATTTTCTAAATTATAACAATCCAATATTTTGTTCCAAATTAAAAAACACACATGTAAAGAAATGCTCTGTTTAAACCTCTATGGCCATTATTTGCTTGCAATCGTGCACGAAGAGAGAACGAATTATTTACCTCTTTATACCCTCAGTTCAGTTGAGGCGGTCCATCAAAGGCGGTCGATGATCCTTTGATACCGCGTGTGCCGGCGAGCACTTTTTTACGACAATTTAAAAGTTGTATAATTGGGAAGTACAAGTCCATCGACCAAGAAAATCAGTGGTTCTCAATAGTTGTCTACCATAAGATTAAATATATTAACCCAGATCAGTTCTTTTCAAAGTGCCCCTAGAGGGAAAAGTCATAAAGGTTTTTTGTTTGTCTAGTCGGTCCCCATTACCAGTTTTTTTTTTTAATTACATGAAACTGATTACACCCTGTATAGATGGGTTCAGCAAAATATCAGCCATTTGTTGATTTTTCCCTTATAGCTAAGAAGCTATAAGAGCTAAGTCGCACATGTGTATAGATAATTTCTTCAACATACAATTATGAATAAAAAAACGTCATGAATCATTTGTCTATAACAGAATATTGTCGATCCTCCAAACACTCATTTTGACAATAAATTAAAGTTTTCACAAAATTTCACGTGTTGATTGTTAGCATCACTTGTAAATAAACAACTTGGACACCTTGGCAACAAGCCAAAGGTAACTGCCAGCATGTGTTTCTGCTATTCAGATTCATAGATAAATAATGTCAGGAATAAATAAATCATGCATCAAAAATTAAAACCGGATTGTTTTATTAAAAAAAAAATCTTATTATTGTGGGAAAAAAATGTAATATACAACTCAGGAAGTAAATAAAGTTGATCAGGCTCGAATTCTATTATTGCGCAAACAGTCTTTGGCTGGTAAATATTGCTTTGTTTCCCTTGTTACATAAATAACTATTCTTTACTATTTTAGGGCTTTAGTAACATAATTGTTTAAATTTAGTTATATATGTACCCATATATTTCTTTAGCATTATGATAGATCTTTAAAAGGGTCCATATGGTATTTTTAAATATATAGCAAAATCTAGAGTGATAGTCTCTTATCAAAATATCTATATAGGTAAAATACATTTGTGTATTCTGTTACTATTTCTAAATAAATGATCTGATTTGATATGAACTAACTTCCAACAATTAAGTGAATATTTTGGATTTTGTTCAATAACTTACATACGTGTATTGTACATCTTTCTATCAAAGAAACGTATTAAGAATTATTATCGAATTAGAATCTTCAAGGGCCAGTCAAGGTCCTCACTTTAAATATTAAGATATAATTAGATATTTTGCTTGAAGAGTTATTTTTTTTTCAATCGATTAAAATGTTATACAGAAGTGTTAACTGAAATACTTATACAATATAGTATACATATGTAATTATTAATTCACATCACGTTGATCTGTAAATGAGGTCAGTGCCAAAACTATCCATCAAATAAATTATTCATATTGTTCATAAACAAAGTTGTCTTTAATATCATTTAAAGTTACTGTCTTTATTATACTCTTCGCAAATACAAAAGGAAGAGTATATTGCATTCGATCGGCATATTTCTAAAACCTGTAATATTGCTCGTAGAGAAAAAATGTTCATATCACTGTGTTGGTGATCGAATTCTGAACAACTTTCAAAATGCCCGTCCTTCCGTATGTCCGTCCGTATGTCTGTCCGTCCGTCCGCCTGTCCGTCCGTCTGTCCGTCCGTCACGTTTCTTGTAAGCACGATAACTTAAGAACGAAAATTCCGATTGTATTGAAATTTGGACAGTAAGTTAGTGTTAGCTAGAGGAAGAACCGTATTGTTTTTAAACAAAATCAATCGATTGATAAATAAAGTTATGAATTATTTTAAATAAAAAAAAAATTTTTTTACATAATTTTGTTTTGGTTTGTAATTAAACTAAAAATATCTAAAACTAATATTATTTACAAAAAACTGTCAAGGGTATCCTATAGAATGTGCAACAATAGTGTTCCACATATCACATTGTATGGATGTGTATAAATTGCTCTATGAGAATACAGTTATATTAGAAAAACTACTCAATCATTTTAACATATTTTTATACCAATGTGCTACTAAAGAAATGGTGAATAGTGATGTATTAAAAGATATTTGTAATCTTCTTGGCGATTGTTATAAACAAATACTTTAATTAACCAAGTCTTTTGGACCTAATAAAAAAAAAAAAAACCTAAATGTGATATCTTATCTATAGACAAAAACTATAGCTACAATCTAATAAAAAGGTGTTTGTGTATTTGTTTTTTTTTTGTGTGTGTGAAAATAAACAGGACCGGACTTAGTACATCAATTTAAATGCCTAAGCTATGGAATGTGCAAATTGGGAACAATGTAAAAATAATAATCTGGATCCAAAACTAATCTATACCTGTGATAAATGCACAAAAAATCACTGTAAGTCATGCTCCAAACTCTCAACAACTGAAATAAGAGTGTTAGAACTCAGCAACAGAAGACTTCGATACCATTGTCTTGATTGTTGTCAAGTGATCAATCAGACTGATAAAATAACCAAAACCAATTTACTCTTAATAGAGGAAAATAACAAATTAAAAAACAAGGTACAGGAACAAGAAACTTTTATCAAGCAAATCGAAAATGTAAAGATCACCCTATGCAACAAATATGAAAATCTTCATGTTGAAGCACAAAATGAAAGGCAAACAATTAATGAAACCATAAAAACACTACGAGATAGTAATGTAGATCTTATTAGACTTCTAACGTCAACAGAAAAACCAACTCAGGGTCCTAAAAGAGCAGCTAATACTACGAGGCCAGAGAACCCAGTGAAAACCAACAAAAGTTATTCTGAAGTTTCAACGATCGACTGCAAATCAAACAAAGCAGCAAACAATACCACATATGTCTCCCCAAACTCCAGACCGCAGTCAGTACCCCTACCAGTGATCACAAAACTGCAGCCAGCAGACACCCAAAGCAGGCAAGTTGAACACGAAGCTAAATCACCATCAAATATCATCAGCCAAAGTACAACAGCTTCAACAACATCCTGGGCCCAAATAGCGGGTGCCCCGCCAATCATACCAAAAATAAATACAAATATTCGTAGACCAAAAAGAAATATTTTCATAGGAACCGGTGAAGTAGCTGAAAATGAACACTTTATAGGCAGAGATGATAATAAGAAGAAAGCATGGCTATTTATTTCTAGAATCCCTGACACAATAGATGAGACTATAGTGAGGAACTATATTAAAAAGAAAGCCAACATCACCAATGAAGATGATCTTATAGTAAAACATATCCAAACTAAAATAGAACAATCAAGACCTAACAGCAAGTGTTTCCAAGTAGGAATAAAATACGACTTATTAGAGACCATATATGCTCAAAATTTCTGGCCACGAAATGTTGCATTCGAGAGATTCAAATTTAGGAGACTCTCTAGACAGGATGTCAAGGGTCCAGTAGAGACAGAAAACGATTTTTTAGGGAAGTAACCTGCAATGGGGAAAATATAATGAGTAAAACAAATGTACTTTTAAACTCAGATATAATTTATCTTAATGCCCAGAGTATTGTAAAAAATCGTGATCAAATCCAAGGAAGTATTACTTGTTATAATCCCAAGGTAATTTTACTTAGTGAAACCAGAACTACAGCTGATATTGAGGATAGTGAAATAAAACTTGAAAATTACAATCATATCCGTTGCGATTCAACAAGTAGACATACAGGTGGTGTCATCTTGTACATTAATAATAATTATAATTTTTCCAATTTTAAAACATTCGAGCTACAAGATAACTATTGGTGTAAACTACTAAAAATCGATCTCACAAGTTCAGTCTATATTGTTGGATGTCTCTACCATTCACCGTCAAGTTCACACTCTAAATTTATAGAAGACTTTGAAGCAGTTTGTGATGTGTTATTCTCTACAAATCGTCATTTTGTGTTGGCTGGCGATTTTAATATAGACTTGATGGGTACTTCATTCTATGGAGAAAAAATTAAAAATCTTTTAACAACATATGGAATCAAACAATGTGTAACAAAACCTACTCGTATTACTGACTATAGTGAGACATTAGTTGATTATGTGTTAACAAATCAAATTGATATAGTGACAGATGTTCATGATTGTCCAAAAATAACCGATCATTCTGTGATATCAGTAAATGTATGCAATAGTGTTAGCTTCAATAATATCAGAAACAAATTTAGGAAATTAAGCACGGAAAATTTAAATAAAATTAAAGCTAGTCTTATAATGATTCATTTTAATTTAAACTCTATTGATGTTAATACGATATATCAAGAAATTTTTGAAAATTGTGAAACTGTAATTAATAGTATTGCGCCTATAAAATCATACCAGTATAAATCTAAATTGCCATGGTTAGATTATGAGGTGCTTGATAAAATTAGAAACCGGGATAGAGCTTACAAGGAGTTCAAAATGTCTATAGACAATGAAAAACAAAACAAATGGCAAGTTTTTAAGGTACATAGAAATGGTGTAGTTAATCTTTTAAAACAAAAAAAGAAACAGTATTATTTTGATAAAATAGACAGATTTAGAAACAATTCAAGACAAATGTGGAAAACCCTTAAAAATCTAGTCAATAATAAGAATCAAGACATGCCAAAATATGTAAATTTTGGAACTGGTAATAATCATAAAGTCGTTTGTGACAGTATACAGATTGCACATAATTTTAATGAATATTTTGTTGAAAGTATTGGTAATATTATTCAAAGTATCGATAGTACTGAAACCTGGTGTAATTTAAACAATAATTTATATTTAAAATTCGACAACTTTGAAATGCTTTCCATGCAAGACTTGCGAAAAATAGTTAACAGTTTAGATAACAAATTGTCTATACATGAAACCTTAAACTGTAGAATAGTTAAAGAAGTTTTTGAATCTATTGGCCATGTTATACTAAACTTAATAAATACTTCTCTTAATACTGGTAAAATTCCAAGTGCATTAAAAATTAGTACAATTATTCCTATCCAGAAAGTAGCTAACACCACGAAGGCTGAAGAATTTCGTCCAATTAATACCTTGCCACCAATAGAAAAGCTTATTGAATTAGCTGTCAACGAACAGTTATTACACCATGTTTCTATAAATTCAATATTAATAAATAATCAATCCGGCTTTCGAAAAAAATATTCATGTGAAACAGCATTACAAATTACACTATGCAACATCAAAACTAGCTTAGATGACAATAAATATGTTATTACTGTATTCCTGGACTTAAGGCGAGCCTTTGAGACAATCGATAGAAAGATATTGTTATGTAAGTTAGAGCAATATGGTATTGGTGGTAAGGTACTTGACTGGATTTGTGACTATTTAAAAAATCGCAAACAACGCGTCCGCTTTAATGATACAGTATCAAGCGAAATGGATAATAATGTTGGAATTCCACAGGGTAGTGTGTTAGGTCCCCTGCTATTTTTATTATACATAAATGATATTGAACTGTTTGTAGAATGTGAATTTATTAACCTCTTTGCTGACGATACCTTAGTAGCTTGTAGTGATGTTAACCTGGAGAGAGCTATCCAAAAAATGAATACTATCTTAGTATCTGTGAATAGATATTTAAATATCAATAAACTAAAATTAAATGTGGAAAAAACAAAGGCGTTGATATTTACTACAAAATATAAGTATAGTTTTCTTGACATTGACAACATAAATTTGAATATTAATGGTGAACAAATACAAATTGTCTCTACAGTAAAATATCTGGGATTTCAACTTGATAACTTTTTGAATTTTGACCATCACTTCGACTATATATATAAGAAAATTTCTAAAAAACTCTATTTCTTTAGTCGAATAGCGCAACATTTATCAACTGAAACTAAAATCACAGTTTATCATACTATTATTCAGCCACATTTTGATTATTGTGCATCAATATTATTCTTATTCAATCTTAATAAATTAAACATGCTGCAAAAACTGCAAAATCGTGGAATGAGAGTCATCTTAAAGGCAAGTCGACTTACTCCAATTTTCTCAATGTTGACATCTCTTAATTGGTTCTCAGTTGAAACTAGACTATACTATTTTACCATGATTTTTGTATTTAAAATAGTAAATCGTATGGCTCCTGAATATTTTCAGCATTTCATTACTTTCAACAAAGATATTCATACGTATAATACGAGAGGTACAAACAATATTCATATAGCAAGAACTAATTGTCATAAATCTATGAATTCATTGTATTTTAAAGGTTTTCAAAAATTTAATGAGTTACCCGAATCTGTAAAAGATGCTACAACATTAAACACCTTTAAAACTAAACTAAAAGACTTTATTATGAATAGATTGTGATTAAAGCAAATGGAATATAAATAGAATATAATGTCTTAAGTATTATGTAATTAGTAAAGTACTATTTGTTTAGTTCATTCATTCGTATTTATTTTGTTAGATCTTTTAAATATAAGAATTTCATTGTAAATTGTTATATCACATGGAATATGTCAAAAACATGTATTATTAGGTTGTCCTATTTTCAATAAAGATTATTATTACAATTATATAAAAAGTGCAGTAAATCGGCGAAGAGTAAAACGGTTAGCTTGTTTTAACATATAAGTAGTATTAGGTTAGGTTAATGTGTGAGTGAGCTATTTTCAGACTCTCCACAGATCTATTGTTATAAGTAGTGTTAATATCTATGGAAATGAGAACTTTACCAGTTTGGGATATGCATATATATTTTAATTCTTATCAAAATTAAAATTATTTTCTTCCCCAATGATCACACCTAATTTTAATAGGCCTTTTCAAGGCCATTTTATCATGGTTGTGCGCATGCTCTGGAGCCATGTTTTTTGCGGAAAATATGAGAAGAGAGAGAATAATATTTATTGGATAAAATATTCCAAAAGGCCAGCGACCGAAGTCTTTCAGCCTGTCTTACAAACATTATACATCTAATTATTTTTAAATATACATATACACATACACACATATATACATAGAAAATATGAAATTTTCGCACACTTTCTGGCAAAATAGCTGGGCTGGTACATTTTTTTAACATTAATTTAAATGAAAGTGTGGCTGCCGGTGCAAAATTAGTGCGCAAACTTGTGGAAGAACACACTTGCACTCAATTAAGGCGCTGGCTCAATTATCATGGCCGTAAAGTGAGTGCAAGTAAGAAAGAACTCACGCAAGGTTAGGATTCAACTGTCAACACATCAGTTTTTGTACAAGAGCATTAAGAGAAAACAACTGTGTTAAGTTAACATGTGAATGTTGAAGAGTTGACGACATTCTTCGTGCAGTAATTGATTATACAGTAATAATATTTTCTGTTTGTGTCATTTTTTGGAGGGTCAAAAATGCAGTTGAAAATGAGGTCCCGCGTAGATCTTTCTGTGGATAGTGCAAACACAAGCTTTCACCCACGACTCGAATTTCCCGCACTGTTGGCAATGTCTTGTATGTTTTTTTGTTGAGCATTTATAGGTACGACCTTTTCTGTACTCAACACACGGCTTGGGGAATGGCAGGAAATAATAAAAACAGTTTCTAAAAACAAAACAATAGCGTATATTAGCTCCTTTACCCATAGGTCCTTGTTTTCAAATTTTTTAAATAAACTACACTATATCGTACTACTTATATTCAGAAAATTAGCAACAGATTCATCATTATTTGTTTATAAAACGTAATGTTTATATAAAATCCAATGTTGACATGCGAAATTTGTCCGAAGAAACATGGCATGCGCACAAAGATTCTCTATGATGAAACGGCCTATTACCTTGGCTTCTGATTTAAAATCTCGAATAAGTTATTTAAGGTAGTTATATCTCAAGAGTTACGACATCTGTTGGCAAATCGATAAACTTGAGATGCGAGAGAGTAGGGAAAGATTTGGCAACGGCGCATATAGTTTCTTACGCCAGCTGATTGACTCGTCATGGATGTCAGCCGGGCAGGAGCAGATAATACGTGCGAAATTTCATTGTACTTTTACCAATGTTTATTATGTAAATTCTATTATTTAACGGAGTTGAAGATCGGTTATTTAACAATTTAAGAATGTCAGGTTGCGATGATCAAGTGCGTTGTAATAGGACGTTTATTAAAAGTAAAAGTAAAATAAAAAAATTTATTCATTCATCAAAATATGTTATACTTTATTCATTCACTATTCTACATATGAGTCAGGAATCTGTATATTATTTTTGACAAAATTTAAAAAATATTTCTACCTTATAATAGATTAATGGAAAAATATATTACTATACATACAATAAATAAAATCGGAATGAAAATGATTTCTATTTTCTTATAATAATATAATAATACTTTATTACTAGCATACTACTACATTTAAAATTAACGCAAAATATTTTCAAATATCCACACCAAGTATAAGAAAAAGTGCGACGTTACCACGTCTACTCATGTCCTCCATTCAATAATTTTCGGGTAGCTACCATTTCATTATTAACCTCGATATTTATACATTTGCTTCATCAGGAATTAATTTCAATTTACCTCGTTCTTGAGATCATTTTCGAATAAGGATCAGTCGTAAGAGAAAAAATAGTGTCACGACGTTAATTCATTGCGCATGGCGCCCATAAGAGCAATGTTAAATGTCGATAAAAACTGCGAACTTTGAGCGAATGAATCTCGGAAACGGAACGAAAAATTTAGTTCATATTGTAACAGAATCTTTATGATATGTGAATTAAATTTGCAGCAAGTTTTGTGACCTTCCCGAATAGCTGCTTTATATTTCATCATTTGACTTCCTGATTTTTTTTATTTCTATTTCTTTCTTACAAATATAAATAACCTTCACCCCCAACTACAAAATATTTTTTATGCTTGTTTCCAAACATTTTCTGATAAGACTGATGATTGCATTTACTGTTAAAAGCAAATAGCATGATGTTATTGTTACTTCTAGTATTTGTCATTACTGCACTACTAGTCATCCTTTGTTCACTTCTGAAATATACCAAAGTCAGAAATTAAATTACTATTAACTTATTAAGATGTGCTAATGTCATCATTATTTTATATTTATATAAGCAAATATTGTCACCACTGATTAAGACAAGATTAGGTTTATTTGTTTATATATTTATCAGTGATATCTCATGAGCTAAAGGGTGTAGCAGAATAAGCATGGTAAAATAGCCCCAGAAGCGTTTCGACCTAATTCGGCGTCAGTAGATCGACAATAGGAAAAGAAATCTTTTCCTCGAGTTGTAGCCCCCTGTCGCCACTGGTAACCCCTGTACCATGGTAACATGGGGGAAGCGTGGACGGGCAGTCAAACGCGTTAATTGTTAATCAAAATAAAATCTTGAAATTTTATGTAGTTATAATTTTTAACTGAAAGCTGTTTCTTATAATTTTTAAAATATTGTTGATTTTAATACTTTTTATTTAAATGGGCCTTTTCAGCATATTTTTTTTATTGCTGAATCATAAATTCTATGAAAAATTAAAATACCCGTATTTTTTCAATTTCTATTTTGATGCAGATTAGAGCCAGAAAAAAAAAATAAAATCACCTATTTACAAGTCCAATTTAAACGATTATCCGTAACGCGCCATTAATACAGCAATCCCAAGCCAATAGTGTAAAAGGCGACTCGGCAACGTTGTACAAAATCAGCATTCAATTGACGTTTGTAGTGATGGGCGATATCGCGATTTTCCAATCACTTCTTAACGGCGACTTATATTTTTCACTTCCGGTGGTTTTAAACTAACGCCATCACAATCTGCAAGCTGATATGTTTACCGTTCGCCGTAATTTGTTTGTGTGAATGTATGGCTGCATTAAGCAGCACTGGAATGAATTGAAAGTAAAAAGATGTAAATTACACTCTATATTAATATTTTATATAATCACGGTGATTTAATCACCGGCAGTGACATATCGCTCATGACTAGACGTTTGACAGCTTGTTGATGTTAACATTTTGGTTTTGAGGTTAGCGTAAATTGAAAGCCTCCGATTTCGATTAAAATGTCTAGCAAGCAGTGTTTTGTTCCATTCTGTGAAAATACGACCGAAAATGCCCCAGAAAAGACGACAGCTCAAATGAAAGTTTAAGGTTATCCGCTATCCGCACGCTCGGTGATCGCAGTGTTGTCGGTTTGCAAGTTCTTCAGTTGTGTCCTCGATGATGATTGGTGGGATTACGTGTGCAACCAAGGCGCGTGAAACTCGAGCGTTTGAAATACCCCGTGAAAATTGTTGTATTTCGCTAATTTATTTCTCAGAGATTGCTGTTCTACGACGCCTCATTTTTAGATAAAAATTTATTTTATTTTGCCCAAATGACGCCCACCATATTAAATGTCAAAATTAGAATGTACTGTAAAGGCCCATTGGTTGTCTATTGAGGTCTAGCAACCGGGAACATCTATACCAAGCCCCCAATTAGAGACGGGCCTTTTAATTGCAAATAAACAAATTCATCACTACTTGTTTGATTAAAGCAGAGCAGCCCTATGCTCATGGCATTAAATAATTCAATTTATTTTATGCCAATATGTAAAAATTCCGTTAAAATCCTTTGTCATAAAATACACTTATAATCCATTTCTTATTCTTCAGATCCTTTTGATTTACCTCAGTTGCGACTATGGAGAGATGATTGTGTTTTTACTAAACTTATTAAAACTATTTGTGAATTATTTTAATTGTTATTTTTGGAAAAGGTTTGTTAACGAATAAAAACAAGTTTGGTTTCTTTTAACATCATCTACTAATCTAAGTTAAAGCCTTGAATACATGTCTAATAACAAATAATAACTTAAAAGTTTAAGCTAAAATAGATATCTAGCAAATACACTCAGGTTATAAATGGTGCGAGACGAGTTACGACACTAACAACAAAACTACGCATATTAATAATTTTTTTTACTTAGTGTTAAAATAATGTTACATTTTGAGAACGATGCTATTCTAGAATCCTATAGTCTGTTTTTAAACCAGGAGGAGTAAACATGAAAGTCCCATTCACACCGTAAAAGTAACTAGAAAATACACTAAAACCCTTTTGGCATTCTGGGCAACCAACAATACACGACTACAGTGTTTTTGTGTATTTTATTACATTATAGAATAGAATAGAATAGAATACACATTTATTCAATAGTCATACAAAAGTATAGAATACGTCAAAACCATATAATTACATAAATAAAATTAAAATTAAATACTGCACATTTGAACACATTAAAATACGTAGTTTCGCTAATTAAAATCTGTCTTAAAAAAGTCCTCTATTTTATAGAATACATTATTACACAAAAAATCTTTTAAACACTTCTTGTAGTTTTTAATTGGCATCTGTTTTACTTGATTAGGTAATGCATTATATATACGTATTAATTGGTACGGTGCACTTTTTTGAACTTTAGTTCTGGTTGTTTGTGCTGGATTTAAGTATGGATTCACTGTTCCTCTTGTGTCATATGTATGAATAAGTTCTTTATTGCTAAATAGTTCATAATTGAGCTTGACAAAACATGCACATTCATAAATGTAGATGGAGGGTACAGTAAGTATCATTTCCTTCTTGAATGTGTTTTTACATGTTGCATTATAATCTAGTTGGAACATACTTCTAATACAGGCTTTCTGGATTTTAAATAATCTTTCGGCTTCTGCTGAATTACCCCAAAAAATAATGCCATATTTTAGACGAGAATGTACATAAGCATAATAGGCACTTAAACTGGCCTCTCTATTAACCGTTCTTGCCAAAATTTTTAAGGCGTAATTGAAACTACTTAACTTGGATGAAATATAGTGTATATGTTCCTTCCAATTTAATTCGGAATCAATGTTGACTCCCAGAAACATTGTATCGTTGGTGGGGATAAGTTTTTCATTTTTGAATTTGATTGCTACATTTTGGTTCTTTTTAAATTCCATAATGTTGGTCTTGCTTATATTCAGCTTCAAATTATTTTGTTAGTACCATTCATTAAGAGATTCCAAAACTAATAATATTTTATCAGCAGTAACACCTGTCGACCGTATTACGATCTATGTGTCGTCAGCAAATGATGTTGTTATGTGGTTTAACAATTTTGGCAGCTCGTTTACATAGAGAAGGTATAAGATCGGTCCCAAAACCGAACCTTGAGGTACTCCTCTTTTTATTGTATATCCGTTTGATGTTATTCGTTTACCAGTATGATTATCTTCTGTGACTAAATATTGTTGTCTATTACTTAAGTATGATTTAAGGAGTTTTAATGTTGGCCCTCGAAATCCTAATGCGTCTAATTTATCAAGTAACGTTTGATGATGCACACTGTCAAATGCTTTTGTTAAGTCCACATATAGGCAAACCGTATATTCGTCTTCATTTATTCCTGTTATTATGTCTTCTAACATTTGAAACACAGCTCTAGTTGTAGACCGATTTTTTATGTAACCATTTTGATTGTCGTTTAATATTTTGTACTTTATAAGAAAATCATAAATTCTGTTGGCTATTATTTTTTCTATTACTTTTGCTATTACTGACATCAAAGCAATTGGCCTATAGTTATTTAGTTCTGAGACATCTCCCTTTTTATGTAGTAGTGTCAGCATAGTCGTTTTTAATTTATCTGGAAACGTACCTTCTTCAAAGCATTTATTGATTAATATTGAAAGTGGTTCTGCCAAAGAGTGTGCACAGTATTTTAGAAGTTTTGTAGGGATTTCATCATATCCAACTGTATGTGTATTTTTCAGTGCCTGTATTACTTCCTCTGCGTCTGTTGGCCATAAGACAAATGTGTTTATAGTACTAGTTATGAGTGATTTGTTTACATGTGTATTTATGTTTATATCTTCCACCATCTCAATTAACTGTTTATTTATATAGTTTAATTTTTCTTCGTCACTTTCACTTTCCATCTTAAAGTTTGCTATGTTGAATTTTTTCTTCTGTGACTTTTTATCTGTTATGTTATTAATTAACTTCCACGTATCTCTTATTTTATTATCGGATGCAAGTAGGAATTCACTGTTACATTTCTGTTTTTGGTTTTGTATGTCTTTTTTTAATTGATCACGGAATTCTTCATAGGTTTTTCTGCTTACTTCTCCTTTTATCATTCCCTCGTATAGCTGTCTTTTTATTTTGCATTTATTCTTAAGTTCCGCTGTCAGCCATTTTTTACACTTTGTTGTCTGTTTACAAATCGTTTTCGGGCTCACTTCATTGATTATTTTTAATATTGTTTCTTCTAAGATTAAATGACAATTATTTGCATCTTTATTTGTTAGTTTTTCTTTCCAGTTTATCTCTTGTAGTTTTGCTTCAATTTGAGCTAAATTTTTATCTGAGAAATTTCTGGTTTCATAGGTTCTCAAGATATTTTGTCTTATATTAGTGTCAATAGTAATCTCTTGTCCTAAGTGATCAGATAGTGATGATATCACTACTTTACTTAAATATTTTTCATTGTTTGTTAGGATGTTATCTAATGTTTTTTTGCTTGTATTTGTGATTCTTGTTGGATCGTGAATAGTTATTTTCAGGTTATAAGATGTTACCATATCAATAAAGTTTATTAATTCTTTGCTTTTTTTATTTCCGAAATCTATATTAAAATCACCACTTACAACTATTGTGTGTGTTTTGTACTTTGACACTTCTTTTAGGATATCGTCTAAAATACTGAAAAATTCATTTATGTCACCACTTGGAGACCTGTATATATTAATAATTATTGTCTTCTGCCACTTTAATTCTACCGCACTGCATTCTAAAATGATTTCCTTACTTTTTTGTTTCAATTGTTCGATTTCCACGAACTCTACATTTTTACGTACAAAAATGCATGATCCACCATGTATACTAACCTTTCGTATAAAACAGGATACCATCTGATAGCCTGGAATTTGTATGAATTGTTCTTCTCCTGGATTCAACCAGTGTTCAGTGATCGCTAACACAGTTAATTTGTTGTCATAGTTTGTTTCTAATAATAGAACGATTTCATCCAATTTGTTTCTTATGCATTGAGCGTTTTGATGTAATACTACAAGATTCTTCCTTAAGTCTCTGTTACTGTCTTTAATCCTATTCGAAAATTTGTTTCATTTTTATTGTTTTGTTCTTCCCAGTTTTGTTCATTATTGTCTTTTTTGTTCTGTCTTGCAAATGTGTATCTACTATATAATCCAACAACCTCTATTTGACCTCTAGGTATTTTGTACAGTATCCAAACCATTTACACAATATAAAGACACCAAGTAATCAGCCACTTTTACCTTCAGATTTACACAAAAGGAATTAAAACTCATATATAATGTGCAAACGATAAAATAGAAATTATAACAAAACAACTTATGACATGAAATTAAAATATTTACAATATGTCAAAATATTCGACTATTGCCTTGTGTAAAACTCCTATCTCTAGCCAATCACAGATGTATGATTTAGTGCGTTAAATTTAAAACGCTCCTCCTGGTTTAAAAACAGACTATAGATGCTTATGCTTAATCAGAATATGTTCCGTTTTCTAACCAGTATCGCTCATTGGTAATGTGAATATGCATATATTTTAAAAATTCATTTTGATTCCTAAACATGGTATGTACTATACAGAGTGGTTTATATATAATAGGTGTGAAAACCTTTGGCATATTATTCGTGAAGTCATTTTCAGAAAAAAAAGTTATATAAATATAGGTCCTATTTTTTTTAGTTACAGAACTACAACAGATTTAAATTTTATTGAATTAGTAACGATTAGTAAGAAACATTTAAAGTAATAACTAGAAAAATGAACTAAAGAAAACAAATTAATATGTTGCAAAACTATTGCCTATAACAGTGGTTTTAAATGTCCTCCTTGATCTAGGATGCAGACATGACACCTTCGAACCATTGAGTCGTAAACACACTCTATTGTTGCACCATCTTGACGAATTTCATTAAATCTATCTGTTATTTGGTTGCTTAATTGTTAATGTGTGTTTAATTCGACACCATAAACCAATTGCTTCAAATGACCTAAAAGAAAGAACTCCAAGGGGTTTAACTCGGGAGACCTTGGGGGCTGAGCAATAAAACCTCCACAACCAATCCATTGTTCAGGAAAATATTCTTGCAGCCATTGAACTGGGTATTTCATAGTGAGCTGGAGCGCCATGATGTTGTAACCATATTTGTTGATGATCAAGAAGCGGGATATGTTCAATCCTCTCAAAAAGCGTTTCATCTAGGAAAGTTCGATAGTATTCTGCATTTGGCTTGTGTGGTAAGAATTCTAATTCAAGTAGTAAAACCATTCCTAGTAAATTTGGTGGGCCTCATCTGTCCATAATATTCTAGTAAAAATATTGAATCTTTGGCAATTTTTTATAACAATCAAGTACAAAAATCTACACGCCAACCGCAATCTTCCGGTTGCAATTCTTGGACGCATTAAATGTGATGGGGATGTAACTGTTCACGATGTAGTGTTCGCCATACTTAATTGTGAGAAAGATGAAACCGTGTTGCAATTCGTCTAGTGTTCAGAGTAGGGTTGTCCAACACTGCTCAGTTCAGTTCAGTTTTATTTAGTTTCGTTTGACATATTATTACAGAAAAAAATATGTATTAAATAGGTCAAACTAGACACATGATACTTACATATGTTAGAGATAAAAACATAAAATTCTACACTAAGGTAATGATGATAAAACTTAAAAATAATTAATATTATTAAAAATCAAGAAATTCTTGGATTGAATATAGTTTTATATCACAAACATATTGGAAAACTTGTCCTCTGAAATCCTTTTGAGAAAATCAGGCAGTACATTATAGAATTTGATTGCGGAATAGAATGATCCTTTCTCAGTTACAGTTAAATGGTGCATCCGAAATGCATAATTGCTTTTGTGCCGAGTATCATAGATATGGTTTAGCTTCAGTGTTTTGAAATCAGCCTGATGATTTTTTAAATATAGTAAGCAGGAGTATACATATAGCCCTGGTATTGTGAGAATTTTGTTTTCCTTAAAGTGTCCTCGGCACGATTCATAAAATTTCAATTTGTACATTATTCTAACTGCCCTTTTTTGAGACTTAAATACTATGTGGAGGTCGGGAAAACCACCCCGTACCTCAATTGCATACTTAGCGATGAAATAAAATTTTGCATAGTACACCGTTTTTGGAGTCGGTATGTCAAATAAACGTGATAGAACTCTGAGTGCGAAGTATGTTTTGTTAAGTTTTTTTACGATTTTATCAATATGTTGTCTAAATTTATACCTAACAATTTAGTAGAATTGATGTTTGAATTTGGCACCTTATCAGTTAGCAATTCTGGTACTTTTAATAATGAACGATCCCTTTTAAATATCACACAACTTGATTTAGCTTCATTTAATATAAGTTCATTGGTATAAAACCAATCTTTTACATTTTGCCATAATCGAGAGAGAGCGTTTGCAACTTCCTCAGGTGTCTGACTCTTTATTAAAAGGTTTGTATCGTCTGCATAATTAATTATTGTTAATTTGATATTTGGTTCTGCAACATTGATGAGATCATTTATGAAAATTACAAAAAGGAGTGGTCCTAGAACGCTCCACTGAGGAACTCCATAATTAATATTAAAGATATCAGGTTCATGCCTGGCGGCCCCATTACATTTTATTGGCGTTTTCTGACTTCTATTTCGCAAGTATGAGCTGAACCACTGAAGACTGGTTCCTTAAACTCCAGATTTCTCCAGTTTATGAAGCAAGTGATTATTTAATGTATCAAATGCCTTGGATAAGTCCAGAAACAGCCCTGCATTGAAGATTATTTCAAGTGGTGAGATATCATCAAACCCACTAGAAATTTTTGGTTTAAATTTTTTCACTATATCACATATTTCCTCGACTGATGTAGAGTATAAAAACATAGATTCTTTGGTAGTATTTACTAAATTGTTGTACTCTGTGCTGATGTTCATCTAATTTTGTTAGTAGATTGGGTATAGTTTCGATGAAGAATGAATTGAAATTATTTGATAAAAGTAAATGGATCTCCTGTTAGTAATTTGCTGGATGTGTAATTACCAATAGTTGTGTTTACTAAATTCCATATGCACTTTAATTTGTTGTTGGCGTTGTTAATAATATTTTTCATATAAACATATGCTGGTTTATAGTCAGGGTTGACATTGATAATGTTTTCTAAGAGTTTTAGTTGATCCCGCAGACTGCGCAACTCAGCATTGAACAAGTCCGATTTACGCGGCTGCCGAAGGGAAATTTTTAGAAAAACTGTCTTTCATTATTTGTAAAAATTCTGTTGTTTTTTTCTTCTATTGAGCCTAATCTCTGGCATTTAACTCTCTGAAGAAGTTAGTTACATTTAGTTCACTATTGTGTAAATGTATTGTTTGTTTGCCAGTTACATGAAACGTAAACAACTGCGCTCTGTGGTCAGATATTAATGATTGTAAAACTTCAGTTTGTTGTTCATGACATACGTTTGCGATAACATAATTGATAATTTTCCTACTTGTTGGTATTATTCTTGTGTAATCCTTAACTGTAACTGCTAAACCATAAGACTCGATTATACTTGACAATTTATATTTCTCTATACTTTTGCTAGCATAATCTATATTGAAATCGCCTGTTAAGGACAGGATCGAAATGTCAAAAACTCGTAAGCTAGTACTTATGTTAATCCTAGATGGCACAGTGTGTATCTTATCTTATTTTATTGGCAAGTTTCAATATTTGTCGGAATGTTGTCCGCATTGCCACATGTACAAAAATTTCTTTAGTATAAGATACAATTAATGTTACAAATTATAATTATAAATATTACTCAATTACATAAATAGTCGTAAAATAGCTAGTATGTGGTTAGGTAAATTCTAAAATGTAGTTTTGCATAATTTATGCCATGTACATCTAATATCATATAGGGATATTGTTTAAATTTTAAAACGAAATAGTTAACCACATTATTAATTTCGAATTAAACAGCAAGAACCTTTTATCCAAATTATGGGAACACATCAGTTTTAATTATTGAAAATGGCAAAGACAATATGTATTTAAATTTGGCAACTGTTCATCACCTAATTTTTATTCTACCTAACAGTTGTAAATATGTCCTTGAACGTAGTGTGTGTGACAAGCGTTTAGGTACACGAAGCTTCGACCTTGCGCAAAACGGGATATCATTTATCTGACTCTTTAATATTTATTCCTTGTTCTAGCGTTCACCGTCAGCCGAGTGGCTAGCGCGTAGATAAAATCATGGATCGAAGGTCCCGGGTTCAAACTCCTACGTCCGCTGAATTTTTTTTTCCTTTAATTTTGTAATGATTAATATATTTTTTCACTAATTCTTTTCTATGATTTTTTTACGTTAGGTTAGAGGTTTTTATTCTGCTTAAAATAATTTCATTCTTCGTGTAATTTCTTTAGGTTGGATTAGTAGGTTTTTATTCTGATATCTAATTGTTATAATAATAATTATTAGCGCCGCAGGCAGTATAATCGTCGCGGATAAAGAAATGGGGGGTGCGGGGGAGTCCCCCCCCCGCCTTTTTTCCACAAAATAACACGAAATGCTTCAATTTCTCGACTTGCAGAATTTATTACACATTTGCAAGGTAATGCGCATGCTTGAAGCTCCGAACTTTGGAACTTTCGGCAAAGATTAGGGAATTAACAAGATAGGACAGCCAGCGGTAAACCTTGTATCTTTTAGCAATGGCGCCATTGACCTCGACATTTAAATTTGAGTTTTCGCGCAGTTGCCACAATGTGACAATCAGACGGAGAAGATAACATTAGAAAGAGAGGCCAATAGTGAAAATTGGACAACACTGTCTCCTCATAGAACGACCGAACTCAGCTGACTGTCAGTAGCCAAGGACACTAAAAAACAGGTTGCTTAGTAATATATGTCACACGAAGTATTTCTGTTTATATGTAAGGTATCTATTTGGTTAGGATAGAATTGTACATTGTAAGAATAATTTTGAAACTTTTTTCTATAAAATGAGGAAAAAACAGCCACACGCAGCTGTCATCGAGACGTAGCACTGGTCGATTTTGATGAGCCAACCTATCTTTTAGTAAGCTTGGTCAAATTCGTTTAATGCGTAACCGACAAATCCCGAAACCGTTTCCGCTGGATGTCGTGTCCCTTTAAATTGGAGTACACCACTGTCTTCGTCTATTTCGTCTTCTCCGACTGACTGTCCTATCTTGTTAGGTCTCTAATCTTTTCCTGACCTCTAGATATAATGTTTCATTATCCTATTTTCCAAAAAAATTAACATACTTTTGCATATATCTAAGAAAAGAACATAACCAATATCTGAGTAAGTATACTGGGTTAATCATTCTTACACAATACAAATTTACCAAAACTGGATGATTGAACCCGTAACTTCAGGGTTTAGGTTACACGTTGTTTCCTTTCGGTGAAGCAGTCACACATTGAAATATAATAAGATACTCCTTTCTGCGGAAGCATAAACGAGATAAAGTTATGGACAGTTGATTAAAACACCAATGCCATGAACCATATTCAGGGTTCGAACCTAATTTATATATTTACATTAATTGAAAATTCACCCAATTTTTGACCAAAATTAACAGAATTTATTGTACCTATATATTATACTATTGTATATACTTGTATATACTTGTATATACTTGGGATATAGTGGCATTTTAGTGCTTGAATACAGTTGCAAACTATTGACCATTTAATAATACTTTCATTGTTTAGTTTATTTAACAAATTTAAATGTGTCACTTTTCATTTCATTCATAAATCAAAATCATTACCCCCTTTCATTCATAAGGCTATTGGCGCCATCTTTTAGTTACATGCTGAACTTATTCTAAATATTCTTTACAATTATTCTGATGACTCATCGATTTGTGTTAAAAATTGATTTCATACATCACAATTTACAAAAGCAATTTTATGCAAATTTTTACACAGATAAAAGATAATGACTGTAATACGCATCAATACGACCTAATTAAATGTACTTAAATAACTCTGATTATCTAATATAGCTACAAATGTATCGTCTGATAATTAGGCAATTTTAAAAATTTATTCCGAATTTATCGTGCACTTAAAAAAGAAACAAACAGGTCAGTCGTATTTGGCCGACTTCTGTTATAATACTGCCCACTTTAAAACTCCGTTTGAATTACTTGTAAAAAAGTTATTTATGAAATACCAAGTGTCGATTTGATGGAATTTTAATGATTATTAGGCAACCACATATACACTTATTGACATTTCGATCCCGACCTTAAAATAACTACCTTGCTTTCATTGAACAAGTTTTCCAATATTGAGTCAAGTTTTGACACAAATAGATCTACAGATCTATTTGAAGAACGATAGATAGACTGCATCAATGAGATTTTCTTTATTGTTAACAATATCTTCTCTAGCATTATTACCTCTATTATTACATGGGACAACAAGTGTACCAGTATGTTTGAATCGTTGAAATGTACGGCTGAAAACTCAGTGAGAAGGTCGACGCCTATGTGGAAACCTTAGGTGGTACTCTTTAAATGCCTGAAGACCGTTACCATCACAGTAGTATCCACATACATAAACAATATCTACATATTCAACTGAACTAAACTCATTCATTTTGTAAACTGTCAGTTAGTTAGAGTTTTCTGACAAATTATGTTCTTCATTTCCATAGTAACAACATATTTAGCTTTGAATAGGAAATTTAAATCTGTTGTAGTGGTCTAAGAGCTGGCTATGGAAATCAAAAATGGTAAGGTGCAGTGATAATTTTTATGTAAAAACCCTCCTTACTAGCTGAAAAGTACATAGTTCTGCAGCCAGAAGTCCATCCCGGGGAGGGAAGCGTGGGCGGGCGGTCAAACCCATGAATTTTTTATCAAGATAAAATCACCAAGTGCAGTTCTGAAATTCTGTGTAGTTATAGTTTTTAAGGAAGTACATTTTAATTTATAGCAAATAACTAAATAATGTCAGCAGTTACGAAAACTAACTATGTAAAGCATTGATGTCTTACGCATATTTCCAATTTAATTAGGAGACTTTTAATAAATAAATAAAATTATGAATTTCAAATTTCTCTTTTTGTTAATGATTTTTAACTGATTTTTCAATTATTTAATGATTTAATTTCAATTTTTACTGCTTCTCATTTAAAAAAAATTGTTTATTGAAACAAATTTGTAAAATACACATATTTACATAAATTTATTATTTTTTTAAATAAGTTTGGACAAAACATCCAAAAGTTAGTTCATTAAGTAAAATAATTAAATCTACTTAAATAATTAATTAATAATAAAAAATTATTCATTTATGCCTTTATGACAATAATTATTGGTATCATCGACTTATAACCTTTTGTCATAATTTATTATGGAAAAGTTCCGATTTAGAATTCGACTTACTTTTGGTTGGGACTGTAACGTCTCAACCTCCTAAAAAAAAATTGTTTAAATTTTATTGTCGAGGTGAAGTTCTGGCGATTTTGTTTTTATATTTAAAATCGTCCTGTTCTTCCGAGTTTTCCAGTTATTAACGTACCAATGACGTGGCATGACAAATTGAATTCGTGAAATGTCAAAAAATGCTATTTTTCATTCACTTCTGTTGGCTCGAATTTTTAATTTCGCCCGTGCAATTAACGATGCCGTGAAAATACCAGTTTCGATCTTTCGATATCGACATTAGGTAGCCTTCCTACTGATGTATATATTTAGTTACATTAAAAAATTTCGCGTTTTGCTGTTTCCGACGAGACTAATTGAAATTTCAAGTCCACTTCGATCGTAGTACATCGTGTTAAGCGACGACTTTCACAGCGGATTTCTAGGTTCGAATCCTGTACAAGTGTACTTTTTTAATTTGTTTTGAACTTTTTAGCTGATATTTCTTATTCTAAAATTACATTTTATGTTTTACACAATTTCTACAGTTAAAAACTATAACTACATAAAATTTCAGAGCTGCAATCAGATTTTACTTTCATTAAATGTTAACGTGTTTGACCGTTCGCTATGCTTCCCACCCTGGGTGCGACTTCTGACTGCAGGGCTATGTACTATTCAGCTAGTAAGGAGAATTTGTGCATAAAAATTTTCACTGCACCTTATCATTTTTAATTTTTGTAGCCAGCTCTCCGTATATAGTTTTGTAACTAAAAACAATAGAACCTATATTTATATAACTTTTTTTATATGCTTGAAAAGACATATTCGTAGTTGTTCAATCCTGCCATAATAACATAAACTTCAAAAAAATTAACAAATACCAAATCTTTCAATTGTAAAAATGGTGCAAATGTTTTCCTTGCCCTTCTCGCATACCATCTACTGACTTTCAATGAACGACTTTCACCTATCTTAAAATTTTGCAAACAAAACGTTCCACTGCTCAAAATTACTTAAATATAATAAACTTGCGTCAATACGCCTCCTGCTGCGTGCGCATACAAGATTGTTCGTAGCACCCAACCGACAAGGCTCTAGTTGAATATTAAACAACATCACTCTGCACTTGCAGTTTATACATTTACGTACATACATGTTATATGTAACATATAGAATACCTAACCTATAGATAGAGTAATCTACCATACCGTACCTAATAAATAATTATTTTATGTTCAATTCAATCTGAAATTTTTTGAACAAGGACCTAGGGGGCGCTAATTTTGGTCCCACACGTAGGTGACCAAATATCATGGAATGGCCCTGTCAGCAAGTAACGATAAATAGAAAATGTACAATTACAAAATGTCAGATAGGCCTTATCAATTTATAACGGAGAAATGACAATGATTTATATGTAAAGGCAACATTTAAAGTGTAATATAAAATGAAATTCTTAAATGTTACAGATCAAATGACAATTTTTTTTGACAGAATTTTTGTAACCCTGTATATGTCGCACATCTTTTACAGATGAAATATTTCAATGCCTTATATTGTTTGGAGTTTTTATGTAAGATATATTACTATTTTGTTTTTATTAAAAGTAAAAGAGGTACATGAAATGAATACCTGAAATTCGTTCATTAGTTATAACTGAAAAAATCATGCAACAATATACTACCTGAGCATAATTAAAAATTCCATTCTATTTACAGTACAACATTAGTTCAATTATTGTACACTTTAATTACGTGTTGCTTTTATCATACGAATAAAAATAAACTTTGATAATGTAAATCAGAAGTTCATAATAAAGCAGGATGAAATGGAATCATACATACCTCAATCATTTCTGAGAATTAATTGAAGATACTAAATGTTAATATTTTCTGTTATTGTTCAACCAAAGACTATTGATTACAAGGCAAGGATGCAATTTAAACAAAATTGTGAATCATTTTTTTAACAAATGCAATGTTAATTCGTGTAATATATATACGCTGCTTGTGGTGACATTGGTGTAAGTAAATTTTTAATTTTGTACCATTCAATAAGTGTTAATGTTGTATTTAATGCGAATTCGTATTTTTATTAATGGTTAATGCACAAAATAATATGCAATTGCGAGTATTTTCACACTCACAACTCACGTAAGAAAGAAATTGTAAATTTAATGTAATTTTCTGTTTTCTAACGCATTCTTTTATTAGGCTGCTTTTTGTGTTGTGATAGAAATAGTGAATTAAATTGAATATCAATATCATAATGTACCCACATATTATTTTATATAGTAAACCCATTAAAAAATACTTGTTTATTTGTATATTTGGTATATACATAGTTTATAATACATTAATAAAGTAAATGAGTACTTAATTTTAATTGATTTTTTTATGGAATCCACACACAAAATGCAAGCTCTAAAATAAAATAACATTTTTTTCTAAATTTTTTGTAAATTTCATAAACTAATACATTAACAGAATTTCTGTACATTTTGCATGTGTCTTGTCAATATCATCCATTAAAATCACTGTTAATAATATTAAAATTATATTCATTTAAAATAGAGTCATCAGCATATTTTATTACATTTAATATTTTGATAAATAGCCCATGAAATTTGTTTATTCTATCCTACTTAGATAAATAAAAAACTTGAAGTCACAATAATTAGCTGGAATTGACTAAAATTACAACTAAAGCGCCCATTTTTTTGGAACTAATTTTGGGTTTAAAGGAGTAAATCGGTTTCTGTCTTATATTTTTTTTTAAATTGTGAAGTTAGATTTAATTTTTGTGCCAAAATAATTGACATAGTTTATTATCAATAGTTTTCATCTAAAACAATTTAATCTATCTTTTCAAAAAGAATTCATGAAAATACCTGTTCTTGTTTTTTTTAATTCTTCTGTCTAATCTAGGTACATTTTTAGAATCAGAAATCTAGGGATTAAAAAAGCAGCAGCCTCTTATTTCATTTTGACGAAAAAAAATTCTCTGGCGCTCAGGCTATATTCTACAGTATCTTTGATAGGAACAAAGTTATACAAATGATGTTTCATGATATAGATTTAGGATGTGGTGTTTTGTTTTAAATCGACTTCCTATAATGTCACAAGGGAAATGTAGGATAGATATAAACAAATATATAAATTATACTTGTATTTTCAATATTAAGTAGCATTTGTGTTCTGTAAAGTAGGAAAACTTGATTTATATTTTGAATTAACTTGCAGTCTCCCAATCCGACTCATCATCGAACAAAATCTAGTCCAGAAACATTATTGTCCCTTAGCGAGGCTGAAAGTTCAAGAAAACTCTCAGAAAGCATGAACGATCTGAGCAGACAAGATGGATGGGAAGGTGCTGATACACCACCTGGAACACCGCCTCCTCCTTACCCTAGTCCCCAAGTATCCAGAAGGGATAGAATTTGTATTCCCGAGGATGGAGACAATGCCTATGAAGAGGTGAGTGTACAACTTAAAATATGGTGCGATATAATTCATGTGTCTACACTTATTAAAATTTGACCTTCAAAATAACACATCTTTTTACAAGTGCATAGTGATAACATGGTAAAAATTTGAAACGAATACATTTTTCCGGTTTTGAGTTGGAGCGAGTTAACCCTTTCAGTGCTCATGACGAACATAATCGCCAACGCGTTAACTGCTCCACATGAGACATCTCGCAGTTCAAAATTAAATAGGATCTGACTGCTCTAACCGGATTTACTCTCACACTGTTTGATTCATATCTATGGGAGGGGGTTGGCCGGTTGCAATTGCGCTGCAACGGTGAATATGTCTAATCTTATTTAGTCACTTGGCAGTATGGTAGTAGCGGGCATGCACCTTTTGAACCATATCCACTCTGTTTCCGCAACATGAACTAAAGTGTTTAATTTTTATTGCAGAAAAAGATATATCACACAAAAAACTATAAAAAAATATTCCTTCTGACTATACTAGACAACTATACTCACTAGCGGCAGAATAATTGTGAATAGCACCAGCCGCTGCACTTAGGCTGTGCGTATTGAAAGGTTTAAGTAATAAAATATTATTGGCTTATTTGAAATTGGTTATTTATCATCATCGTAAGCTACTCCACAGATTATTATGAAATTTAGTAGTGTTCTATTCCAA
This sequence comes from Stenurella melanura, assembly GCA_963583905.1. Lineage (NCBI taxonomy): Eukaryota > Metazoa > Arthropoda > Insecta > Coleoptera > Cerambycidae > Stenurella > Stenurella melanura. The sequence continues at coordinate 218,207,811 of OY757309.1, read as the reverse complement.
TAGTCGATGAAGAGGTTAAACAATTCAAGTGAATGTATTAAGGATTTCTTTCTGCAGATGTAGAGTATATTCATATGTAGACCAACTGACGGAGACTTATCGCAGTTTTAAAACTTGTTAAAAGTTGAAATCAAACTAAAAATATAGTATCATCTTTTAGAATAGAATTTTTCCTTACCGACGAGCTTACTTTTGTCAGAGAAACTCAGTGCTGACTAGCAGTTTTAACAAATTATATCGTTACGTGTTTCCGCCTTTTTGGAAACACCCTGTATGAATCTGTGGGTTCTAAATAATTTTAACAAGGGGTAAACCACTAACACTTTATTTAATAATTTACTGACTATACAATACTTCAAAATAACCTTTACACTTTGTTTACTTGATATTTAACCTCACTTTCGTTACCGAACGTCACAAAACTTCCTTTTTAATAGTGATGGGTCGTTCATGAACAAGTCGTTCAAAGTGAACGACTCACTTCAGTGAACTGTGAACGAACGGCTCATATTTAAAATACAACTCGTTCAATACGCCATTACCATGCCATTACGACTCCGTACCATTCGTACTGCACACCGGACTGACTGCAGTTCAGTGAGCACTAGCGCCTGAGTGGCACACGGCACAGATTATGTGCTGAATGGTAAGCCTGAGCTGACGAAGTTTCGAATGGATCACGAGCTGCCGTATCGTTATCGTTCAGTCGTTCACTCGTTCACAAACGACGCAAGTGCAGGCTAGCTCATGAATTTCTTCCACAAACTCGGCTCAGTTTGCCATGCTATCCGCAAAATTATAACGTATAAAAATAAATGTATAGAGTTTTTTGTCCATTATTTGTTAAAAAATCACTTATTTTTTCACACTTCATTTATAATAAAACAAATTTAAAACATTCTACAACCATACATAACAGAAAATAAATAAACTAAATTAGATAAAAACATTAAACACATAAAGTCGTTGTTGATTTATACATAATAGGACATTCTCATCAAAGCTCGTGCCCACAATAAGGCGTGCGCATTGTGCAATTGCGTTGGTACGATACATATCTTTGTCTGAGTAGTTTGTAAAAGAATGAACGAAGTGCCGAGGATGGAGACAATGCCTATGAAGAGGTGAGTGTACAACTTAAAATATGGTGCGATATAATTCATGTGTCTACACTTATTAAAATTTGACCTTCAAAATAACACATCTTTTTACAAGTGCATAGTGATAACATGGTAAAAATTTGAAATGAATACATTTTTCCGGTTTTGAGTTGGATAAGATAAAGATAAGATAAAGATAAAGATAAATTTATTAATGTTAAAATTATAAAAATATACACACGTCAAAAAAAGGTTTGTACAAATTAATTTTAGAAGCATACATACATACATATAATATCACACCTACAAAGATATAATTAATTTGTATGAAACAGGTACAGTTACTAACAAACAAAAAATTTACAAGGATACAGTACAATAATATAATATCACATTCTAATATGTCCAATCTCTCTTTCAATTTCTTCTAATGAGAAAAATGCGTTTTCTAGAAAAAAGTCTTTAATTGTAGATCTGAACCTTGTTGGGATCAAAGTTTTCACGCTATTAGGTAGTGCATTATAGATTTTAATACCATAGTATTTGACACCAGTTTGTCCCCTGGTAAGTCTTGTGAATTCAGGACATATATTATCTTTATATCTGGTTTCATGTTGATGTAAATCAGCATGAGTATTAAAGTTATTTAGGTTATTATGTATATATAAGATACATTGCAGTGCATACAAACAAGGTAATGTGAGTATTTTAAGCACGATAAAAAGGTGCTTAGTATCATCTCGATACCCTATACCACCCACAATCCTTAAGGCCTTTCTTTGAAGGCCGAAAAGTCTGTGCTTGCCAGCAGAGTGGCCCCAGGCAAGAATGGCATAGGACAGTCTAGAGTGACATAATGCAAAATAGGCTGTTTTAAGCACATTGCGGGATACAGAATTTGACAGTTGTCTTAGACAATATATATTTTTTGATAACTGTTCAGCAAGATAATCGGTATGAGCATCCCAACGTAGAGATTTGTCGATGAATACTCCTAAAAATTTAGTGTTAGTTGGATTATTCGGTAGATTTCCCAAATCGCGTGTGCTTGAGATCATTTTAACTGTTTTTTCTTCATTAAGTGCTAGAGAGTTAGATGTGAACCACTTTTTGGCATTGGAGAGCGCATCGTCACTCTTCAGCATTAAGTTATTTAGATTATAATCTGACATTAGAAGTGTCGAGTCATCGGCATAAAATATACAAGTGAAATTCTTAAGTGCATTTGGCAAATCATTGATATAGATTAGGAATAGGACCGGGCCCAGGATTGAGCCCTGAGGTACTCCCGACTTAATATTTAACTCCTCGGATGTTATTCCGTTTAATCTGACTGTTTGTTTTCGGTTTTCTAAGTAGGACTTGATAAGTGAAATACTTGAGTTGCTGAAATTATATTTGGGCAACTTTTGAATTAATAAGTTATGTGATACACAATCAAACGCTTTGCTGAGGTCGCAAAACAATGAAGCAGAGTAGAGTCCTTTTTCAAAGCACCCTAATGTATATTCTGTAAATTTTAGTATAGCATCTGTTGTTGATAAATGTTCACGAAATCCAAATTGATGTCTAAAGAGTATTTTATGTTTCTCGAGATATTCAGTTATTTGATTTTTAATGGCCTTTTCAAAGATTTTTGAGATAATTGGGAGTATAGAAATTGGCCTGTAATTGCCTACTTCCTCTATATCACCTTTTTTAAAGATTGGAACAACAGATGCAATTTTAAGTGCATCTGGAAATATGCCAGTCCTGAAACTTATGTTTATTAGTTTGGTTAAGGGAATTACAATATGATTTTTTATAGTTTTTATCAAGTCAGTATTTAGGCCATATATGTCTTTAGTGTTACTGTTTTTCAAAGAGTTAAGTATGTCTCTTACTTCATTGTATGTTACCTCACGGAAGCAGAAAGATTCAGTGAAACTAGCCTGTTCAATATAATGGAGGGGGTCAATATCTAATTTGGGGAGTCCAGCAGTAACATCTCCAGCAACATTAATGAAGAAATCGTTAAAGGTATTTGGCTCAATGTGTGATGTCTGTATAGACCTTTTCTTCCGATTTGTATTTATTATTTGCCACATGGTTTTTACAGGATTACTAGATTTTTTTATATTATTATCATTTGATTTGATTCTCTCAGTTCTTAATGCACATTTGTATCTAAATTTGAAATCATTTCTAAGTTTTTTATTTGCTTCAGTGTTTCGAGTTTTACAGACCTCGTTCAGAAAGTGCAAATAATCTCGCATTCGTCTCAAGTCATCTGTAAACCATGCAACTTCAAAAGAATTACTGTTTCTAAAACGAACTAACTTTTCTGGAAAAGAAACACTGTAGGCTTGTACAAGTAAATTTAAGAATATTTGAAATTTTTCATTTATATTGAGAGTGTGATTACCGATAAAATCCCATGAACAACTAGATATAATTTCGTGAAACCTATTCCTACCAATAGCTGTAATCGGTCTAATAGGTTTTTGATGCTCACAATTTTTTACATTATATATTGGTACCTCGATTATCTGACATAAATGATCAGACAAAAGTGGTTCACTATTATAGCAATTATATTCATCTACTGAGAAGTTTATAAAAATATTGTCAATACAATTAGTCAATCTGGTATTATCAAACACAGTTTGCTCAAAGCCGAATGTTTTGAGTAGATCAATTAAAGTGGTATTGAAGCGATCGGATGTGTTAAACCTTACATTAAAATCACCAGAAATGATTACCTTATTATTGGTGCCTATTTTATTTAATAATTTTTCCAATATTTCTATGAAGACATTAAAATCTCCATTTGGGGAACGGTAGATGTTTATCACATCCACATTAAAATTTTTTATTTTCACAGCAGCTATCTCACAATGTTTTTCAATAGAGATGTTATTTAAATGTAATAAAGCTTTATAGTCTAAGGTTTCTTTGACTGCAATTAGGGTACCCCCATGACAGAGTTCAGATCTACAAAATATGCTAGCCACACAATAATTTTTAATTTGAAAGAAATCAGACTCATTGCTGTTTAACCAATGTTCGGTGATACATATGATGTCCAATGGCACCCTCTCAGCAGCAACAAATGTTTCTAGTTCATTAATTTTATTTTTAGCACTCTGGATGTTGATATGCATTAATTTTATTGTATCTCTTTTCACTTGTTTCTCTTTTTTATAAGATTTGTTATTTGTATCTGTGCTTATTCTTGATTGAGATTTGATAAAAACGAAGGTGGATTATTGGGTTCTTCTTGGGATTGTTAACCCTTTCAGTGCTCATGACGAACATAATCGCCAACGCGTTAACTGCTCCACATGAGACATCTCGCAGTTCAAAATTAAATCGTTCAAATGAGCGACTCATCTCGGTGAGCTGAACGACTCACCTCGGTGAGCTGAACGAACTGAGCGGGCTCAGTAAAATTAGGTGAGCGACCCATCACTACTTTTTAATAAACTTCTCTTCTGCACCGGTAATTGCACCTTATATACTCTGAAATAGCTTCCAGATCCATCCAGAAATAATCAAGAATCTTCTCTCACCACACTCTAGAAAACTCTACAAGTTTCCGGTCACTCAATATTAGGCATAGGCGTATCAATCTCCAGTTTCAAGGGGGTGTAATACATAACAATATCATAGGTATAATACCTATGATGTGACGTCACTTTGCTGGACCTCAGTTGGCCGAGTGTATTTCTATCCAAATGCCTATATCCCTATTATTTACCCAATTGAGCTAAAAAAGAATTCTTATGCTGTTGGTATGTTATACGTTAAGAGTAATAAATAATGGGAAACTGCTATATCCCTAAATGACCCTATTACTTTATTTTGACTGCCTAGATCTATAAGGACATTTAAACAGTCGCATATTAGTCTTGATTCGACTTGCGTGGAATCGATTGTTTTTAGAGCGGCTTGACTATTGGAGAAAATGGCAGTTGACTAATTGACAGTTCGTTGCCTTGTAATTTCCTTTATATACCAGTATATAGCAGCCATTTGAGCCTGAAATGTAGCATATCTTTGTAGACGTATTGGGATTTTTGTTTTTAACTTTATCCTATAAATCCTACCTTTAACTTTCTGTTTTGCCTTGGAGCGGGTCTTTCCCGACTGATGTTTTGATCTGGAAATCTTTATAGAAGTTATGCTTTAGGACACAAATACTAACTTCATTAACTATTCCAACAATCTCTCCACTCAATTTAAATATTTAACTGATTCAACTTATCTCTTTCATTTTTGATTTCCTTACGTCCGTCCATTTACCCACCTTTTCTAATATTTGATTCATTTTAACGACAGTTGCATGCATCTGACAAATATGTTAGTGTCATTGGAAAATAGATGATAAGTAACCTTTTCAAAAATTAGACATATATTGGATACTGGTGGTTCTAATATGCTAACTTGTGATATTCCACCATTAATATGCAATTTGCTTGAGCTTTGTGATATGAAATTCAGATTTAGCAAGTCTCAAAAACATTACTTTCAGGACTATTATATATCATTTATACTCATATCATATAATATCCCTAAAGAAAGCCGAAAAATAGCTAAAAAATGGCTACAGCAAAAAATCTTATCACTTTTGAGCTTTGGGACCATTAAATCCCGATTCAGTGGATTAAATAATATGGCAATAATAATAAATAATAAAGTAATTTTTATGACTAGTATTCCATGGCCACAGAACTATAGCTGGTGTCTGGCCTAAAGTAATGATCTGATCGTGTTCTTTCTAATTTTTATAGCAGTAGCTCTCGTTATTTGTGCTAACTTTGGTTGGTAGCACAGCCTTCAGGCTGAATTCAGCAACATCAAAATACCCCAAAAATTCTTTTATTATAATTTTAAAATTTTACTATTTTGTCTTTACCTTCTGGGCAGGATCGGCAACTTCTGTGGCCATCCAAAAACATGACGACTCCTCGCAAAGATTTCTATTCAGTTGCAAAGTTTAAAAAAGAAGAAGAATTGTTTTCATATTTAAATTCCCAATAAATTTTATATTTACTGATAGATGTTGTTCAAAATCTTCCTCTAGCTAACAGTAATTTATCATCCAAATTTTCTTTCTTGAGTTACCGCTCTTACAAAAACTGTGACGGTTGGACAGACAAACGGACAGACATTTTGAAAGTTTAGCATTAACATAAAGAAAAATTTTCCCCTATGAGAGATATTTATTTTATGGTTTTAGAAATGTTCCAATCAAATTCAATATACTCTTTGTTTTCATATTTGCGAAGATAGTAATAATATCAGAAATGTTCATTATTATTTATTGTGTTATAAATTCTATTTAAATTTTTGAGTAATAATATTAATATTGTTATTATACTTCTTTTCCACCACATATATCACTATATGTGAAATAATATAAATTGTATTGTTTTGCAGCATTTATTGGACTCTCCAGATGTTTCTCCTTTTCGAGGTAATGGATCTTCTCGTGTATTGGCAAATAGTTCACCAATACATGCTGCTAATCCCCAAACCACTCAGCAGAACATTATAAGTATGGAGGATGATGAAATCTCAGACCAAGAAATTGTAAGTTTAACGTAACATTTAGTTAATAAAAGAGAAATAAGTTTTTTATTATTCAACATTTGAACAAATTCTTATTAGTGAAAACCGACGTAAAGTTTTTTTTGATATGTGCCTCTATTTTTCCTTTACATTCATGTAAATGGAGAATAAGTTCTATAATTTATTTAAGTAACTATATCGTTTGTTATGTTAAATGCTGAATTTAGTGTACTTTTTACAATGACACAACTTTGTATAAAATTGTGACTTTATTGTTATCTTAAAACACATTAATTATACATTACAGATTGACTCGTTAAAAATATTTCATTAGATGGAGTAAATAATATTGTTTTTCGATGTTTCATCAAATTGAAAAAAAAATTCCATACTTCATCTAATTCAGTTTATCGATGCAGAAGAAATTGGCATTTAAAAAAAAAATATCCAACTTTTACAATGTATTCTTAATATATGTATTTTTTATTATAATCGATAGTGTGTAGGTATTATAACAAAAATATTATTCACATTTACACTGTTGTAAAACCATAGCTTGTTAATAAAAGATTCTCTTTCTTTTTTAGAGTCAATTAGAAGACCATGGTCATTTCAAGTCTCTGTCCAGACTTTGGGAACATTTACCCCACCTAGCTGTATTCACTAATTATATATTGTCAAATTCTGACCCCAACAGCCTGATGTTTTACCTTCTAACAGATCTGTATAAGGAAGGAAATGCCAAAGAAATGAGAAAGTGGGCCTTTGAAATTCATTCTTGCTTTTTAGTGCCTGGAGCTGTAAGTTTATTTATATATTTTTTAAATGTATTTTTTATTTCCTCTTAACATACTAATATTGTAGTGAAATGAACATATCATTATATTGAAAACAAGATGGACCCTAAGATGGAGCCTTGGGGGACCCCACACAGTACTGTCTTTTCTTTTTGTTTCATCTACGCATGTACACTGTTTTCGGTTTTCAATAAATATTAAACAGTTACGTAAACCAGTATCGCAACTAATAACGTGTGTTTCTGAAAGCGCCCTACTATTTGGCACCCCTCTTGATCCTTTGTATTTGCTGTAAAAAATGTCACTCGTAAGCATTTTTTAATTGAAATGTTTATTAAATATTGTGTAAAGTAATTTTTTTGTTGTAAAATATTTAAAAAAACATATTGATTAAAACAAACATTGAAGTCATACTCGCTGGAGTAAAAATGGTGCCCCTGGCTTTGGAGAGACCACCCCCCCTCCCCCAACGTGGGGCTTGCGGAGGCGTTATTTACGCCACGGATATACAGTTTGTTGATCTAAAATTAAAATAAATGATTTATCGGCTTATTAATATCCATTACTGATTATCGGTTTCGTGGTAGATGTACTATTGCAGATGTCGAAATTGGTTGATTTCTGATATACAGATTAATTAATGTTAAGTGTCTTATTTTCATAGTTGTCATATACGTTGGCATCTATCACCTCGTCTATCTTTGGTGATAGATGAACAACTTTCTATTCAGATGTGATCCTCCAGGCCCACCATCTCAAAAATCCACTCGATGTCAAATCCGACTGGTGTAAAGTCTGTGGATTTTATGTCTCTGATTCTAATTGAAGAGCATTTTAATATAAATTACTTTGATATTTTTGTGGAAGAAAAGACAATTTGTTTAATAGATACCAATTGGAATTATGGTAAATCTTTCAAATGGGACAACCACATAAAATATTTTTAAGTCATCTGTATAAAGAAAACAGTGCGCTTCTAAGTACTCAATGATATCATTTATGCATATATTATATCATAATAGATGCCTAAGGACTTTTCACTGTAGCACTCCTGATGTTGCAAGGAATTCAATATATCTAAGGCCCTTAAGTACTGCATATTATTTTCTCGGAAATATTAGAATGATTAATTTTTTTGTATTTCAAGGATATGGTGTTTTCTTTGTTTGTTTACAAACCTCTCCGGTTGGTAACATTTTGGATATTTATTATTATAATAATTAAATGGATGTATAACTCTATTTTTTTTTGTACATTTGTATTTAGCCAGACCCTATGAGTTAACCTTATGCTCATAGTCAAGGCATATTTCCGGACGCCCTGAAATTAACAATTGTGTTACCACTGCATAAAAAAGGAGATACTAATGATCTAGGAAACTACTATCCTGTGAATTTGCTATCTGTTTTCTCTAAAATTTTAGAAACAGTGTACAACAGATTATACAACTTTCTAAATAGTTATTAACTTTTTCAATAATTTTCAACACAGATTCAAAAAAGACAAATCGACAACAACAGCTCTTTTTAATTTTGTCGATGAAAGATTGAATGCCTTGGGTGATGAAGTCATTGCCTGCGGGCTATTTCTGGACTTATCCAAATCATTTGATACGTTAAATCATAATCACTTGCCTCATAAACTGGAGAAATTTGAAGTGCAAGGAACCAGCCTTCAGTGGTTCGGCTCATACTTGCGAAATAGAAGGAAGAAAACTTCAATAACCGTTAATGGGGTCAAGCATAAATCTGATGTTTTAAATATTAATTATGGAGTTCCTCAGGAAAGCATTCTAGGACCACTCCTTTTTGTAATTTTGGCAAATGATCTTATCAGTGTTGCAGACCCAAATGTCAAATTAACAATCATTAATTATACAGACGATACAATTCTTTTAATAAGGAGTCATGCACTTGAGGAAGTCGTGGACGCTTTCTCTCAGCTGTGGCAAAATGTAAAAGATTGGTTTTATACCACTGAACTAAACTAAATGAAGCTAAATCAAGCTGTGTGATATTTAAATCGGATCGTGGATTTTCAAAAGTACCAGAGTTGCTAACTGATAAGGTGGCAATTTGAAACATAAATTCCACTAAATTATTAGGTATAAATTTAGACAGCAATATTAAAAGGTTTCTGCATATTGATAAAATCGTGAAAGAACTTAAAAAAATATGCTTCGCACTCAGAGTTCTATCACGTTTTTATTTGACATGCCAACTCGTAAACAGGTGTACTATTCAAACTTTTATTCCATTGCTAGGTATGCAATTAAGGCATGGGGTGGTTCTTTAGACCTCCACAAAATATTTAAAACTCAAAAAGGGCAGTTAAAATAATGTACAAATTGAAACTTTATGAATCGTGCCGAGGACACTTTAGGGAAAACCAAATGCTCACAATACCAGGACTATATGTGTACTCCTTACTAAAGAAATCATCAAGTTGATTTAAAAACATTAAACCTAAATCATATCTATGGCACTTTGCACAAAAACAATTATGCTTTTTCGATGCACCATTAACTCTTATTGAGAAAGGGCCATTCTATTCTGCAATCAATTTTTTTAATTCTTCTAAAGAATGTTTTCCAATATATCTGTGATATAAAACCATATTCAACTCAAGAATTTCTTGATTTTTAATAATTGTGACTATTTTAAAGTTTTATCCTTATTACTCTTAGTGCAGAATTTTAACTCTTTACCTTTACAATAAGTATCATGCGTCTAGTCTATATTGCTCACCCCTTTTACATTTTTTTCCTGTAATATGTCAAATGAGACCAAATAAAAATCAACTATAAACAAAAGTTCTTTCAGTATAAAAGTCTTAATATTTTTTTTATTTGCAGCCTTTACGCTTAAGCAATGTCGACGAAAATATTGCAAGAGAAATCGACGACGGCCTCACAAGGGCTTTCGAGAAAGAAGAAATGCTGTGTAAAATATTTTGGAAGGCAAGATCTAGAGCTAAAGAAGAACTAACAAGGCAACTAGCCGACTTCCAACAGAAGCGAACTGCAGGTTTAGGTACAATTTTTGGACCTACGGATCAGGCTCTGTCAGAGGTTTATAATGATAAGGCAAAGGAAGTGAAACTGTATGAAACTTTGTTCTTAGAAAAGTTGGAGCCTTACCTGGAGGAGATTGAAAAAGAGAATTGTGACTTGAAACGTTATTATACCGCAGCTGCCCTTACTACTGTCCTCACTAGAGTTTTTCAAATCCGTCCTGCTGCGCATGCCCTTGATAGATGCCCTACATTTGTTAGTAAAGAGAAGTCTTTCCGGACCAAATTTATTGGAAAGTACTCCAGAAAGGTTAGTTATGTGTTATTAATTTTCCCTTAACTCCTTTTCTGTTTCTTTTGTTCATTGAAAGTTAATATATATTAATAATAATTTATTTGTGTCAAAATACTTAATACAATGCTTACACGTCAAAACATTGGACAATATAGTAGATGTAAAAAAATGTTAAAAATAGGTAAGCCACAAAATTACATAAGACAAACAGTGACAAACAAGATTAAAAATAGTATAAAATTATCTAAACCAATTAACAAATTAAGTAGTGGTGATGGGAAAATTTTCACTTTGTGAAAATTCCCGGAAAGTTTCCGACGAAAATTTCGGAAAGTTTCCCAAACTTTCCATTTTTGTTAAAATTATTATTTCTTTGAATTTGTCATATCGAGAGCTTTTTAAAAACACCAAACACGTGCACTCTTTCTAGAAAGACAAAGAAAATATCCAAAAAAATGTAAAATATTAAAATCTTCGTGTGATTGTTAATATTGAATACATACTGCGAGGCATAAGGTACTTAATTTAATATAAGTTTATAAATATATGGTTTTAACTGTTAAAATCAAAGATCCAGTAAGTTGAAATTTTCTAACAATCATTAATAGGTGCCTACCTTGAACATTTTAAAATTTTTTGATTTAAAAAGAATTTATAACTTTTTTATTTATTTATCGATTATATTCAAAAACAATAGGGTTCTTCCTCTAGCTAACACTAACTTACTGTCTAAATTTCAATGCAATCGAACTTTTCATTCTTAAGTGATCGTGCTTATAAGAAATGTGACGGACGGACAGACATTTTGAAAGTTGTTCAGAATTCGATCACCACCAGGGCCGGATATGGGGGGGGCGTATGGGGGGTGTCATACCTCCCCAAGTTGAAAGCTTATTCGGCAAATTGTTTACCATTCGGCACTTTCAGCGTTCGGCAATTATGTACATAAAATCATAGAAAAACTCAAAACAATAGAAACTCAATGTCATAAATAATTATTACTTGTCGAGCAACCCCTATCTTGTATCTTGTATAATGTATTTGACTTAAAATAATCCTTCAAACACAGCAGCTCGCAATAGCGAGGTCAAATCTGCTTGTTCTAGCCTCTAGCATTGATCATGAGTATATATTGACCCATTTGAAGCTGCTCGTCAAGCAAGAAAGGTAAAATTTTTAATTAAAAAAATATTCCCAAATACCCAACAAACATAAGGAATAACCGTTTTGTATCTTTTATATTTTGAATTTTACTTTAAAATAAAGGTTTTTTCTTCAATCAGATTTACATTTTTTTGTATCCCAAAAATTAAATGACCTTCATATATAAATAAAACAGAGGACCAGATGAGAAGAAGTCATTCGGCATTATAACAATTTCACACCCCCCCATAAAAATTGCTTAAAACCGGCCCTGATCACCACTACAGTGATATGAATTTTTTTTCTCTACAAGCAATATTACTGGTTTTAGAAATGTGCCGATTGAATGCAATATACTCTTCGTTTTGTATTTGCGAAGAGTATAATAATAAGTAATATGTCAAATGTTTGGTAAACCGCCATCAATGTCAATTATTGGCGGGAAATTAAAAAATGTTCGTAAATTTCAGGGGAATGTTTCTGGAAATATTCCCGGAAACTTTCCGGAAAACATTCATTGGGAATCTTTCCGAAACCTTATTTATTTCTTCCCGGAATGTTTCCAAAATCGGAAAGTTACCGTAAATGGAAAGTTTCCCCTGCCCATCACTAAAATTAAGTAAGGGTAATAATATGAGGTCATGAATATACAGTGCCTGTTAAATTAAATCTGAGAAATCATTCTCAATAAATTCTTCAAACCTATAGAAGGCTTTAGATAACCTTTCATTTTATTTTTAAATTGCAAAAAGTGATGAATATCGTAAATAGTATATAACCCAGCACAGAACTTTGAGGAACACCATGAGTAACTCTATGTTTTTGGGAAGTTCATAGGTTATAGTTAACATATTGAAATCTATTGGATAAGTAAGAATTAATAAGTGCCACACATATTGTGATAAAGGCTGCTCAACTTCGACAGATGTAACTGGCATGTACTTACGAGATTGGAACTTTCACGAAGTCGCTATTAGTTGAAATTAACTCCCAGAAAAATAACAAACTTTGTGTAAAGCTTGGGAGTCCTGGACAACAACTAGGGACCCCTCCAGACATTGGCAAAGAGGGCGGCCGCCTAGGGCGCCAGAATTGTAAGGGCAGCATTTTCGGCGTAGCGATAACTGTCAGAATGCTGAACTTTACTTGTGGCTACAATAACAAGATGTATTATTAATTTCTAAAATGCATCATTACGTTTGGAACTTCTGTCGTAGCCACATCAGACGGGACTTTCTATTATGTACATTGCAATGAGTACAATGCGTATTTAAGCTAATAGAAAAATCTCACTTCTTTGTAAGTACATATATTGATGACGTGAACGACAACATTCGTGATTTAGACTATAGTCTTCAGATTTTCTTGAAAAGTTAAATCCATAAATGCCTGCTAAACCTGTAAAATGGCAACTGTGTGTTGTTTTTTGTTGTTTTAACTATCCATGAAAGTGTCGAATGTCGTGAAATTCATAGTTTCTGTAATACAAATCTGTGCAGTCAAATCGCCATCCCAGGACATCACATATTCACATGTTTAGTGTTGGCAGGTCTATTATTCCACTCTGTTCCTATTGTATTCTTCACAGTCGTATCTAATGCACTGATGAGTTCACAATTCATATCATCCCTCCCTTCATTTTTGTTCTTATGAGCCGACTCACGTTGGCAGGTAGGTAAATTTCCAGTACTGTCTCTGCTTTTTCTGGTGATCTCATTTCTCTTTGTTCTCAATTCTGTTTTATTATCAGTCCCTTTGGTTCCTTGGTTATCATGGAAGTGACCATGTAATATGTGAACAAAAATTTAAAAAAAACCACTATATGTCGGTGCATAGCGCCTCCCCAATTTAATGCCTTCATGTTACTCTCTGGGGCATTTTACTCTCAATTTCGTGTATGACTTAGGTCTTTTTTTATATAATGTGCTGTATACATTAAAACTTAATTGAATAGGATAGGATGTTGAGAAGAAATTTTATAAAATCGTTCCTAAGAAACCTGTAGATTTTTCTTTGTGAAGTGACATTTTTTGCTCTGCATAGTCACCCAATATTACTGTTAGCTTTTGCGCAAGTGACACAAACTTTGTCATTTTAAATACTGTAAATTTTTACAAATTTGGATAGGAAAAAGCACTTTACCAGGGATTTTCAATTATTAATTCAGCATGCACTATGTTCTTCTACTATGACACTTCACTTTACATAGAATTTTTTGACCTACCGATGACCCGAATTTTATCGAGTTTAACGGAGTTTTCACCGATTCCTTTTGTGTTTTCTTCAGCAGCATTCTACATTACATAAAATAATTTAAGTAGAATATGCTTTTATGATAAATATACATTAGTCGTATGCGTGAATTTTGCAGACTAGTCATAATAAATATATGTAGAGCATTTCAGAAACTAGTCATAATAAATATGTGTTAGGGGTTTAATAAAAACGTATTTTTTTAATCTTCCACCCAAATCTGTCGTAATATACACTGGGTGTTGTATTTAAAAAGGCAAAGTTGTCACTTTAGTGAAAACCAGAAGTGACAACAATGGAGTTGATAAAAAAATACCACTTCACAAATAGAAATGGATGGGTTTGAAAGAAAAACTTTTTACATTGTATCTGATTAATAGTTAGGGAATAATACACACTGGAATAACTGCAGCGGAACATGTATAGAAATTGATAAGTTTAATTGTTTTTTATTAATGATATCATATCATCTATTATTTTTACTATTTATTGACTTCAATTTAAAACAATTTATCTTGGCAGAATTGATATGTTTGTCCTTTCCAATTTCCTTTATTCGTTTTTAATCTGTGTACTGTGGATATCTTCTTTTGATGAAAATTGTGCTAAAATCAATTCATATATTCTCTAACTCTAGTAGTGTAACATTGTAAGTAATTTTAGTATGTAATTTTATTACAAATCTGTATTGTCTTTTAGTTATTTAGCTAAGTGAAAAAGGTGTGGTCTGTGTTTTTAATGCATTTATACCAGTGTAGTTGGTGAAATGTAGGTTAACCATATACATATAGGTAGGTAGTATAGGTGTGAAGAAGACAAACGAGTCATCACCTTGTTCATTTTCTGAGAAAAGAGTGCCCTAGTAGTCTCATGTGCAAAACTGTACCAGTTGAGGTGATGTCAATTGGAAGAAATGATAATAATAAAAAACTGGAACCGAAATCATCGACAAGAATGCCAGGAAAAAAATTAAATTCAGCATCTAAAAGGGATATATAAAAGTACTGAGCACAGGGCCGATGTATGGACGATTATTTCATCACCTCAACCGACCAGTAGTAGACAAGGAGGTGTCCATGAAGCGGTTAGAAGGCTCGAGCTTGAAGGCAGAAATGGGAAGTTAATAATAGCAGCACAGGCTCAAGCGCTAAATTCCAGATAACAATAGAACATGGTACTGAAACAGTCTGTTGACAGCATGTGCAGAATGTGTGGCTTAACAGAGAATTATGTCAGTTACATGGTTGCGGGATATACTATTTTGGCACCATTGCAAATGGTGTGAATTGATCAAACTTAGTCTTATATAATAAAAAGAAATCTTGTTTGCTGATCAATGTGTCCATACCAAAAGATGTTAAGCAAGTAGAAAGCCCTCCAAATAGAAGTTAGTAGAATGTGGAATGTAACGACTACAATCATGCTAGATGCTGTCACAGGGAGCTGCGGACGTCGAAAGAGGGTTTTCTAGATCTGAACTTATATTAATTGATGATAAAATATCAATGGGATTACGCACGCTAAATTCCAAGTTGAACGTCACCAATGGTTTAAAAAAAAAATACAACAATACACCTTATTTTATTCAAATTACAGAAACACTTATTAAGAGTGCAAAGGAATCATTTTGTAATTTAATCACTAAATAAAAATTATTTTCCATGTTTTAATGCAATTCAGTTTTAAAAGAAAACCATTCTTAAAAAAATTCTTTTATTTATTTATTTATTTTTTACTTTTAATTTTCCGTCTGCCTCATCTTTTTTTATTCAAATGCCATCATTTCGTTTACTCTTGTCAAACTCTTTCATTTGATACCCATATTAAGGGGGTTGTAAAGAAATAGGCGATCCACCATTTTGTGCCGGCCGGCACATTAGATTTAGAATGACGTCACACAGCTTATTGTATTCCACTTTATATACACCCTTTCATTTGATACCCATGTTGAGGGGGTTGTTAAGAAAAAGGTACGCCACTTTGTGGTGGATGCCACATTGGATTTACCATAATATTGAATAAACTTTATTGTATTGTCTTCAGAACCAAAGCTGTGTGCATGATTGGATATCTGAAAGTGGTCAAAAATTCGATCACCAGATTTGAACATATACATACAGACACACAACATTTCGAGCTAAAGAAAATCATTGAAAAAAGGCTATCTGGAAGAAGCTAAGGTGGCCAAATTACTACTTGATAGCTACAAAGAGGTAAAAGAGAAGGAACTTAACCAAAGAAAGGAATCTGAGGAAATTCAATGAAAAGTTGAGAAAAGTAAAACTACTATTAGTTACAGAAACATTTACAAAAAAAATAAAAATAAATTGAAGTCTGATGGAATGAACGAAGTGAGTTATTATTATTATTTACATTTAGGTATTTTTATTAGTTTTGTTTGATTAATAGCGTGGGAAGTTTATATATTTAGTTTTTGTGTGGGAATATTTTATATTTTGTTTTTCTATGTACCTTCGTTAGTATATCTTTGATATTATCAAGACACTTCGCAGTTGTTTATTATTATAGGTATGTCACATTTTTAAGTAAATAAGTCAATTATAATAATTTTTTTATGCTATGATGATAGTCACTCAATCGTTTTTTTATTTAAAAATTTATTGGAAGCACTACTTCTACATCTTCAGCCTCTGCAAGATTTTAGTCTTCTGAGTCGGACACTGATATGTCCGATGCAGTATCATGATCACTTTTTATAGCAAAGTCATATCCAATGTTCTCAATATCACTAAGATTGCCTTCTTCATACCTCTACAATAGGGTGCACTCAAAATCGGGATCTCAAACCCTAACTGCTTTTGAGATTCTAGAATGAATAATCATTGTATGCAATATCTAAATAAATAACACATTAAAGCCAGCTCAGTGGCGCAGTGCTAAAGGTGTTTGGCCTGCGACCACGGAGTCCGGGGTTCGAATCCTGGCCAGGGTATGGATATATAGAGGCGGTCATCATGTGTGGCCGAGACGGTAGCAGTGAGCTAGACTGCTGCTGATTGGCACAACATGTCTAGTCGCTGTTATCTCTCCTGAGTTCGAGTCTCAGCTGCGGTAGATGGCAATATCGCCGAGAATGGTTGTTCTATGTGTATGTGTCCTGGTTGAATGGTAGAACAGCAATAGCTGAACTCCGCCAGGACGTTAATATAAATAAGGCCATTAAAAAATAATAATAACAATACTCATACAAAATTGTAAAACTATACTTACACTAACAGTGACGTGACTACCAGACTTTCAAATTTTTAAAGGAACATTATTCACTACTATAACTGTGTTCACACTAGCCGAAAGACAGCAAATAGCTGTAGGCAATAGATGAAAGTGCTGAGTGGAAGGTTGTCACACATATTAAATTGCGAGATCTGCGCCCTAGAGCATTTTTCAAGGAGACTGCTAGAATCCATGTTACCAATTACGGGTTAATTTAATTTTGACAGTCGCTCTTTGAATTATGACACTAAACTTTTGAGTAGCATTGTGTACATTCCAAGGACAATGGGTAAATTTGTCTCATATAAATATTCCTCACTTAGGATGTCTCGATTCTGTCACTTTGTCACATGCAGAACAACTAACAAGGAATGAATAGATAATAAATATGAACAATTAAAATAGTAATAAAGTGATAAAGAAATCTCTTAACTTGAATTTCTAACCATTTTTTCCACCCTCACTTTAAAGATCTCTTTATTTAGAATAACTTTTTCTTTTGCCCTTGTATCTACTGTATAATTATTGAATAGTGGTAATGATTAATAATTACTTTCTAATAATAGAAAATGTTCTAAATTCTTACCAAATTATAAAATATTTTTTGTTCCAGCTAAGTGTGTTTGGTCACCAGTATGTCGCACAACAATATTATACTGTGATACCTTGTAATAACTGTCATCAAATTATATTTGGACTAAGTCCACAGGGATACCAATGTTCAGGTAGGAATTTTAATTAGAAAGGTTAATAAAACTCTAAAATTAACCATTCTTTTTATTTTTCCAGTCTGCCATATCAATTTACATAGACACTGTGTTAAGCTTTACGATGACAGTTGTCCGGGCCCTATAGTCAAGAAGGATAGAGGTATCAGGAAGTTCATCGGAATGCGAGATAGCAACGACCATAGTAGGATCAAAAAGACCTCACATTTCATTCAAAGTAAGTGTGAGAACAAGTGAAAAATTTGTCAATAACTCTATTTATTTTATTTACAGTGGAAAAGGAGAGGAGACAGATGGAGGAGAGAGATAGTAGTTTCGACCTCAATGAAAGTGGTAAGTACATTTTATACTTATCTAATCTAAATTTTGTGTTACTTTACACTCATTTTTATGTAAGAAAAAAAATTTTCTTTTGATGTTTCATCAAAGAATTTTATTAGTTTTTAAGACATGCATTTAATATGATTTAAAGTGTTGGATACTGTCTTAAAACTAGTATTGTATTGCAGCAACAATGACTTCTAATCACAGATTGTTACATTATTGAGATAGTAATAAATAAATAGGTTTATATTGAGCTATTGACCAATATCCTCCTGTCTATATACTTGTACTAATATACGATTCAAATGTATTGACCCCTCACTTTAACTGCGAATGTTTCAGAAACGGAGAAGCGAAAAAATTGAAAAAATTACGTGTCTATTCTAAATCATTTACTGGTGGACAGTTTTGAAGTTCTGCTAAGTTATATTGAAAAATGGCCTACTTTTTAGGAAAATTTTTACCATACCAGTTTTAAATCCATGGGAAAATATGCCTGCTATGTAAATAATATTTTAGATATCGATAAAGCACGGCATTTTTTGTATGAGGAAATTCTTTTTTCTGCAAATGCTTACATTTTATATAATTATCTATTTTTTTTAAATACGTTGATAAATAACTGAATAAACATGAGGTCACGTTTTTGAGAATAACTGCGAAATATTAGAATAAGAAATTATGAAAATATTTCCTTGTACAAAAAATGCCGCGTTTTATCAATACCTTAAATATTATTTACATAGTAGGCACATTTTCCAAGATATAATGGATTTAGAACTGGAATGGTCAAAATTTTCTTAAAAAGTAAGACATCTTTCAATATAACTTGGAAGAACTTCAAAACTGTCTAATGTACATTATTTAAATTTCAGTGAATGATTTAAAATTGACACATAATGAGAACATAATTTTTTCAATTTTTTTCACTCCTTCATTTCTGAGACATTCGCGGTTAAAGTGAAGGGTCAATACATTTGAATCGTATAATTAGTACATTGTCTATATATAGATTGTTATTGTATTTCTGGTTATGTACAAGTGGTGCTCATATATATCAGAAGTGTAAAAAAAATTGTGGGTTATGTTGGTTTTCTACAGCAGTAGTTCTTCTCAATTAAGGTGTATTCTGGAGTTTTGAATTTAGCTTCGGTGTTGTAATTTCGTATAGTGCAATATTATTCTATTTCTTTATGATGTGTTAAGCATTGGTTGTTGGATTGGTTTTTGTTTTTTGGTACAATTCAGTAATTGATATGTTGTGGAGAGGGTTATATGGGTAACGTAATTTCATAATATTGCAGGGGGGTGTCTTTTCTCCCACCTCCAAATTCTTCTTAGCTTGTTTCCCCCTGCTACGGTATATGTATCCATATTCCAGTGTGGGTCTACAGATACTTTTGTAAATTTTTGCAGCAGCAAGTGTGGATATACTTTTATAGGTCATGGCTTGGGAACATTTGATCCTTGTTTATATTCGCGTCTTCATCAGTGTGGTATGCTGGTTGAGATTAAGTTTGTGGTCAATTTGGTTTCCTTGGTATTTGTCAACAAAATAAACTGAAAAGTTGCCAACGTTTGTACTTGTGACAATCATTACCATTCTCAAATAACAGATTTTTTCTTGGTGCATTTTGAAACAACATTTTTTGGTGGAGTGCTTTCTTGTTGTTAGTATTTTACAATTGAGAAAAATTTGACACTCCAAATGGTGAAATTACGAATTTTTCAGGACTGAGATAAAACAGTTAGAATAGAATAGGCAGCAAATTTTAAAAAAGTGGAAACTGGCTTCTTTCGTTTTAGCATTTTAATATTTTTGGGAAAAATTTTCACTGGAGGAATACAGTCCATTACCGACACTGATTAATTGGCATTTTTTATCATGAACTGGGGTAAAGACTAATCGAACTATTCTTATAATGAAGCATTAAAAAAGAAATGCATTAAAAATCCATAAAAATTCTGAGAGTAAAACAAAGAATCCATCCCAGGAAAGTTTAATTAAACATAATACGGGATTTCGAATGCACACTCTTTTAGGCTAAACAGAAGCGCCACCTCACTTTTTGAAGCCTTCCAGGGCTGTCGTTTGGTCAATTGCTAAAATTTTTCTCAGCACTCAACCAAGTTTGTAGCTCTCTGTCCACTTATTTATGCTGCTTTACCAGTTGTTTTGTGCTCTATGCGTTATTCTAGTTGACCTCCGTTTACTGTATAGCACATCTGACAGCAACACACCATATGTTTCTGTTGTTGGTTTGGTATAAATTCTCACCAAAACTACATTCAGCTCCTTGGTAACATTGGTTTAATGTTTGGAGGACATTTACTTCGTCTCTTGCCATCTGGGTTTCCCTGAAACATCAACCGTTCTAAATTGTACACTTCCCAGTTTATGTGGCTAAAAATTAGTGGATTCGAGAGTGGAGAATACAATTCCAAAAAGTCACTTTTACGAATGGATTCATTGGAGAATCGAGCTGTTATTGTGAAGGCTGTCCAGGAAATTCGAAAACGTCAATGCTTGTTGCAAATAATGTAGTACCATCTGCAAATTTCAACTTCCTTCCGGTGCTCCAACCCACTTGTTCACTATAAGTGTTACAGAGGACTGGTGTCAAAACGAAGTCCTCTGTGAATATCTTTGCCAGCTTTTTATTTTTCAGGATTTGTTGTCTACCTTCATCAAAATTAGGTTTCTATCATATAGTCAGCGAATAATAAACGTTTGGGTGTCTAATGGTACAGTTCATAGTTTGCCTCATTCCACATTATCAAATGCCTTACAGTAAGTCTATGAAAAAAGGTACTTATGGATGCATTATTCTCTTGCCTTCTTACTTGCACTTTAACAAATCTTCCTAGCTCAGGAATTATTTTTCATCACAAATAATGCCAAAATCTGAATAGAAAAATATGGGTAACAGTTGCATTTTATAAATAACAAATTTTATAAAAATTGCAGTAGTGCTCCTATAATAATTAATAAAATTGGCATATATATTGAGGGTATATACTTATGCATCTTAAAATAATTACGTAATATAACAATGTATATTTTAGGCTTATTTGACTTTCAACCTAACTAAATAACTTGTGCGGTAAGAGGCAAATATAGTAACTGTACCTCTTGTTTTCTATTATTAACTGATAACAATATGATATCTGAGTAAACATACGTTTTAGATCGATTTTGTGGTTTTTTTGGCTTTGGATAAAATAGTGTAGTAATAGGAAGCAAATCCCAGTTTATTTTTTATTAGTAATACTAAATCCATCCATAAAGTATGTCTTATATAATCAGAAAGGAAAATTAGGTCAGGGACTGCTCTGCTTATAATCTGGCATTAGTCTTATAATCAATAAATGATGTCGCACAGGAGACAGTCATTAAGAAATAAACACGCTTCTTTAGTCTTTGTAAATATTTACATTTAATACCTTAAATTATTATTGTGTAAGCAGGTAATTATGTAGTTAAAATATCGTATAATAAAGTAGTGATAAATATTTAAAATTGGAAAGAGTTAAATATTGTTCAGAGATCTCGATTAATATATACAGATAATTGTCTCAATATTATGAGACTTAAGGTAGTTATATCTCAATTCAGGTTATTCAAGAAAGTCACAAAACTTGCTGCAAATTTAATTCACATATCAATAAACATTCTGGTAAAATATGAACTCCATTTACAGTTCCATTTCCGAGATGTATTTGCTTGAAATTCGCAGTTTTTATCGACATTTAAGATTGCATGGACACCATGCGAAACAAATTGATGTCGTGACATTATTTTTCCTCTTGCGTCTGATCCTTATTTAATTTCAAAAACCAAATTTAAATTTATTCCTGATGAAGCATGTATATAAAATTCACCGTAAAATAACGTAATGACAGCTACCCGAAAATTAGTGAAATTATTAAATGGAGGACATAAGTAGATATGGCAACATCACACTATTTCTATTTTGCGTTTATTTTAAATGCAGTATCATATAAGAAAGTAGAAGATTTACAAATTTTCTTTCCCATTTTAATTATTGTATGACTAATAATATATTTTTCCATTAATTTATTAAAAGAGGTAAAACTATCATTGACATTAGTGACGAGTCAATCAGCTGGTGTCAGAAACTATGTGCGGCATTGCCAAATCTTTCCCTACTCTCTCTCTCTATCTCTCTCTCTCTGTCTGTGTGTCTCGGTCTCTCGCGTCTCAAGTTTATCGATTCGCTAACAGATGTTGCACCTCTCGCAATATAACTACCTTAAAGGTATATCTCTGACTATAATATTTTTACAATTTAACGCATTTAAATGCGAATTTTGCTCTGTGTTATTTCAAATAGCTTCTGAACTGTTTGAAATATCTTTCTTACTTTTAGTGTGTGATGTTAAGATTCAAATGTTTTTTTTTTCTTATGGATTGATATAAGAATTCCCATTGTGTGACAATACAATAATGTTTACTGTCATCAGGTACAAAGGCAATACTATTTTTTTGCTTTTTATTGGTTATTTTGCCACTTCTGTAAAAGTAATAATGATATTAAATGAATTTATTGAACCAAAATTGATTCGACAGGCTATTGACCGACGTCCTTCTGCCTATTGTTAATTAATATAATTTACCATTTTTATTCTATTCTAGTGATTATATAAATTTACAATGTAAAAAAAAACAATTATGCATATTGTTACGTTTTCCACCTTTTAGGAAACACCCTGTATGAATCCGTGGGTTCTAAATAATTTTAACAAGGGGTAAACCACTAACACTTTATTTAATAAATTACTGATTACAAAATACTTCTTAATTAACCAAAATAACCTTTACACTTTGTTTACTTTATATTTAACCTCACTTTTTCGCATTTCAAATTTCACGTGTATAGACTTCTTCACTTTTATAAAACTTCTCTTTAATAAACTACTTCCCGCCGTGGAATCTCGCCTCATATACCCTGAAATTGCCTCTAGAGTTATCTAGAACATAATCGAGAATCTTCTCCTACTACACTTTAGAAAACTCTACCTCTTTCTACAAGTTTCCAGTCACTATTAGGCATAGGCGTATCAATGTCCAGTTTCAAGGGGGTGTAATACATAACAATATTATATACATGTAAAAAAAAATGACAATGAATAATTTTACAATATTTAATTTGAGTAGAGTAATACAAATTCTTTCTTTTCCCTTTTATAAATTTTCAATTTTTTCTAGAATGTTCTTCTTTTTGAGTTCTTTAAGTTAATTTTATTATCCAGTAGGATGCCAAGATAACTGGTAGAAGATTCAGGGGAAACGTGTGTTGATATATATCGATTGTTGGAGAATCTGGTGATGTTAGATGGTTGAATATGGGAAAGTGCGTCTTTAGAGGATTGGGTTTAAGCCTCCAAATATTAAACCAAGTGCAAGTTGAGTTAATTAAGCTCTGTAGGTTTTGAATTGCTTTGTTTATGGTGACGTCGTGTGAAATTAGGGTTGTGGCATCAGCAAATTGCAGAACTATACCTTGTGAGAGAAAAAGTCAGGATCTTCATGTTGATAATTATATATGTCGGCACAATAAAGATTATATAATAGAGGTGACAAAGGAGAACCTTGTGGGAGTCCCTGTTTTGGAGTGAATTCGTATGAATTGGCATTTAGGATTTTAACTTTAATTTAGTTCGGTAAAAGTATTAAAAAATGTAATGCCAAATGGATCAGACCAGTTCGTTTTTGAATACATCTTGATTGTTACAAAATGTCTCACACTTAAAAGTATACAAGTTAAAATGAAGTTCTTAAATAATAATTGAAAATGAAAACTAAAAGCTGTTAACATTTCAAATAAATTTTCTCTTTTTTTCAAAATTTTGAAGACCTCAAGTATTGATAACGCAGAGTACTGACATCTGCTTATTCAATAATCTTGTCGAAGCTGTGGTCTATTTAATCTATAATTCTTTGTTCAGTTTGCCAATCCTCTGCTTGCAGAAAGAATATTTACAATCTCAAAACTTAATCATAAATTTCACAGAAGTTTTGTGACGTTTGTTCAAAATGGTAACTTCGATTTTATGTAAATTAGATGTTCCAAATGCAAGTATTTTTGCCAGGCAATGCTCAAACATTTTTTTAAAGTAGTGTTAATCTTGAAAATGGAAATTTGTTAGTTTTGGCAAATACTTCTTTTAGTTGCACAGACAAAGACAGCTCATCTTAAATTTTGCAAAATCCTTCATATAGGTCATTCATATTTAAAATTTGTGATATCGATGGTGAATCAGTAATTTTTTTCCACATACACAAACACTTGAATACTATACGCACGTTTCGTCAACTATGTTGGCATCATCTGGAAAAGGCTAAAGCTTGCTTGAATCATATCCAGATGATGCTGTCATAGTTAGTGAAACTTGCGTCAAACATAGTATTCGAGTGTGGTGTCTTGGTGCTTCTGAATAAATTCGACATATTTAAAATGGAAGTAACTATTATAAATTGTGTTTGGGTCATTAAGACATGTACTTAGTCTTTTTTCCATTAGCATAAAAATATTGATGTTCTATGCACATTAACATGGTGCTTGAACGATATACTTATGTATTTCTAACTTCTGTTAGAGATGAAAAGATTTCCATTTTCAATGAAAATCACTTTGAAATCGTGATTTTGCCTTGTATAATTAATCTATTAAACTTAAAGGAAAATTGTATTTAGGTACGATTAAATTTTTTTAGATGGATATGTTACAACCATTATAAAACAGGTTTCTATTGTATGTAGAATTGCAGTACCTGTCAAATTGCAAATACTTTGGTCGTGACTCATTTTAATGATTTAACTGATTAGCTATAAAGGTCGGTCTATTTTTAAGAACAATATTCGCATAAGAATTGTAAAATCATAGTACTCTGTTACGATTCATAAAGTGAAATTAAAAATTTACAAGAATTTCGCTTAGTTTTTTACTTCATTTGTGTCTTATACTTAGTCTGCTAGCGAAACAGGTATTATTTACAGCTTGGTTTCTTGGTAATGGAACTTTTAGACTTTGATAGAATCAGTTCGCACTTTACACACTATTGCATTTTTTTAATATGATTTTTATTTTAACTTATTCGACTTATTAGTCCATTATATAAGATATAATATGATGTTCCATGACAAACCTATTTTTCCATTGCATTACTCAAAAACGGTTGATCGCATGAAAAATTGCAAAAGAAAAAAGTTGCTGAATTAAATAAGCTATCCCATAAAGAACTGTAATATGTCATTTAACGTGAAACAAATAGATTTGACCTTGAATTTTAGGGAATCACCCCATGCAGGACACACCCTACATATTAGTATAGGTTTGCTGCATTAAGCACATAGCTCATCAAAATAAAGGTCGGATATTAAATTTGATACATAGTATCTCAAGTCGTTTTATGGTTATTATGAGAAAATTGGTTGCCCAGCAACCATTTTAAGGTCAGGATCGAAATGTCAAAAAATGTATATGTGGTTGCCTAATAATCATTAAAATTGCGTCAAATCAACACTTGGTATTTCATAAATAACTTTTTTATAAGTAATTCAAACGAAGTTTTACAGTGGGCAGTATTATAACAGAAGTCGGCCAAAGACAACTGACCTGTTTGTTTCTTTTTTAAGTGCACGATAAATTCGGAATAAATTTTTAAAATTGCCTAATTATCAGACGCTACATTTGTAGCTATATTAGATAATCAGAGTTATTTAAGTTCATTTAATTAGGTCGTTTTGATGCGTATTACAGTCATTATCTCTTATCTGTGTAAAAAATTGCATAAAATTGCTTTTGTACATTTTAATGTATGAAACTGATTTTTAACACAAATCGATGAGTCATCAGAATAATTGTAAAGAATATTTAGAATAAGTTCATCATGTAACTAGAAGATGGCGCCAATAGCCATATGAATGAAAAGAGAGGTGTTTCAAAATCTCATGAGCTGTGACCTTCATATGCGCAGAAACACAATCCCTCTCGTAGACTCAGTTACACTTCTTAAAAATATTAGATTTATTGTTTATAATTCATCCCGAGTTCTTCTTTATGTATACAGCAGGGTAGCCGTCAGAGTTTTCAAAATACACTTATAACCCAGAAGAAACTTTGTCTTTTGCGCATCTCACGGTTCATAGGATTCTGAAACACCTCTAATGATTTTGATTTATGAATGAAATGAAAAGTGACAAATTTAAATTTGTTAAATAAATTAAACAATGAAAGTATTATTAAATGGTCAACAGTTTGCAACTGTATTCAAGCACTAAAATGGCACTATATTCCAAGTATACAATATATACAATAAATTCTGTTCATTTTTGTCAAAAATTAGGTGAATTTTCAATGAATGTAAATATATAAATTAGGTTCGAACCCTGAATATGGTTCATGGCATTGGTGTTTCAATCAACTGTCCATAACTTTATCTCGTTTATGCTTCCACAGAAAAGAGTATCTTATATTTCATTGTGTGACTGCTTCACCGAGAGGAAACAACGTGTAACCTAAACCCTAAAGTTACGGGTTCAATCAGCCAGTTTTGGCAAATTTTTATTGTGTAAGAATGATTAACCCAATATACTTACTCGGATATTGGTTATGTTATTTTCTTAGATATGTGCAAAATTATGTTAATTTTTTTGGAAAATAGGATAATGATACACTATATCTAGAGGTCAGGCAAAGATTAGAGACCTAACAAGATAGGACAGTCAGACGGAGAAGACGAAATAGACGAAGACAGTTGTGCACTCCAATTTAAAGGGACACGACATCCAGCGGAAGCGGTTTCGGGATTTGTCGGTTAAGCATTAAACGAATTTGACCAAGCTTAGAAAAAGATAGGTTGCTACGTCACGTATAGACCTCGATGACAGCTGCGTGTGGCTGTTTTTTCCTCATTTTATAGAAAAAAGTTTCAAAATTATTCTTTCAATGTATAATTCTATCCTAACCAAATAGATACCTTACATATAAACATAGAAATACTTCGTGTGACATATATTACTAAGCAACCTGTTTTTTAGTGACCTTGGCTACTGACAGTCAGCTGAGTTCGGTCGTTCTATCAGGAGACAGTGTTGTCCAATTTTCATTATTGGCGCGAAAACTCCAATTTAAATGTCGACGTCAATGGCGCCATTGCTAAAAGATACAAGGTTTTCCGCTGGCTGTCCTATCTTGTTAATTCCCTAATCTTTGCCGAAAGTCCGGAGCTTCGAGCATGCGCATTACCTTGTAAATGTGTAATAAATTCTACAAGTCGAGAAATTGTTAAAATTGAAGTATTTCGTGTTATTTTGTGAAAAAAAAGGCGGGGGGACACCCCCGCACCCCCCGTTTCTTTATCAGCGACGATTATACTGCCTGCGGCGCTAATAATTATTATTATAACAATTGGATATCAGAATAAAAACCTACTAATCTAACCTAAAGAAATCACACGAAATTATGAAATTATTTTAAGCAGAATAAAAACCTCTAACCTAACGTAAAAAAATCATAGAAAAGAATTAGTGAAAAAACATATTAATCATTACAAAATTAAAGAAAAAAAAAATCAGCGGACGTAGGAGTTTGAACCCGAGACCTTCCATGGTTTTATCTACGCGCTAGCCACTCTGCTGACGGTGAACGGGTGAACGCTAGAACAAGGAATAAATATTAGTCAGATAAATGATATCACGTTTTGCGCAAGGTCGAAGCTTCGGACTTTTGGTGTACCTAGACGCTTCTCTCAAATACTACGTTCAAGGACATATTTACAACTGTTAGGTAGAATAAAAATTAGATGATGCACAGTTGCCAAATTTAAATACATATTGTCTTTGCCATTTTCAACAATTAAAACTTTGATATGTTCCCATAATTTGGATAAAAGTTTCTTGCTGTTTAATTCGAAATTAATAATGTGGTTAACCATTTCATTGTAAAATTTAAACAATATCCCTATATGATATTATAGTTGTACATGGCATAAATTATGCACACCTACATTTTAGAATTTACCTAACCAGATAGTACCTATTTTACGACTATTTATGTAATTGGGTATTATTTATAATTATAATTTGTAACATTTATTATATCTTATAGTAAAGAAATTTTTGTACATGTGGCAATGCGGAAAACATTCCGACAAATATTGAAACTTGCCAATAAAATAAGATAAGATACACACTGTGCCATCTAGGATTAACATAAGTACTAGCTTACGAGTTTTTGACATTTCGATCCTGTCCTTAAGCATTTGAAACACCCTTTAGTGAATCCTATTGCATAGTTTTCCATGTAAATGAGAATTTAGATTATCAATTATGTATTACATCAATGTTACTAGTACTTCGGAAACACTTCTTTTAATTAAGGAGTGGTCTAATAAGTAAAGTTAAAAGCAAAATTTATATAAATAAAACGAATAGTGTGTAAGATGCAAATTGAGTCTATTAATGCCTGGGATCCTTCATTACTAAGAAAACCAAGCAACAAATAATACCTGTTTTACTAGTAGACTAAGTATCAGACAAATTTAATGAAATAAGAAAATAAACGAAAGTCATGTAAATATTTTATTTCACTACTCGAGACGAGAAATAAAAACTGGATAAATAAAGAATACTTGTCTTAATTCTGTAGTACTACATAAAAAAAATAATAAAAGTCTATACGATAGATTTTATTAGTTCCCGAGAGCATTTTTCTTTTTCTTCGGTTTCCCACACTGCTTGGCTTTTACGTGACTTCCAACATAAATACACTGGGAAATTTAAAAAAAATATATAAGATTTAAAGCTGTCATATATTAAATCCGATTTTCGATGAGAAAATATTACTTAAAAGATTTTTGCTGTCACTGATTGTCCTGTCAAAATTATAATTTTACAGGAATATCCAGGAATTTTTACAAATTATAGAAGTTTTTAGACATTGTTTGTATGTTTGTTGACATTTTTAATAGAAATGTGTATTCGGGGTGTTTCTTGGTTTAAATTATTTCAAATACTTAAAGTAGAATTATGCAAACATTTTCCAATTTTGTTTGGAAATTGTGAATATTTTTTTGCAGAATTAGAGACTTAGAGAACCACTCATATAAGGTTAACCTTACCCGTAATAAAGACAATTTATTATTATTGATATTATTATAATTGAGATTTTTCTAAAAATGTGAGACGAATCTTAATACTTTCTATCATTTCTTATATAATAACTACTAGAAATTTAGGCGAAGGGTTGTTTTTACGATTGAATTACAAGATATAAAATACATTTATAAATTTTTTTCTGAAATTTGGAATTTGTGATTGATAAACTTTTTCTTCAGGAAAATTAAATCTAGATGATTTTTGGAGTTGGAGATTCATGAATAGTTTTAACAACTATTTATTCGGCAAATGATTGATCTTTGCTGTGCGCAGAAAATTAGAGAAAAACTGGGTTAGAACTGAAAATATTCTGTTGTCTCAATTTGCTTAATGCACATAAAAAAGGTCATGAAAACTGGCCGTCAAAATATTAAAGCCGACGGTATTACCTGCTGAGAAGAATACTACAGAACCGTATTTCAAATTTCTGCGCATTAGAATGAACAAAATAATACTAGAGATTGCTTAATGATGTTTCTGGTAAATTAAAAAATCTTGCTCTGTTTTGCATCAAGATGGGAATATCCTATGTATTGGTGGACGCATTGTCTGTCCGCGTCATTGACATAAATTCAGAGTACGGCTCTGTTTTATGTTTCCTGAGTAGGCCGCTCTAGTTAGGGGTGATCGGTGTAACTATATACAAGAGTTACAAATTTTAATTAAGAGGCGTGTTTCCGTTTATTTCTTATCTTATGTCGGAACATACTTTACATAAGAGTAATAATGTTTTATTAAGTAATCAGGGCCTGCTCTAGCTCTTTTGCCGCCCTGGGAGAAATGGCATATATTTTGTCGCCCCCTGTCGCCCTGCGATTCTTAAAATATTCACAAAAAATGCTGCCCTTACAATTGTGGTTGTGGTGTTGGTTCAATATTGGTCCAATATTTTGTGCCACTAGGGATTGCAACAAAAAAACGATATGAATATATTCATGTTTTAGGATTCATATATCGATATTTATTTTATATCGATATATCGTTGCCATCCCCAGTGGCAACAAGAAATCGCGACCTAATGCTAACGTAGTGACTTTAGAAAATAGGAAAAAAAATAAGCTTTCCAAAAATATGTATGTCAAGATATGTCAGGTCATCCTTGCTGCCAGTATAACACATTTCTCTTTAAAAATTACATTTTTTTAACATTTAACATTTTAACCCAGTTGGCCACACAAAAACAGTTGCTTTGCATATCTATAAAAGTTAGTTTGACAGTAAATAAAATAAGTGTTAAAGTTGACATCTGTTATAATCTCTCTGCATTATTCCAAAATGTATGAAAACTTTGAAAAATGCCAAATAGTTATATGCTATATTGAATCAGGCCGAAATTCTGAAGATGCATTAAATCTATATTTCGAACGTTACCCTAAACGCCAGCAGCCAAGCGAACAAATGTTTCCTAGATTGGAAAATGCTTTGATGAATTATGGATCATTTGTCAAGCCCAGACCTAAACAGTATGCTATTGAAGGTAGAAACGATGTGGAGGCAGAAGTAATTGGAGCGGTTTTAGAAAATCCTGAAATTTCTACCAGAGAAATAACTGTAACTAAGGGTGTGAGCAAAAGCCGTAGCCAAAGAATTCTCAAGAAATATAAATACAAACCTTGTAAAATCAGGCTCACTCATCAAATATTCCCTGGTGATCAAGAACGCAGGATTAATTTCTGCAACTGGTTCATCAGAATATGCAATGAAAATGAAAATTTTCACCGAAATGTCATTTGGACCGACGAACCAAGAGCAACCAGCAACGGAATATTTAATCTGACATAATCGGCATCGTTGGTCGGACCATAATGAGCATGTTTTCCAATCTAGACATATGCAAGGACGATTTGGTTTCAATATTTGGATTGGAATAGTGGGGCAACGAATGATTGGACCTTTTATTTATGACAAAAACCCGGTACGTTAATATTTTGGAAAACATTTTTGAACCATATTTAGAAGACTTGCCCCTTACCGATTTGGTACGAAAGTTTTATCAACTAGATGGCACACCAGCCCATAACGCGGCGGTTACAAGGAACAAACTAAATCAAATGTTCGAGGATCGATGGATGGGAACAAGGGGGCCCATACCATGGCCTTCAAGATCTCCGGACCTAAGTCCTTTGGACTTTTTTATTTGGGGTTTCGTCAAAGACCAGATATTTAAAACCATACCAGAAACGCGTCAAGATTTAGAGCAACGAGTGAGAAATACAATCGCTGAGATAACACCTTTACAACTCTTAAATGCCGAGAAATCAGTAAAGAAGAGATGTCAATTGTGCATCGACCAAAATGGTAGACAATTTGAACACTATTTGTGATACTTCAATCGTTAAAGATTTGTTACCTACTTAATGAAATGTTTAATTAATAAAATTAATTTAATAGAAAAACTATTGTTTTCATTTGAATAACTGAAACTCTTGTTTTCCATGGCCAACTCTGCTAAAATGTCATTTTTAAAGAGAAATGTGTTACATTGGCAGCAAGGATGACTAGACATATCTTGACATATATATTTTTGGAAAGCTTGTTTTTTTTCCTATTTTCTAAAGTCAAAGCCAACTATGGTTTCCATTTGAAATAACAAAGTTAGCTTTGATATCGAATAATTGAAAAGCGATATATTTTTTTTGACAAATGCATCTTATTCTACGTCAAACAGTGCCTGTAGAAAGTTTTTACCGTTTGAAAAAATATTCACAAATAAAAAAGTTATGACAGTTTTTCGGAATCTGCCAAATGTCAATTTTTGCCGATATCTCGGAAACGGTTAGAGATATTGAAATGCGGTTTTCACCAATCGGCGTTTGACAAAAATCGAGCTCTAGACTCATACGTCAGTTTTTCTCTACCTGGTCTGAAAATAGGAAAACCAGCGAAAATCAAGCAATTTGGGGCACCCTGTATAGAGAGAATATAATATGTTATCAGTTTGTGATGTTACACTAATTATATGTAAAGATGGGGTATTTCATACCAAGGTCATGTTTTAAACCAATATATAAATTGTCACCTGTCCTATTCTTGTAAACTAAACTTACGGAATAAATGGTTTTTATTATTATTATTATTATTATTAATATTTCAAATTTCATATAACGTAATACAAACGTCTAAAAGAAAGTTTCATCAAAATCGATGCTGTTTCACTGGTTCGGAAGTAAAACCTTCAGAAACTATAATACCAGTGAAAATATTTCTCGTCCCTCGTATATTTGAATCATTGGCCACGTTGTAGTCAAAACAAACAGTCTGATGTTTACCTCAGCTTATGTACAATGGGTCTGAACAGTCCATGTTTCCTTAGTTTCGGAACAAAACACAGCATCGAGATAAGCCGCGGTTGTGCCAAACTTTTCTGCATAGTATAGGCGCGGCGCGCTGGACGTTTTTGCCTTTGTATTACTGTTTCGCGGACGCAACTCGGGAATCGGGATCTGTCCGTCTCTTCGTCCTGCCTTTGGCTGCTGTCAAACGCCGTTTAGGTTAGGCAGGTTAGTGAGAGCGGAAACTTTTCGCCGGTAGGTTCAGCTGGCGCGCGTCTTCGACACTCTCGCCCTCATCTGTTTCACAGCATCCTTCCTTCACTTCCTCCCCGATGTGCATTTGTTTATTTAGTGTTGGAGTGTCACGTGTGTACCGCATTTAGACATTCTGAAACAGGAACTGCCGTGATTATGTCTGTCTTGTAATTATTGTAGTTGGTGGTGAAACTAAAATAGAATGTGTTCAATTTAGATTTGCATTTTTGAGTGTTTCATCGGTCCATGCATCAGTTGCAGATTTCGGATGAGATTTAAACCTGCATACTTATGGTTACCTGCTTGCCGGGCCGGGTTTTTATCTTGTTTCTTTTGTCAGATATTTAAGTATTTAGTTCTGAGGAGCTGGCTGTATCATTGTTTAGTAAGTGCGAAGACTAAATGATTTTATGATTATTAGGTACCAGTTGTCGCGGCATACATCGACATTATTTATTTGTAAAAATTGAATTAATATTTATGCAATCTTGATTATGAAAAAGTAGATCGTTAAGTAATAAGGTATTTCGTTAGGGAAAACACGAGGCTGGTAAAAAACATGTTCATATATCATTTGCGGCGTTGATAAATATTTATATTTAGTTTTGACTCATAGGTATTATTCAAATGGATTTCTTAAATATACAGTACATTTGTATAATTACCTATTTGACAGCTTTATTACACAGCCAGATAAAAAAGTAGCTGCTTTAATGTTGTTACCAAATAAAAAGTAGATAATCCTCTAAAGAATATTATCATTTCATTAATTATCGCAATGAAGTTAATTGACGTCTAAAACTCTTACAGGGTGTCGAATTATCAAATAATAGAGCCAATATATTCGCCGGGTTCTTGTACTGCTGAAAACTAAAGTAATGCCACAGACAC
The DNA here is from genome assembly GCA_963583905.1 of Stenurella melanura. Taxonomy (NCBI): domain Eukaryota; kingdom Metazoa; phylum Arthropoda; class Insecta; order Coleoptera; family Cerambycidae; genus Stenurella; species Stenurella melanura. Next base: position 218,173,772 of record OY757309.1, on the reverse strand, counting down.
GAACTGCATAAAAATAAAATCTAATAAAAATATCAACTGCTACAATGTTGGTTATCTGAACATAGTTGTTATTTTGCGGCATATTGCCAAATATATTATGTTTTCATTAAACTTTAATACTATCTCCAGAAATGCTACCCCAATCCCTTTAAACAGCAGGCGCGGATCCAGCATTTTGTTGAGGGAGGGGCGACAATTATTTAATGGGTAAAAATAAAATCAATGCATTAAAATAAATTAATTTTTGTATCGGGTTTTCTTATCTAAACTTTGCTCGGGGGGGAGGGGCGGTGGGGGCACTCTGAATCCGCGCCTGTTAAACAGAAAATTCGTTAATAAATGTATTAAAACATTTATAGTAATAATGAAACTATCATAAGGAGTATTTATTGACACGTTACTTTTAATTACATTATTTCCAAAGCCAAACAATAATTTGTCTATCAACAGCAACGTTATAATATTAGATGAAATCTGGCAACGCTCATTTTATACTTTGTTTGGACTTGCTAGGTGAATTGCAATAATGAAAATAACGACCACGGAAGCCGAACAATAAATCGCCACCGTTTCACCCAATCAGCTGATCTGACAAAATTCTACATTTCGATTGATCCGACCATTCACTAAATATAATATAACCTTGGCGACCTATCATGGCGGCCAGCATGGATGTCAATATATCTAGCCAATATGGAGCCCATTTTATTTTATGAAGTTCGTGGCCACAGATGTTTCCTATCACGAAATAAAGGAAAGGAAACTTGCGGTATTGCGTGCTTCGCGAAATTTGTTTGCCAGTTTATCTTAGAAACTGTCAAAATAGGTTGCGTAGCCAGAAAACAGAAAATTGTTTTGACGTTCTTGATATTATTATATATACTCTTCCTAGAAACGAAAAGAAATTTTTTTCGCATTGTTGGTTATCGAGTTCTCAAAATGTTCGCCTGTCCGTTTCTTGTAAGCACGATATAGCTTAGAAAGAGAAAGTCCGATGCTGTTAAAAGTTAGTCAGACAGTTAGTACCTACCTCTGGTTTCTGGTACTTAGCGGAAAAATCATATGTTATTTTTTAATAAATATCACGGACGTTTCGCCAACCAAGATAGATAGATAGATCTTTATTGGTCATATATACACAAATTATGCTTTGAAATATTGGTTGTCTTAAACAATAATAATAAAAAAAATACACAATAAATAAAACAAATAAATAACTCATAGAGTAAATAACAATATAGTACATAGAGAACGAACAAACAATAAACGTTGTCGTATATAGGATAAGTTTATAAAATTAAAAGGGAAAAATCAGTCGACAGGAATTCGTCAAAATCATAGAATGCACTATCAAGTAGGAATCGTTTAATTACATATTTGAAACGAGTAGGTACTATTAAGTGATTGTACAGCAATCGGTAACACATTGAAAAATTTTACTGCATAATAGCATGTCCCATTTCTGGTTTTTGAAAGTCGCAAAAAATCCAAATATATGTTACCCCTATTACGAGTTGAGTACGTATGTACACTTTCACACGTTGTGTAATTATTTAAGTTGCTTTTAATATATACAAGGCACTGTAGAATATATTCGCATGGTAAAGTATCTTGAGGCTTTTAAAAGCATTCCTACAATCATCCCTATATCGAGGATCGAGAAATGGTTAAATTTAATAATATAACAAAACTGTTAGGATTTTCTATAGAATACTCAAGTATTATACAGGGTGGACCATTAATAATAGGCCATAATTCAGTTTTTTTGGCCAAAATGTCGGGATATACCTAACCAAACATGCTTTAATAAATTGTTGCTGTGGAAAAAAATACAGGGTGCCAGAAAAGTAGGTGGAGGCCACATATTGAAAATTTACTCTAAGTTGCAGCAAATAATTCATAAGAAAGTCAGTGTGTTGGTGTAGTTGTCACTCCTTAGTCTTACTTCCATATCCATGGAGTGGAATGGACGTATAGTAACAAAAAAAAAAAAAAATCAAAATTTAATTATCGTTGTGTAATTTTTTCAATAACAGTGCAGTAAAAAGACCAAAAAAACGATGAGATATGCATAGTTTGTAACAGCAAGATCATGATTTCATAACTTCTGGGCTATCACCCAGATATATATCTCAGTTTTGGACTATTGCGTTTTTTTATAACCAATTTAATTTTTTCAATAGCGTTTTTTAAGTAGAAATATCTCCGGTTCTAGAGATTCGATCGGGAGAAACAAAAAATTTAAATCTTCGTAATTCCAGCAAATCTGTTATAAATAAATGCCAAAAAAGTGACAAATGACAAAAACTTTCTATAATGCCAACGGAAAGCTGGCATCGAGATCTACATTTTGAACAAAGAATGATCCATTTTGGATTTAATGTTATAAAATGACGGGCAATTTAAATTTTAGATAACAAATTCATTGTGTCCACAGGGTTCAGTATTTGGGCATCAAAATTTCGGGATGTCTTGTTTTCAACAAAAGATACATTTTCTGAAAGTTTGAAGCCGATCGGAACTCTTAGCGCCCCTGGGCGTTAAAATGAAAAAAAAAAAAACAAAACGTTTTTAGCCAGTTTATTCAATTCTGTATGTTATGTACGTACTCAAATGAGCCAAAATCAACGCAGATTTGTTGGAATTCTAATTACGAAGATTTTGTTTTTTTGCTTGTCCTGATCGGACCTCTAAAATCGGGGAAATTCACCTTTTTACCTAAAAAAACACTGTAAAACTAATTTGTTTATATACAGGGTGTAATCAGTTTCATGTCATTAAAAAAAACTGGTAATGGGGCCCGACTAGACAAACAAAAAACCTTTATGACTTTTCCCTCTAGGGGCACTTAGAAAAACATTGATCTAGGTTAACATATTTAATATTATGGTAGACAACTATTGAGAACCACTGCTTTTCTTGGTCGATGGACTTGTACTTCCCAATTATACAACTGTTAAATTGTCATAAAAAAGTGCTGGCCGTCACATGCGGTGTCAAAGGATCATTGACCGCCTTTGATGTACCGCCTTTACTGAACTGAGGCAAGTATAAAGAGGTAAATAATTCGTTCTCTCTTCGTGCACAATTGCAAGCAAATAATGGCCATAGAGGTTTAAACAGAACATTTCTTTACATGTGTGTTTTTTAATTTGGAATAAAATATTGGATTGTTTATAATTTAGAAAATTTAAATGTGGTTTATTAACATTTGTAACATAAATGAGTGTCCTGGGTTAAAAGTGTCCTGGGTTAAAAGCTACCTAATAAAAGTACCTAAATGATTCAAAATCTCTGCATCTGTATCAATACACAGTTCGGTACGTCGAATTAAGTACATACGCACTTCGTTCAACACTAAACACTAAACTATCAACTAACGTTGCCAATAACGAAAAATAAAATAAAAACTTGGTACAAAAGCCAAAAAGGAATACAAAAAGAACGAACAAGTAAGTTGTGTCTCTACGTAATCAAGAATTTGACAACTTAACTATAAATACACAATGACGCGAAATTCAAAAATAACAGAAACAACGAACGGTGGGTTGGACGTGTGTACATAACGAAGCACTGACAGTAACTAAAATATTGCACAAGGGAGATTTAGAGTATAGTTTTCTTCAGATCAGATCTAGATCTAAACCTACCTCAATTTTCCAGCAGTTCTCAAAAAATTTTATTGAAAATTTGCGAAATTTTTGTTTATTTTTTTTCTCCAAAACTACGAGCTTTAGACCCCATGTTATATAAGGTTTTTTTTTTGTCTTGTCGTTTCCTACCACCAGTTTTTTTTAATGACATGAAACTAATTACATACTGTATATATATATAAAAAAAACGCAATAGGCTTTGGATACACTCAGGTATATACTACTGGTGATATGCCAGAAGGCATGAAATCATAATTTTGTTGTTACAAAACAATGACTCAAATTGAGTTTGTTTTCAAAGAATTCTTGAACTCATTTGCGGTAGTTTTCTGGGAAACGATTGGAATTATTGAGTTCTATCAAGTGTACCTTTTTTTACGTAGAAGTGACTCCTTCATGTGATTTTCTAGTCAAAAGTGCCACAACGTTTCGTAAAAAAAGAGAAAAATATCCATCATTAGGTACAGCTCGTGAAGCGCACTCCACGATCTAGTGTGATATGATACATAAATTATTGTTTCTTAGCTTAAAGAATGTTTCCTTACCAAATTTGGAGAAGATCGGTCAAGAGGTAGTTGTGATGTTGCAAAAAAAAAGTAAAAAGAATACCTACATTTTTGACACCCTGTATCTTTTTGCTCAGCAACAATCAAGCAATCCTCATATTTTGGTCCGAAGAATGTACGATGAATTATGGCCTACTATTATTCGTCCACCCAGTGTATAGAAACCAATAAATCGATGAAGTATCTATAACATAATATTTTCATCCAGTTTTAATTTTGAATAAACCGAGGAATAAACTGATCAGTAGGTATAATAATATTAATCAATTAATTATCCAGTATTATATTTAGGTAAGTTATAGAAATCACCTTCAATGTTTTGAATGTGTTGTTTCTATAAAATTTATTAATTTTTCTTTATCCATAATGAACATACGGGGTTTTCCGGATGTTATATCCGCTTAATTTAAAAAACGATAATTTACTGTTAGCATGGTAAAATACATTTTTTACGTCATGACATATGATGTCAAGTATTTAATTAAGTAACTAATATAATGCATCTATTTAATTTAGCACTCATGATTGTTTTTAGGCATGAACACATTTTATGAGTAATTAGTTAACATTAAAATATATATCATTAAACAACGTTTTTGTAATATTTTGACACCTATTTGCAATTTGGGTTGTAGTCTAATCTGAAATTCATTTTCCATTCCACCAAAAAAAAGTTTAGAATTTTCTACTGGAACTGTAAGGTGTATTCTATTTTAGGCTATTAAAACGCCTAGAATTTCGTCCTCTTTGTCGTAATCATGCTGTGAGGAATACAGGGCAATGCTTATTTTATTATCGCGAAATGGTATTTTTCCCATAGAAAACACGATTTTATTTACTAACCTACATACGTTTGTGTCTTAAGGTCGCGACCAAGAATGTGGTTCAGCTAATGCTTTAAACCAAGTCAGCCACAAAGCCAGCGGTTGTGGCGAATAATTTTTTTCAGTTAAGTGCTGACTAAATATAAGAAATATATTATATATATGAGTAAGAAACAATTTAAGATAGACTCATTCGAGGGGATAGTAAAAAGTAAATCAATGCAATGTGACAAGAAGACATACCAATAACTTTCAATTTTGTATTGCTTATCAAATTGGAGTGTTACGATTGGTTCACATTCTCGATTCTGCTTGCCACCTGACTCTATTTTTGCTCTCTTCTTCGCTGTTGGAGAAATTTGACCTCGCATTTGACAGATGTAAGCGAAAAACTTGCTTTGGTTTGATTGGGTTTCTACAGTATGATTATAACTAAAAAATAAGACGAAAGTGTGAGCTATAAATATAACGTCCTCAAAGAAAGTGAAAATTCATGTTTTAAATAATGATAGAAAATTATCTTCTTGTATGTACAAACTTAGTCTAGACAGAACTGCACTTCTTTCTATGGTTTAATTCTCAGCTGATAATCTGGGTTTATTGTTTTAAGGAGAACTCCAGTGTATTCAGGTATTAGTTGTGTATCCTTCGTTTTCAAAAGTCCTTTCCACCCAATGCCCATTTAAGAATAAAAGGGGTATATTTTCTATTAATATTAAAAGTTCGCCTAGTCCTACTTATGTATGAGAAATTCACGTTTTTCTCGATGTTTTTTATATTGGCCACATTTCAGTAAATAGTTCATTAAGCAATCAAAAATAACATAGTTATGTCGAGGTACGTCAAAAATGTCCCTGAACCTCAGCTAAACAAATAAACAATATACTTTTCTATTTTTTAACGTCCTGAAAGCCTTATGACTGCGTTTTGCTTGCGTTTATTATGGATGAACTACATTTAACATCTAACTACGTTTTATTTAATAACTTTTGACCGGAGTTCAGTATTCAAAGTAAGTAAGCCGCCTGATTTGTAAAATTTAAAAAATTGTTCCTCATACAATTATACAGGGTGTAATCAGTTTCATGTCATTAAAAAAAAACTGGTAATGGGGACCGACTAGACAAACAAAAAACCTTTATGACTTTTCCCACTAGGGGCACTTAGAAAAACACTGATCTGGGTTAACATATTTAATATTATGGTAGACAACTATTGAGAACCACTGCTTTTCTTGGTCGATGGACTTGTACTTCCCAATTGTACAACTTTTAAATTGTCATAAAAAAGTGCTGGTCGGCACACGCGGTGTCAAAGGATCATCGACCGCCTTTGATGTACCGCCTCAACTGAACTGAGGCAAGTATAAAGAGGTAAATAATTCGTTCTCTCTTCGTGCACAATTGCAAGCAAATAATGGCCATAGAGGTTTAAACAGAGCATTTCTTTATATGTGTGTTTTTTAATTTGGAACAAAATATTGGATTGTTTATAATTTAGAAAATTTAAATGTGGTTTATTAACATTTGTAACATAAATGAGTGTCCTGGGTTAAAAGCTTACTACCTACCTAAATGATTCATAATCTATCTGTATCAATACACAGTTCGGTACGTCGAATTAAGTACATACGCACTTCGTTCAACACTAAACACTAAACTATCAACTAACGTTGTCAATAAAGAAAAATAAAATAAAAACTTGGTACAAAAGCCAAAAAAGAACGAAAAAGTAAGTTGTGTCTATACGTAATCAAGAATTTGACAACTTGAACGGTAAGTCAATAAAATAAATCTTAACTATAAATACACAATGACGCGAAATTCAAAAATAACAAAAACAACGAAGGCGAGTTGGACGTGTGTATATAACGAAGCACCGACAGTAACTAAAATATTGCACAAGGGAGAGTTAGAGTATAGTTTTCTTCAGATCAGACCTAGCTCAATATTCCAGCAGTTCTCAAAAAATTTTATTGAAAATTTGCGAAACTTTTGTTTATTTTTTCTCTCCAAAACTATGAGCTTTAGACCCCATGTTATATAAGGTTTTTTTGTTTGTCTTCGTTCCCTACCACCAGTTTTTTTTTAATAACATGAAACTAATTTCACCCTGTATTTACTTATTTCGGTACATGCTTATGATCTTTGACTTACGGGGAGCTTGTTCGAAACGCCTGTTATAAAATTATTTAAGTCAGTTTAGGGATGCAGGAGAATTTGTCAAAATAAGAGGTCATATTTTTAAGCAAATTTAACCGTAATTTCCACCCTCCTTACAAGTCTTTAAAAAACAGTGATCATGTTATTCGAAGTTTTTTTACACGTTTAATTTACTGTAAATAAAAATAAGTTATTTTCAAACACCTACTGCATTTTTAACTAAAATGAGCATCTGCCCGTAATTTTGCTGTATTCGACCTAATTAAACTCCAGGAATATTATTTCTCCTATAATTTTATATTATATTTTTCATTATTTTAAATCCGAGTATATTTTATCAGCGATAACAGAAAACCAACATAATTTTGGTACAATTTTATGTGAGTATATGAAATATTTTCCTTATCAAAAACCACATTACCCACTTATAATATTTATTACTGATTGCAAAATGTGTACGTAATATAAAAGCAGAAAACGGCGAAATTGCTTAAATTAACTTATACCCTGCTTTTAAAAATAGCATTGACGACAAAATAATTATTCTCCAGGAAAAAATTGGCAGGATTTACTGCAGAGCAATTTGCATACAATTATCAATTATCGCCGCGCCACAGTATTTACTTTTAAACAGTATGAATTTTTGTGTAAAAATTCTTACCGTCAGGCATTTACGCATAACGTTTTGTTTTGTTTTCTGTAAATATGATATTTTCATGACGCGTGGCTGAAAAAAATTCACGGTCAATATGCTACCGACTGAAAATAAATAAATATCGGGTTTTAGTTGCATTAAGTGTTGTTAATAGTATTGGAACGTTCCTTTTTGAATGAAAAATGCTGTCTATTTGTGTTAACAATTTGCAGTTATGAAGGGATGTAGTATATATGAAATACAGTTATAGCGGTGTTTACAAATATGGATGCAATAGCTTGTATTTGGTTACTGTATTTATATTAAGCAGCGAAAAATAATTAAGCAGTTATGTAATGGTAATGGTCGAAGGTCGTGTCAAGAATTAAAAAATACGTATACAGGGTGTCCCAGCTCTATTTAGACAAGCATTATCTGGAAGACGGTAGACATAGAAAGAAATGTTAAATGGGAAAGGTATTTTGTTTAAAAAGATGCATTTAACCATTTTATTTTCAAATGTACAAGGCGTCTCAAAAAGGCGGTAGGTTATGCAACTTTACTTTTTCAAATGGAACACTGTATACAGGGTGTAATCAGTTTCATGTCATTAAAAAAACTGGTAATAGGGACCGACTAGACAAACGGAAAACCTATATGACCTTTTTTTCTAGGGACACTTTGAAAAAAACTGACCTGGGTTTACATTTTTAATGTTAAGGTAGGAAAGATTTGAGAACCACTGTTTTTCAGGGTCAATGGATGTGATAGTTCCGAATATTAGAAATAATGAAAAACTGTAATACCCGACTTGTGTTCCCGTCGGTAGAAGTGCGGCACTTTGATGGGATTATTTGTATCGAAATTTTTATACCACTAATTATGAAAATGTAAATAATTCCTTCTCTTTCGGCACAACGCAAGCATAGCATGGCCGCAGGGGTTTAAATAGGATTTGTTTACATGTGGTTTTTAATTTGGAACAAAGCTATTGTATCTTTTATTGTCGTTTATAAGAATTTATAAAATTTAAAAGTGGTTTATTAACATTTGTAACATTGTGTTAAAAGCTTAAAAAATTAGTAATTGTTTTATAAAATTGGAAAACGAACAGTTAGACGTCCGATATACGATAACAGAAAATAGTTGTGTATTTTAAGTTTTCTGATTTTTTTAACGAATTGAACGCATAATTTTTCCCAATCAGGTATCGAAAACTAAAAATCAAGTCTTTGGTCTCTATGAAAATCAATGTATACAATAATAAACAGATAAAAAGAAGACGACGAATACTAATAATAATAATCATACCTTTAATGCCCAATAGGTAACACCCAATAACTGAACAATTCTTTTGAATTTTTTACAAAAATTGTTCGAAATTACCTCCAACTCCACGTATACACATTTCGGTACGTCGAACCAATAACATACTTACTCCGTTCAACACATTTGGTAAATTAGGATCATTTTTTATGGTTTCTATGCACATTAAAATACGCCGTTGCAATTGTTCTAAAGCTCTTCCGCACCAGCTGCATTTCCACCACTTTCTCCATGTACCAAGTCCATATCCTCGAGCTCTGGATAAGTGTAATCTCCCATAATGTCCAAAATCTGCGTTTTAAAACACCACACTAAACTATGAATTAACGTTATCAATAAAGAAAACAAAAAGAAAAACTTGGTCCAAAATCCAAAAAGTAACACAAAAAGCACGAACGAGAAGTAGTGTCTTACGTAACCAAGTACTAACGACTTGAACGATAAGTCAATAAAATAAATCTTAACATAAGTGGCACAAAATTCAAAAAGAAAAGCAACAGACAAAACCAAGGAACGGGTACGTACGTCGCGTCATGCGTACGTTCTTTACCAAGTAAGGACAAAACTGAAATTATTACTTGAGAATATTACAAGGGAGAGTGTATAGCACGCCTAATAGGATAACTGGCCGCGAAGAAGCAAAAAACATGACGTTGTCCTCTGTCGGTCGCTTTTAACTGCTTTGTCGGCATACTTATTTGCAGGAATGTCAGAGTATCTCGTGCGACAAGACGGGAGGCAATAAAACCTACCCCCAATATGCCAGCAGTTCTCAAACTAGGTTATTAAGTATTTTGGAAATTTTTGTTTATTTTTTTTCTTCAAAACTATGAGCTTTAGACCCCATATAATATAATTTGTTTGTCTTGTCGTTCCTTACCACCAGTTTTTTTTTAATGACGTGAAACTCATTACACCCTGTATTTTTATATTTTTTATTATTTTTTTATATTATTGCGGAAGAATTTTTTTTAACCATGTCCTATATCTACCATTAACCATTGTAGAGATGTTAGTAGTAATCATAAGGAATAATATATACAATACACAAAACAGTACACAGCCGCTGACACAACTCATACATCCTTAAAAGTTCTCGTGTACAAGAAATCCTTATAATTCTGGGTCTCTTGGTCACAGTAATTTCTGCTTTTGTAATGTAATCACGGCCAGCATTATTAGTTAAAAAAATGGAACATGGTGGAATCAAGATTAAACCGTTAATGATAGGTATAATAAAATGTGTTCGAAAATAAAAAAATCCAAAAATGTAAAAATATACAGGGTTCCATTTGAAAAAATAACGTTGCATAACATGCTGCCTTTTAAGGCGCCTTGTACATTTGAAAATAAAATGGTTAAATGTATTTTTTTAAACAAAATAACGTTTCCGTTTAACATTTCTTTCTATGGCTCACCGTTTTCCAGATAATGCTTGTCTTAATAGAGCTGTGACACCCTGTATACATCATATTATAGTGCGAGCAAAAAATAATGGTAAAAGATGTTCATGTAGACAGTCTTCAAATATGAAATTTTGAGTAGACACTTCCAAAGTTTTATGTTGTAAATTGGGCCTTCCTTTCGTCTACCTTTCTTTTTGGGACTTCCTGCCACTGCCAATTATACAGTATATTACTGGGAAATAACATCTACACCTGTGACTTTTACGTCAAAGGAATAGACAGAGGGTATTTCTTTGAAGACACGAATAAGAACACAAATATAAAAATAATATTTTTTCCTCGAATGCATCAGATCCCCACTTCTACTCAACTTAATAAAACCAATCAAATTTGAATCCTAAGCTAGTACGTCATTACAAATTTTGTAATGGTTGTCTTTTTTGACAATTGCGGCATATTTAACAGACATCATCAAATTGTCTGAAAATACCCTATTCAGCATGTAAAGAATTCTATATATAATTTATGGTTATAGAATGTTTACTGTCGAACTAGAGTACAATTTTAAAATCGTACCTAAAAAGGCAGAAGGCCGTTATATCGAGACATCAATCTATTTGCTTTGATATTGTGCTGGATTAAGATCATCATTATTATTATTGTATACTAATAGAACTGTACAAAACCTGCTATAATAAAATAGCTATTAATTTATCGTTTTTCAATGGAGAAAAGGGATGATATGAAGTATTCAACGTACTGTTTAATACTTCAGTGCCAGTTGCCATCAATAAAAACTCCAGAGAAATTATTCATCTACATTACTTTTCCGATTTTTTTGAAACTTTGGAAATATCTTCTTGGGTCCATAAATCGAAAAGTTAAGAGTTTTTTTTTTCTTGGTCGGTCGAACCTCCGACATTGTTAAATAAACAAATTAAGTTAACAATTGAATAACTTGAACCTGAATAATTATTCAAAATGGCGGATTTTTTTAGGGAGATTTTGGGGATCGCTGATTACGAATTAGATAATAAAGAGTTCAAATTCAAAATGGCTGAGTCAAAATGGCGCATATTAATTATTTCGTATATTTTTAACTAACAATTGAATAACTGCCAGAAAAATAACTGAAAACGGCTCAAACTTTTTTGGGGGGGTTTCAGAGGTCGCTGATTACGAATTTGATATCAAAGAGTCCAAAATCAAAATGGCGGTTGTGAAACTAATTGTTTGGAATATTCTTTGTGAATATTCATAATTGTATCGGAAAATTTCCAGAAAAGCTTCCTAGGTCGCGAATTATTAATTTAACACGGAAAAGTCACAATTGAAAATTGCGGATTCAAAATGGGGGAAATATTCATTATTTCAAATATTTTTCTAAATCTGTCATTATAAAAAAATGATAACTCTCAGAGAAACCGAATTTTTTAATATAACAAAATGTTAAATATGACCATGCTTAACGGACGTTTCAAATGTTATTAGTTTGGAGTCCAAATCAGTTATTGTAATCAAAGGCCGTTACTAATAAGCATCTGCTCTGCGAGCGTACGGTCGGAAAATCGCTCCGTTTTTTTTTAATTTCTGGAAAACGGTTTAGAATTTTTGAATGAAATAAAATGCAAAGTTAAGCTAATAAACGTACCTTTCGACTGTTTTTTGTTTGAAGTCAATATCTATAATTGTTTTCAAATGTGACTCCTCACAAGCACCTATCCCACCGGCGTGAGGTCGGAAAATCGCTCTGTTTTTTTTTTCAATATCTAGAAAACGGTTTCGAATTTTTTAATGAAATAAAATGCAAAATGAAGCCAATAAACGTACTTATCGACTGTTTTGTTGGTTGGAGCTAATACGTGTAATTGTTTTCAAATGCGACCCCTCATAAGCACCCATCCCACCAGCGTACAGCTGGAAAACCGCTCCGTTTTATTATCATTTGTTGTTGTCATAGTCCAAAATCACATTGAGTTCTTTAATTATTTAGGTTCATTTTTCCAACGAAAACATTTTTTATATATTTTCCATAATATGTGGTATATGTGGAATTCTATTTTTAGTGTATACCTGCATACAATGTATCTATATGATTCACATAATTATATGCCTATGATAATATACTATACTTCGTAAACATCATCGTTTATTTGGAAATGCGTGCGGATTTTTGTATCTTGATAAATTTTTTGTTAATAATAAAATATTATTTTTTGAATAATAAAATTTATATATGTAACCAGCGACCCCCAAAACGTCCCTAATGAAAAAAAAACTCTTAACTTTTCGAGTTATGGACCCAAGAAAGATATTTCCAAAGTTTCAAAAAAATCGGAAAAGTATTGAACATTTTTTGGTTTTTTTTATAAATTTCGATACACCGACTCGACTATACCAGTGGAATCAAGGAACTCACGAACATTATTATTACATATTACGAGAAACAATTGAACGGATATATCAAAAAATACTAAATGTTAATCGTTTTAACGTAAGTGCGTTTTTGTGCGTTGTAATACACTTGCGCATTCACTAAGTCTTTCTGTTAATAATAAAAATATATCTCATTATTCACAATGTCTTGACTGAGGTTTTATGATTCATGCAATATTCTAGTTGTCCCGTTGCTGTATAGTACGTCCCGCAGCCTCATGTCTTCTGTTGCGACTGCCTGCTAGTTACACAGTCTCATCAAAGTTCTTTTCCATCAGCTTTCTGGTGACATTAGCCCAGTTTTTAATGGTGGCAAGCTTGCTAAATGCGCATTCACCCTCTTCTGTGACTGTGATTAGAAGACTGTAGTAATACGAAGTACAATGCAACGGTATAGATAGAAACGGTTTACTTTTCGACGACTTTAAAACGTTCATTCTTGTGTATATTTACAAAATCTTTCCACACATTTTTCCGTAACAGAGGAAAATAAATAATGTTATACTGATTGTGAATTGGTAATATTAACACCGAAATCGCAACTTTAAAGATACCCGTGAACAACATTCACACATAAATGAACAATATTAACAAATAGTATGACGTCACGGTAAGAATCGTGACGTCAGTGATTGGAAATCAAAAAGTAATCTAACTTTCAATGTAATTACAAATATATAAATATGTATGTATGTGGATGTTAAAATTTACTAAAATTCAACTTTTTATAGATCTAACTCCTATCTATCTTTTATATGAAATTTTACTTGAAATCCACAAAATATCCAAAACTGTGCAAAAGATTTGCTCTTAAAAAATAGTCAATCTAAAATACTTGAGACAATTTTTGTTAGTGTAAAACAAGGAACAGATTATAAATATACTTTTTTCCAGCATTTTATCAAGGTAGATTAATGTCGAGAGTATAAACTACCATTTTAACATGTATATTAATAGATATACGTTCTTTACATAAAATAATTAATGTTTTATATATAGCAAAGGTTTATAAAGATTTTGGCAAAATGGTTTAAATCATGAGTTTTTAGTGTTTTATAAATACCATACATATTTATAATAAAACAAACTTGAATTAAAGTTTGTTTTACTTTATTCTCCAATATATTCAGAAAATGAACAGCCAACTCTTTTTAGAATCACCAATAAATTACCGAGAAATGTAGTTGGAATAATTACAAAAATAATACGAGTGATAATTATTGGTAGTTAAAACAATATTAATGTTGTGAGTTCTTTACAGATAGTTCTAAATTGATTCAGTATATTTATTTGATAAATTAAAAATCTTGTTTGGTAACAGACAGAAATATTTTATATATACAGAGTGTCCCAGAATTCCCGAATTTCCCTTTAGGCAGTTTAGGTGCTGTTTCTACGTGCAAAAATAGTAAGAAAATGACGTGTCTGTAAATGTTTCCTAAGGGAGATACGGCCCTCTGAGGATGATGGCGTCTAAATATACGTTTTACCTGATTATCTTCATTACCAAATATTTTGGGATATTTTAATTCTTGATTCACAATTTTGCATTATTAAGGATAATTTTCGTACGGTACTAACACCAATTTCATGTATTGGCGGAGAGACGAGTAATAGTTAGTTATCTTTGTTTCTACATTCTACATCAAAATATAAATAAAAATGATGGTCCGATCTTGTATTAAGTAGTTACTTCTCTTTGTGTGGCTGTATAGATAGTTATTGTGAAATTGAGCATCCATGTCAAATTAAAGAAAAATTGTCGTTAAAAATGTGGCAATAAAAATGTAGACATAACAATACATGAACCAGCTTCGAAATAGCATAAATTCCAAGATAAATTCTGTATCACATTTTAGCACTAACCGGCGTCAAATTAATCTGCTGTACATCCTCTTTCGATAATTTTTTTTATTATATACTGGTTGGGAGAATTGCCTAATTCGTTTAGAAAAGGAAGTCCTAATGATGCCTGTGTATTGTATAAAGCTGCTAGAAAAAATGATCCTTTAAATCCGTGTATTATTAATCCTGTAAGCGATTGGTTAGTAAATAATTTCTGCTAAATGTACAGTTAGTTAAATATATAGTATGTAGTATAAGTTAAATTACAAGATTAGAAACCTCTCAACATTCACTAAATAATTAAAAAATAAATAAATAAAATTTAAAAAAAGAAAGATATTGTCCCTCTGGGAAACCCTCTGGGAAAATCTGTGGGTTCAGAAATTATAACACGAGATAACCTGCTAACATACTATTTATTGACTGCACTATTTACAAAAACGTTTAATAAACTAACATAACGTTCAAACAATGTTCACTTTAAATCACCTGATTTATCTGAACTTTACTAAACTGAACTCATTTGAAAACTACTTTCCTACCGTTAATCGATCGCCACAAGATGGCGTCTGGAGCATTCCTGAAGGGTATATCCATTTCCATTACCTTCTCGTGCCAGAATTTGATTATAGAAAATGATTTATTCTCCGGCACCACCTCTGAAGAGACAGTTGAACTAGTAGAGGGTTCTATAAAGTAGTGGTTGTTTTTAATTATGATACATGCTACCTGCACCTAGGGAGCGCAAATGAGTAACAATATAGGATATTATTCTTAATTTGAACAAGAATTAGTTTTCATTTAATACTGGGAATTCCAAAGCTAACCTCTGTTCCAAGTTCAGGCTAACAATTACGCAAATTTCTTAAAAAAAGAAAAATTCATCCGACTATTTTCACATTTATTGATAATGTGCAACTCCCTGAAGGTCTGTCTAGATGAAACCTTGCTAAAAACATTCTTGACAGAATGAGAGGGTAGAGAACCAGATATCCACTAACACACATGAGCAGGTAATACGTAACATGATTATGATCGAACTCGTGCGTAAGGGGATTTTGATGGAATACTGGTGTCAAATGCCTTAAGGGTATCCAAGGGTTAGCTAGCTTCTCTCTAACGTTCCTTTCGTTACATATTAATATTCAGTTCTTCGCAAATACAAAATTATGAGTATATTGCATTCGCTCGGCAGATTTCTAAGACCGGTTATATTGTTCGTAGAGAAAAAATATTCATATCACTGTGTTGGTGATAAAATTCTGAACAACTTTCAAAATGTCCGTCCGTCCGTCCGTCCGTTCGTCACGTTTCTTGTAAGCATGATAACTTAAGAACGAAAAGTCCGATTGTATTGAAATTAGGACAGTAAATTAGCGTTACCCAGAGAAAGAACCCTATTGTTTTGAACAAAATCGATCAATAAATAAAAAAGTTATTAATTTCTTAAATAAAAAAAATTTAATTGTTTAATGATTTGTAATTAACAGACCCCGGCTCAGAGGTAGTTATGACGTAAAAGGCAGAGTCGGCTTTGCGCAATATGAACTATATAAACATTTTCATGCGGAATAATACAATATTTTGCCTTATGATTATATCTAGTGAATTCCGTAATATTTAAAGGTAAATGGCCCCGAAACAGTTATAAGTCATACTTTGATGCACTTATTGTTGGATGCACAAACACAAACGCCTAGTAACTATACCTTATTAGAATAATAAAAATATATTATTTGCACTTGTTCTAAATCGTCCGAAATAAAACTCCGGCGCCTGTCACTGAATATTCCACTTGTGTTGTGAAAAAGGACCGTTCAACCGTTCAACGTCTACCGATGTAATCGGCGCATAACTAAAATAAGTATAGTTTCTTATAGATGGCAGATTTATGTCCGGCATTGAACAGTCCACTTCTTTGCCACACACAAAAATGTTGAAAAACCGGGGTTGTTTCTTAACACTGTTATGTATTCAATTTGTATTTCACTCAGCAATATCCCCTGAGACTCTAAAAATATATTGACGTAGACCAAATACCTGTAATGTTTATTGCATCAATTACTGTATACTGATCTGTTTCCGGCTTACGTTGAACATTGCGTATAGCTAGAGGGATCCGTGAGAAATATCCATATCGGTGCATAATTAAAATTAGTATAGTTTCTTATAGATGGCAGATTTATGTCCGGCATTGAACAGTCCACTTCTTTGCCACACACAAAAATGTTGAAAAACCGGGGTTGTTTCTTAACACTGTTATGTATCCAATTTGTATTTCACTCAGCAATATCCCCTGAGACTCTAAAAATATATTGACGTAGACCAAATACCTGTAATGTTTATTGCATCAATTACTGTATACTGATCTGTTTCCGGCTTACGTTGAACATTGCGTATAGCTAGAGGGATCCGTGAGAAATATCCATGTAAATATGCTAAATTTTAGTTTTTATGACGTTAAGACGAAACTTGTTTTAAAACGTTCGAATTGCATGTCCACGAAAGTGTTTTTTCACAGCTGGCACAGAAAAGTTCTACACCGTTAAACCGCAGTTCCAGAAAATCTTTAATCTACGAAAGTACTGTTTCATTTAATGGAAAGCCACTCGACGCCATAACTGATCACGACACATTTACTTCTATCAAATGTACTGCCAAGTGACAAGTCTGTAGTGTTGACTTCATAATGCGTATGTGCATATGAAACAATCTCACATGGCATTGGCCATTGTGTAATAAATTAATAATAATTGTTGGACCTTTTTTATTTCAAATGCTTTCTGTATGTTTGAAGTCTTCTGAAAATATAAAACGCAATCTGCTGTTTATTTTACTATTATTAATTATTATTGTTTACCGTATCCTATTTGCTGTCGTAAAAAAGCAGAAAGAGAGTGACAAGCGTGGCGGTGACTTTGTGGTGTCGAAAATTTTCCTTATATTTTTTTAAATTATAGTGTCTTATATTATGTGCACAGATAAAAATTATATTTTAAATTGAAAATTGTTTAATACAATTACACATATAAAACTAATATTATTTACAAGAAATACCCTAGTAGCACCAATGTTGCACCAATATATAATCCATATAGGACCAATATATGAATATAGGACGAATATTCATATATTGGTCCTATATGGATTATATATTGGTCCAATATGTTGTGCTACTAGGGTATTGCGAAGAGTATCCTATAGAATGTGCAAGAATTATATAAAAAGGGCAGTAAACCGGCGAAGAGTATAATGATTAACTTGTTCTAATTAAAACACCTGTTTTCTTCGATTTATTATATTAAAATTATTGTTAAAATATATTGAATATTATTCGAAGTTAATCGTCTGTCTGCCTGCCTGCCTGTCTGTCTGCCTGCCTGTCCGCCTGTCTGTCTGTCTGCCTGTATGTCTGTCTGTCTGTCTGTCTGTCTGACTGCCTGTCTGTCTGTCCGTCGGTCCATCCGTCATCCGTCCGTCGGTCCGTCCGTCCGTCCGTCTGTCTGTTCGTCCGTCACGTTTCTAGTAAGCACGATAATTTATGAAAGAAAACCTCGAGTGTATTGAAGTTTGGACAGCCAATTAGTGTTGGCTGAAGGAAGAGCGCTATTGACTTTGAACAAAATCGATCAGTAAATAAAAATGTTATTAATTATTTAAATTTAAAAAATCTCTTTTCTTGTTTTGCAATTAAACATAAAAATTTGTTATTATTAACTTTATTTTCTTCTTTCTAGTGCATTTTTGAACAGTTTCAGTTTGTTTCTCGGTTTGTTTTTAAACGCGTGTTTTTCTGGAAAATATTTTGTGCTGCGCATGTTATATACCTACACAGCTCTAAGAATATGTTTTTCATATTCATTATCTATACATATTTACTATTTACACGGAACTGTTGATATTGTTAACTATTTTATTTTACACAAAGTTAAGTTCTTCTTTTGACATCGGCGTATCAAATTGTTTCGTAGATGTTTTACACAACCTAGTTGCCAATGTTAAAAGTGTAATTTAACAAACAATATTGTGTAAAATAAAACTATTAACTACTTTTTGAAAATTCTTTTGCTGTGTTGGCTCCAAATCTAAATTATCTGATCTTTTCAATACCCTTACTAAGGGTTTTTCTCTAGCACATGAATAACAAATGAAAGTAGAAACCACAAAATTCATTTACAAAAAAGCACTACGGAACTCCCTTTCATATATCGCCCTGTATAAAATCAGACATGTATCGTTTTAAATTCAAATGAGCGCTCAAAACGATGGATGCAGTTATACCTAAATCTGCCAGGAATTAAAAAGAATCCGAACTTGACCTATATTTTAGTCGTTTTATTTCAAATTGCGAACAGTGTTATGTATCGATACAGCAAGCAGGTTTCCTAGGGTTGAACAGACTTAACATAAACAACAGCAATTAGCTTTAAAATTATAAAATTACGTAACAACTAATCAGTAATATTATGTTAAAGATGTCGATTTAAATAGTTCAAATAATTTGCACCAACGAAAGTCTCCTCAATTATTACTAATTGAATTGTGATTCAAGGAAAGGCCATAAGTTTTATTGATTCAACTGGTGACATGGGCACAGTGTAGTTTAATTGGATATCTTTAAGCGGCGTTCTTTATTTAATTATCTGTTGTTTAGTGGACTAAAAGATCTAGTGAATTTATTTACAACGTGTAGAACAGTGGGAAACATAAGAAACACGTTTAAGAGATAAATCAATTTGCCAACTCGGTAAAAATCCTCCAGAGTTTAGTATTGTGGTGCGTTATTTTCATCCAACTTCGTCGGCCGGGCACATGCTTTCAAGAGCGTGCACTTCCTGGTACATATCTAAAAATAATCATAATCCTACAAAGCAATAAAACTGTTTTCTCTCAGAAAAGTTATACAAACATCAAAACCAATAACTTAATCTTATCAGAGATTAGACTGACAGCTGGATTTGTAATTAAACTGTTGGAAAATGTGTGCGGATTTTTTGTGTGTGATGTGAAATTTGGCAAACAGTGATTTTATGGAGTCACAGGACTATACTACCAGATCTGGAAGCTTGAAAAGATCGAGCAGTTTTAAGAAGTTACTAAAGTTACCCAATTGGGGGTCCTCTAGTTCAGGTAAGATTCGTTGATCAATGCTTGATGTGCCTGGGTATTTTTTTGATAATTTTGAAGTATTAATTTCAGATTACCTATAATAACAAGTTACTGTAATTACAAATGCCTATAAGTACCTATCTAGTTGAAGTTTAGAAAAATATGATGTACCTACATTATTAGCAATGCATAATCGATGTAATAGTCATTAGGTAAACACATTTTTAAATAAATTTCTTGCCATTTTCCATGCTGTATCAACGATAACGATATATGCGTATTTATGACGCTTTCCCGAGGGCTTTCCTCGCTGTAAAACCAATATGAACAAAAATGTATACAGGATGAATCATACATGAAATAGTTGTATCACTAGATGCGTGTTAGCTACACGAATTTTAAAATTCAAAAGGCAAATGGAACGATGTTTTCGTGATTCTACATAAGTAATTTTTGCCAGTTTTACCTGGTTTTATTTAAATCACTTTTCCTGTTCATTTAATAATAATAATAATTTATTAGTCAAGCAGACCTTATACAGATATGACAAGTCAAATAAATTGTTTTTTGCACGTTAAAATGGCTTTAAGAATAAAAAAAGTACATTTCATTACAGGGGTACTGACAATAAAATGAGCAGATGCAATACATACTGTTGCGTGTTCTCCACCCCTAGGAAACACCCTGTAAAAATCCGTAGGTTCTAAATAATTTTAACAAGGGGTAACCACTAACACTGTATATGATAACCTCTCACGAGACCTCTCTTTTCCTTAACTAAAATATACTTCTACTTTGTTTACTACTTGATATTTAACCTCACTTTTCGCTACCAAAATTCACTTTTATAAAACTCGCCGGGAATCTCGGCCTTATATACTCTGAAATTGCCTCTAGAATTAACTAGAACATAATCGAGAATCTTCTTCCACCACACCCCAGAAAACGCTATCTCTTTCTACAAGTTGCAAGGACGTCACTATTGGTCATGGGCGTGGTATTGTACGAGAAAATTTTTCCACAATTTTTTATTTTGAACTTTTGTTGTTATTCTCAAAAACGTGATGTCATGTTTACTCGGTTATTTATCAATGTATTTAAAAATTTTTTGTTAAAATAGTTAATTAAGTATATAAAATGTAAGCAATTTCAGAAAAAATGATTGGTATGTACCTATCCAATATTAATTTAATTATCAATTTGCAATGGATAATATTATTGCAAACCTGCAATGATAATATCCTTTACGCTCGATAACTAAATCAGTATTTGATATATAGCAATTCTGTTTTCTGAAAATGCTTACATTTTATATAATTAACTATTTTGTCATTTTTTTTTAAATACACTGATAAATAACCGAATAAACATGACGTCACGTTTTTGAGAATAACTGCAAAATTTTAAAATAAAAAATTATGAAAAATTTTCTCGTACAAAAGATACCATGCTTTATCGGTGTCTGAAATATAATTTACATAGTATGCATACTTTCCAAGATATAATGGATTTAAAACTGGTATGGTCAAAATTTCCTTAAAAAGTACGACATTTTTCAATATAACTTAGCAGAACTTCAAAAGTGTCCAATGTACATTATTCAAATTTCAGTGATTGATTTAGAATAGACTCATAATAAACATATATTTTTTTAAATTTTTTCTTCTCCGTTTCTGAGACATTCGCGGTTAAAGTGAGGGGTCAATACATTTGAATCGTATATTAGTTGGTATTTAAAAAGCTTCAACTGAATAAAATACATTTTCACTAAATTACTTTTTGATGTTCGTTTTGAAGTTATTGACTGAGAGAGTTTTAAATTCATTTGGTAAATGATTATATATTTTAATAAAATTATATTTTGGACATTTTTTATAGAAGGCTATTTTGTGGTTGGGGACCTTTAAGATTTGTACGTGTCTAGTTTAGTTTAGGCCAATCTTGTTATCAATTTTTCACCTACTTCCCGTGTACCTTGACATTAATAATCTATCATTAGTTTCGCTAATTAAACAATTAATACATTAATATTAATTATGGTGGTCAGTAAATACAACATTTCCACCAATTTACTAATTTACAATATTCAGGGTGTGTGCTCCTTTATCGCTCAATTAGCGAGCGCTCAGTTTCGTCGATGAAAGTAATTTTTAATTGAATAATTTTCCAAGGAATTGATTGAAATTATACCTTCTCGAATAGGGAAGATTTTATTCTAAAACCTAGCACTATTTGAAAATTGATTTGATCTTCTATTAAGTCTGAAATTGCTACACGTGTCTGTCTGTTGAACTGTTTGTACGTAAACACTATACGTGTCACATTTCAACAAATTCGCTTTGAGCTGCTTCGTCTACTATCAGAATAGCATGTTATTGAATTTCGTAAAGATTCGTTGAGTAGTTTAACAATTAATTAATATTGTTTTCGAGGACCATTTCATTTTCGGCGTCTGTTGGATAAATAATAATAATAATAATAATAATTAAAATTAAAAAGAAAAGTATAATGTTTTTATTTAATTCACTGTAATCTACCAACTACATTGGCAAGAAATAAAGAGGAGGAAGAAACTTTTTTTTGGTGTCAACAGTTCCGCGGAAGTGTATGTGAAAAAATTTGGCCCCTGAACCAAGGTTATAAGCATATTCTTTTCTAGGTGAACGATGATGCTAAAAACTTTAAATCACGAAATAACTAAATTGAAATCTGTTTCCCTGTCACCTTAGATAAACTAGATAACTTAAGAGCCAGTGTGCAAAATCGACTTATTT
This sequence comes from Stenurella melanura, assembly GCA_963583905.1. NCBI lineage: Eukaryota > Metazoa > Arthropoda > Insecta > Coleoptera > Cerambycidae > Stenurella > Stenurella melanura. The sequence goes on along the minus strand of OY757309.1, from coordinate 218,151,037 downwards.
TGAGTACCTGCTAACAATTGTGGTATACTGAGGAAAATATACTAATCACCGTAGGCCGGGTCACAATTCCCCAGAGTGGTTTGATGTTGGGCCCGGGGCCATGGAATAATAAATATTTTTGAACCAAATGAATACCTGCTAACAATTGCGGTATATGCAATAATCTGTACAATTCTGAGTTGATAAAAAAAAGTTTTTTGCTGGTAGGCACAGGAAAAACGCGGCAAATTTATAAATTGGTCATGATCCAACCGAATGAACACCACTTCTACTTTGTGACAAAACATTCCTTATACGTATTTGAGACGCTGTACAAAAAGTTACAATTTTCCCATGGTCTAAAAAAAAGTTGCAATGTCATTTTAGACTCAGAATTAAGCAAAAATTGAAAATTTCACAAAGCACTATAAAACCGAATTTTCTCGACGGAAAACGCTAAAAATTGGCATAGGCTCTCGGGATATCATAAGAAAAGACATACATAAAAGTTACACCTTTCTGTCCTCCACTCGCCTCCAGGGGGGCCATAAATACGGGTTCAAAAATGACAATTTTTTTTTTCAACACATTAAATAGTTCGTTTTTCCACCGATTTTTGCTTTTTTAACCTGCTGAATGCAATTCCTGTGTTTTTTAGACCAAAAATAGCCATTTAAATTTTTTTGTACATGGTTCCAAATACTTATAACAAATGTTTTGCCGCAAAGTAGAAGTGGTATTCATTCGGTTGGATCATGAACAACTTTTAAATTTGTCGCGCTTTTTCCTGTACCAGCAAAACATTGTAACTTTTTTAATCAACTCAGAATTGTATAGTCTAGGTATCCGCAGTTGTTAGCAGGTATTCATTCGGTTCAAAAATATTTATTATTCCATGGCCCCGGGCCCAAAATCAAACCAGTGTGGTGACTTGTGACCCGGCCTACGGTAATTAGTATAATATTTTCCTCAGTATACCAACCACAATTGTTAGCGGTATTCAAAATAGGTCGATTTTGCACCCTGGCTCTTAAGCTAAGAGAATTAAGGGTAACTTTAATGACTAATATTGTGTGTTATATTTTCCTTCACAAAATAATGTCTGTAGAATACCTGTTTTTTTTGAAGAAAATACTCGTGGTTGAAAATCCCAAAAAGGAACACCGAACAAATTTAATGACTCGCTTAAAGTTTGTCCAAAATGTTAGTTTACCTACAAAATGAGATACGTATATAACATTTAAGAATTGTTTAAAGGTATTTTTTAGGAAACCTACTAATGCCATCATAATCAAATAACTAAGTGCTTCTCTCTAAAATTTAGTGAGATTCTTTAACAATATATTAATCAAGTTTCCATTTACAAATACTAGAAATAAAAAAGTGGCAGACATTATTGTATTATAATATTAGGTATTATTATATTTTCGTTTTTTTCTGTTTTTGTAGGGCTAATCGTATCACATATTTTGCTGTACAACTCTTTGTCATTCTACATATTGGTAATAAATAGCGCCAGTATAGAAAATATTCTTTAACTTGGTCAGAAATTCTGCTTCTGAGAGCATTTTCTTTATTTTGGTAATTATTTTCAACTCTCCTAAGAATATTAAAAACATTTAAGTACGATCCATCATTGCATGAGGTATTTTACGATATATGCATATGCAACATCCCTTTCAGAAATAAATCCTAACAATTTTGCTTTCTCTCCCAAATGAATTGCATTCAGCAGTTTTCTGCATCTTGCACCAGTTGTAATGTTATGTAAAGGATTAAGAAAAACTTGTTGCTTTATTTGACCACATCAATAAACATATCGTTACAGGTCGTTGACAAATCCGCTGAAAGAAGATCTAGGCAAATAGAATAGTATGTATGCCGCAAGGGTCTGCCCTGTGACCACTTGTTTACATAATGTGAGTTAAAACAAATTCAGCTCATTTTGCTGATGATACTTCTTTGGTCATCAAAAAAACAGCATAATATTAAGGGATTAGTTAACTTCATCGTAAATGGTATTAAATCTACCGTAATGTTGATCATATACCCTTAATAAAGTCAAATGAAGAATCTATTCGACAAGTTACATCCAATGGTGCTAAAAAATGTCACTTCATTTAAAATATAGCGATAACTATACAGTCTTCGACAAATATTGCACAAAAAATATGTTTATTCCTCTTTAAAATACGAATATTATGATGTGCAAACGCGCTCGCTACCTCAAGGGGTTACCACATAACAAAGATTTGAATATTCCTCTCTTCGAGGGGGTACGTGGGGTGAACGACGCGTAAATTTGGGGTGACCAAGTGAAGTAGTGACTTAGTGCCGTATATAGATTATCTATCAGATTAAATAAGTCGCTTGCTTTTGAACTTGCTTTCGTCGTTCCAAGCCCACAAGATTACATAAACCCGCCCACTACACAATTACGGATACTGAGATATACGAATTCATCTTTATATTTGAAATAATTGTATAATTAAGAATCTTGGTAATTAGTAAATCAATGGTTAAGTGATATTAATATATAAATTAATCTTTGTTGGTACTAAATTAGAAAGAAATAGCAAAGAGAGTTCATTAGGTATTAACTGGCTAATATTGAACGATTTAATGCTACAAGTCCGTGGGCAATGGCATCACACGTTATTTACAGATTTATTGGTTTCTGGCAAATTGTTTTATGGGAAAAAAAGAGGAGGTTAAATAAATGTCATCATTAAATAAATCGATTACCGACCATTAAACAAAGTTAAAAGATGTTGGCTCGGATATAGCGTTTAATGGAAACTAAGCATTGAGCAAATATTTTTTAATGTGTGATTCAACCATCAAAAAGGAGAAAGAAACTTATTTTACTCATTAATGTTACCAAATATAATAGCGAAATGCGTAATAACTTGATCTAAAATCAATAAGGTGGTATAAGTGCATTGTTGTTTCGTTAATAACCCGTCTCTACTATTGCAACTATGGACGATCTAGAAACAAAATTACAAACTGCAGATATTTTGGTTTAAATGAACGGTGAAGAAAACAATTACTGGTCCTCAAGATTATTATCTCCTAGTACAGGAGCTGGGTGGCTATTTCGGCATAACATCATTTTATGTTCTATCAAAGATTTTTTTCGTTTTATGAATGATAACGGTTCACAGGATGGACATCTGACGGGGCACCTCCACGCCACGAGTCATCATTTGTAAAAAATAGAGTTATAGCACGTAATCGTTACAAGATTATTTTTAGATTGATAATATTGATTTAAACATTTTCAACATAGAGAAACGTTCCCAGAAAAACAGTTAATTCGCCGGAAAGAAAAAAGTTTCTAAATTCACCGTTACAAGTGCTTTCTCTATTTTAGAACGTAAATGTATGGTCCCTTATCAACAAAATAACTTTTCCAGGAAGTTATGCTTGTTAATAAAAGTAGTTCGCACCCTTAACTGTAGAAAAAATTAGAATTAGAGTTTCTACAGCATCTCATATGTGTCATTATTAAAATGTCATTCTTATTTTTGAGAATTGATTATAAGTTTCTTGAATAAAACATTATTAAGCACCTCCAGACTAAAGTTCAAGTAACGATGAGTTTCTAAAGAGGCTACCTGGACTATCCCCAACAGCATGATTAGACCAATGCACAGTACATATAGGACCATTGTTTATATGTTGAACCCATATAGGCTAGACATTTGTCCAATATATTATGTTGCTAGGGCTTCTATCAAAAGAGATTATATAATTTTATTATTAACTTGAGTCTATCGAAGCAACAGAAAGGAAACTTAAGAAATATCTGCTTCCAACAGTAAAAATTAAGACTCAAACAGACATCGAATGTATGGAACAAAATGGTGGTATAAATATAACATGTCAGCTTTATATGGACACGCAGGATCCCCAGAAGTATTGGAGAATGCGTATATTCTGGCTAAAATAATATTAAAAACATGTGCAATTTCTTTCCTAGGAAAAGCTCTAAGACGGGACGGGACGCTCTTTGGAGCTATTCACCTTTAAAGGTTAAATTTTGAAGATAGTACTTTTTTTGTAGTAAACTCGACCCGAGACTCGACCTATATCTAATGACCAACTTTTATATTTTATCCCGATGAGTTTTCAAATCCTGTTCCTCTCTTAACCTCTGGATTATGTTAAAAATTATATTACACACTGAGTTAGCAAATAAATTATAAGCTATCTAGATATTAACTTACAGGCCAAAATCACATTGTAAACATCATAAGGTATTAGAAGACCCTCGTTTATAGTACATGTTGAAAGTTCGAGTGGTTTGTATGTCCATTATGTCCAGTCACCCTTTCCTCAGATTCTCACCCATCCCATCTATTATAATTGTTCTGTGTTGCAAACTTGTATGATTTGATAAAGATTGGCACTGAACGTCGATTTCCTAGGTCACAAGTCAAGTCTGTCCAAAGTTGCGTTGATCTCAATAGAGTAGTTATAGAGCGAGTTAGAAAACAATGAACAGGGGAAGAACACAGACAATAAATACGAACAACTAAAGAAGGTGAAGGCCGCAGGAACAACAACATATACCAAGTACATGAGGATAAGAAAGAACATAATGGGAAATATCTTACCCCGCACATGGGGTAACGAAAATGGAAGCTCCCTAAACGAAACAACAGAACAGAGAATAACGACACTAGAAATATATCTCTGCGAAAGAACGAAGAAACCAAAAAAAGGAAATAGAGAGATATCAAGGCTGTGCACGTTGCTAGATTCAGAAACAGAAAATTCAGAAGAAACAAGATGATGATAATAACGTACATGAAGCATGGAAACTTAAAAGAAGCATCTCACAAACACCTCCTCTTCCCATCGACCCGCGACCTACGGTGTAGAAATATAGACACCATACGTCGCTGCTGACAACAACATGTCCCATACTCAATCCGGCGCGGCGTACGTAGCCGGTCTGGCGATATATCAAGATATCCATATTGTATATCTGGAAGTGGCAGCAATGCCTACCGTACACTGGCGAATTAATCAATCATTGCGAAATTCAACAGGATGTATTCTGAGAACATCAAGGATTGCAACGTGTAAAATGTTTCGGTATGTATGTAGGTACGTACAGACCAACTGCGGAGACGTATGCCAATTTTCTCTGGCAAGTCAATAAAAAATTGTTCCATTTTTTAGAGCAATAAGCTATAATTAATATCGATTCTTTGTAGAATTGACCGTTCAAATGACTTTTATCTATCCACGAAACTGAGCGCTGGCTCTTGACCGAGAATAGAGCACAGAGCGTATTGTGCCATAATATGTTGTATTCAAGGTCAAGTTGTCTTCGACAGTATAAGGAGTTTATTTATTCAGGTTACCAGTAGATTAAGTAGAATACGCTCCTGTATGTTTGCTGAGTTGCACAGTTTAACTAATAGATGTCATCATAGCCCCACTTTGTTGATATTGTAAACAATGCACGCAAATGTGGGAGAGTGCAGGAAATTAGAAATTGATACAGTATTCTCTCGGCGTTCTTGTGAGGTTGATTTAAATAAATAATAAATTCATTCTGTTCAGAATTAGTCCAACGATCACGTCGAAACCGTCAACTTCTGTTTGGAAAATACACCTGTAGGCTGTTGAATATGTCTTTTAGTAAAGAACAGAACAATTGCGTTAAAGGGTTTTTATTGTTTAATATGTTAGTTTGACACCTGAAGACGATAAAATCACAAAGTACTAGATAAATTCCGTGGTGCGTTTTTGAGTACCATTCGAAGAAGTCCATTTTTTAGTTGTCTCAAAATAACTCAAAAACAATGCAAATTTGGAGATTACAAGAATACATTTTTGTAGAAAATTAAATTTTCCATCCAAATACCGTGTTAAAAAATATTCCTATTTTTAGTATTAAAAATAATTAAAAAACAATGTTACAAATTGACGCAAATTCACTTTTTTTTTTCTTTTCAGTAATTCGTTCATAACTTTTTTATGCATCCTAGGTATATATAAATGTTCATAGAAAAAACAGTTATTGAAAAGACAAAGAAATTGCCATGGCGACCGAGATATCGCCATTCAAAGTTGACCATTTTTTGCCATATTTTACCGCATTTGCTCTCATACATTTTTTCACGCCAGCTGATTTAGATATTGATAATGTAGTTTATATGATTGATGGTGGTTACTTGCTTCATAAAATAAGTTTGAGTACAAATGAGACACTTGCTGATATTAGTATAAAATACATAAATTATTTAAAGTCTTCATATGAGAAGTGTACCGTGGTTTTCGATGGATATTCTGACGGAGTTGGCAATATCGGCACTAAAAGTGCAGAGAGATTACGCCGAATAAAACAATTTTGTCCTGGAATGCAAGTAAAAGATGATATGAAACCTCTATCAAAGCCAGACAAACTTTTTGCTAACGAAAATTTACAAAAATGTATTGCTTATTTAATGGAAACATTGAAAGCAGCTAATATTGACTCTAAGCAGGCTGATGAAGATGCTGATGTACTTATTATTAATACTGCTAAAGAAAAGGCATCACAATCAGTCAATGTAGTTGTAGTTGGCCAAGATGTGGATTTTCTGATTATGTTATCACATTACCCATGTATTTTTATTGAAACCACCGAGTATTGGGTAAATGCATACAAAATTGTACAGCCAGAGCCACTTTCAATAACCACAATATCAGAATTTCATCGGCTTCATAGACGCATTTGGTGGTTGTGATACCACATCTTCATTTTTTAAAATTTCACAAAGTTAGAAAAGTGTGCGAAAGTTTTTTATAGGCGAGTCTGCCCGGGGTAAAAAAGGGGATTTTACAATATTTGTATACCATTTGAGTTAGCAGCGGATGCTTATAGGAAAAATTCCGCTGAACAAGATTTTCTTATGAAAATTGAAAAATGTTCCTAAACCGCGAGCTTCATGGTCAAATAATTGTGTAAACTAAATTTTGTTCGTTTTTATTTAATAAAATAAAAACGGTTTGACTGATCCTATTGATCATTCAAATAACTTTTTTGTCGAAACTTTGATCGGCTTCAAACCAACTTTAAACGATAAATATTGATGTCGGGCATAACCCCCATAGAAGTCTGCACGAATGCAACTTTTTGCTTTTATTTATTTAAAGTTTAAATTAATTTTCCAAATTAACAAATGGAATGTCTCGGATCTGGGTAAGCGTATCGAAATGGGTTCTTGTGCATATGAAAGTGTTTGGAAAAGGAACATTTTGACACCAGAAAGAACTTGATCGGATAACCGGAACCGGAAATAAAAGTGATATTGCGTGAGAGGCTCTAATTTGTTTATTAGCAACTTTTTGGACACGAAGTTTGGTGCAAATGAAAGCTAACAAGTTTTTCCATCAACCACAAAAAGTTCTACAAAAAATATTCAATCCCTGAAGAGTTATACGCGTTTTTGACCCTTAAAAAAATCATTCCCGCAACGTGAAAATAGTAAGATTTGACGCGCACTTGGGTGGCAGGTTTGATCCTCGGTGTGGGCAAATTATTTTTTCGTCAAATTCGTTTTTTTTATGTAACCAAGTATTTTTTATGATAATAAAAGTTTTTACTTTCTGAGAAATTTTTAGAAACATCGTAAATAATTTATTTTTTGCAATTTTTATGAAATAAATGGCTATCTTGCAACAAACATATGATTGTTCTTGTTCAACGAGGGTTTGTAGGCAGTTTTTTTTTTTTACTACTTTTTGTGAAAGAGAAGGCTTGTTTTACTATTTGAGGGGGGTGCTTGTCAAAAAAAGACGAACACATTTTTCAATGCTAGTCTTTTGCTCGTGATTGCACGCCAGCCCCTTCCATTTGCTTTTTGCTGTCTATGGAAAAACCATAGAGGGGGTTGAAATCGAATTTTTCAATTTTTAGTGCCCAATTCCCTTGCTCGTCATTTGCTCGTCTATTACTCTGTTTGGTCGTTATTATTTACAACGAAGAAAATATATTTAAGAAACTTAAATATACCTGACCAGAATATTTCTTTGTGCTGTTTTACTAGTCACGGCTTGTGTATTCTTTTTACTATTTGCTCGTCATTTTTAAGTGCAAAAATGGCTACAGACGTGAATGCGTGGGAGTGACGTAGTCAAGACGCCTTTGAGAAACGATTTTCTTGGCTACTTTTTTCTTCGGTATCAAGTAAGAATTATTTGTTTTTTGTATTTGTTTGTTACTCCCCTTATTTACTGAGGGTAAAGTGTTGAGACAATCGAGACAATTACCATAAAAAATTTCGTAGATTTCGAAAATTAACGCATTTCGTCCTCCTGTGTGTCTGTCGGCCCGTCCGTCTGGCTCTGTCTGTCTGTGTGTCTGTTCGTGTGTTGGTGCTAAATCTAAAAAAAATGATGGGGAAACATAATATTTGGTAGTTGATCTGTTGCCGAGGAGGAAATCTCGTAAAATACAAGAATATCTCTTCATGGCTCTACGAAATGAATTTATGCGGACTTCAAGTGTTCCTGTTTATTAATTTTAATATTATATTTATATTTATCCATTTTCACATTATAAATAAGTTATTTTTTTCAATCTGACATTGATAATATTATTTGTGTCAACGAAAATACGAATTTGTTTCTTTAGAAAACGTAGTCAATGAAAATTGGAAAAAAATGTTTATTGATTGTTATTATTAGTGCTCCTGAAAATTAAGTAATGAACCGCTAAAAGTGTAAGTCTCATTATAAGTTAATGTGTTAATGTTTATCTATTTGTATAAGAATAATAAACTACATCACATCATTTCGTCATTTTAGCTTATGAAAATAAATACATACGTCTTTATCGAAGCCCACATAACAAAATGATATGCAATGTACATACACTGTATCTTCAATCTATGGATATGTATATCCACAAGATGGAGATAGTATGTCTAATGTACATCTAATGGATGTGGAATTAACATTCCCAGCAGATACGTTTGTCGCCGGTTTGCATATCTATTTTATATCCAATGAATGTACATAAACATATGCAATGTACATTCACTGGATATGAAACACACATCATATACACAATCGTATATTTTATGAATATACATTACATATCTCTGAAGTAGTTTCCACGGACATCAAAACGCTTATTGAATACTGCACCCGACGCGTGTTGCCCCAGTCATGTTGGCATCATCGGCAGATGATTAAAACGAAAAGTTTTAATGATCCCGATGATACCAACACGATTGGAGCAGCACGCATCGAATGAAAGTGTTCGAGTGTTTTGATGTTCGTGGGAACTACTTCAGAGGTATCGAATAGTATCCATATAAGAGGTAATAAAACACAGATAGCTTAATAAGAAATGAAATATATTTTATATAACTATTTTAAACATACACAAACTTTACAAAATAACCTAATATTACACAATATTTAAAATTTTCAATATTGACGTATACTTCTTTACCTTCCGGTAGTTTAACAAATTGTAAACATGTATAATACCTACTATAGTTACTCATGTCCTACATATATGTTTAAAACATTCTCAACCATCAGTAATAAGTTATATAATATGAACGTATGTAATTTTTATTCACTATATTTATAAAATACATACCCCATATGACAACAGCAAATTTTTAGGCCTCTGTCACTTTCCGCCATCTTTACTAAACACACCTGCCACAATCAGTTAAATATGAACTTGCATGTAAATTTTCTAACCCTAAAAGAGTATGTATTTACGAATCTAAAGAATTGCATTATAATAAATATACTCTTACATCATGGACGTTTCATGCAAATGTAACAGCATAATATAGCAATAAGCAAATATAAAATCCAGAGAATGAGAAAGAGTTAACTTTCATCACACATAAACACTATACACACAACACTACAGGGCTTAATCGCTTAATGGCGCTGGCTATTGCCTGGAGCGCTGACGTAGTATGCCATAAATTAGTAGCGCATGCGCATCAGATAATGAGATAAAATTCGTGTACGTGTATAATACCTTAATGGACATGTTATGTATAAATCATTATGTATATACCTCCAGCAATATACACTGTATATGACGCTGATGCATATCAGTAGCTGAATATACATTTCATATCATATGTATATTTAATAATACATATTCAAATTCCAACACCTAATGCATATGCTATGGATGTACATATCCATGAGATGTTATGTGGGAGTTACGGGGACACAGAAACTGCGGTCAAGATCAGGTATATGATGAGGACTAGGTTCAAGTGGGAATAATGTTTGATTTACCTAGGGTTGGAATAAGTCACGACTTTAGTAATAAAGTAAAAAAGATCAACTTTTTAAATTAGTTCAGTTTTCCCTCGATAATTACAAAAATTAGTAAAATGCGGATATCTTTTTATATACTTAATAGTATGGTAAACTAGTTAAACAGCCCTAAACTTTTATTGTCTACTAAACGATTAATTAGCTATACATATATATTCAGGGAAAAGTAAGAGAAATATGATAAATCTTTTTTTATTTATTATAAATATCCTGTTGGATCTTGGTACTTCTTCACGTCTATTATTTTATTGGAAATTTAAGGTCACTGCCAATTACAAAACGTATAAGCGAATTTCAATAATCTCCTGATGGTGCCAACTTGGCGAGCGAAACGCGCTTGTCGAGTTCTATGTTTTTGGTGTTCGTGAATAGTACCTTGCTATTTGCGTAGCTTAGTTAACATAAAGGAACCGCGTTGCACACACCCTATATCCGCTAGCTCATACATAAATTAAGTTGTTTGTCATGTGCATAGAGCACGGGGCGCGTCTCAGCGTCGCTTCGATTCGGCATAAAATAGGATGATTTATCTAGCGCCTACATTACTTCAGATCGTTTCGGTGTTGTGGATAATTATTAAATTATTTATGAGTAGTAAGGTTGGTTATAAACAATCTTCACATTCAAAAATCTCGTAACCTATTCCCATAAATTAATACGTAAATGTGTATGTCGAGTTTGCGGCTATTTTTGAACTCATATTTATGTCTATGTTCGAGTGGTGCATGCATCTGTACTTGCAACTTGCGCGTGCTCCTGTTAATTTACAGCGTGTATCAATTATGAGTAGAAATAAGTATGTATTAAGAATGGGTGTCCGATTCTGATTAATATTTAATGCTAATTATCTGACAAGAAAGAATTTGTGTACACCTTTTTATCTCTTATTTAAAGGTCGGATTATTTTCGCTACCTAGGCCAAACGTCGCGCGTTGGCGCCAGGCGATGAACTCATCAGTGCTAGTACAAATAATGGCACCCCTAACCTAAATATTTTACCAAACCTCTACTTTGCCGTGGAGCAGGGATTTTCAACGTGCTCACATCGCAGACCCATAGTCTTGCCTGTATTTCGAATTATTAGTCACTACGCCCTTGAGTAGTTGTAATGTGGGGGATCGTACTACTTACGTCTGGAGGATACGGCGACATTTATATGATAATAGGGCCAGTACCTAGTGCCTTCTAAAAGGTTTAACGATTGATGCAATTTTTTGGCATTTTCGTTAAATTTAACACTGTTAAAAGAAAAGCTCACTAGTTTCTGTATTCTAATCCTGAACAAACGTTATGAAATTGTTTCAAAATCAGTTTTCGATCTAAATTCAAATAAAACCTGAATTTGGTTAATACCAGTATATATTAATTAAAAATTCATGTGGTATAATGTAAAAATATTCAATGTATCTAGTCAGTTGTATGTAAATCAGATCAGCATATCATCCATGGTAAGTGGAGACATCCTAATCTCAGCTTCATACCACGTTAAAGTGAACGTAACAATTGACTGGCACAGCGACATTCAAATTCCTTGAAGGATATGTTTGTAAATTTTGGTTAGGGTTGGAAGGATAGTAATTGACTGTAATAAATATTACTTACCTTAACGAAATACTTTTGGACATTTTTTAAGCTGCTGTCAAATCGTCAAACCACGCCGAATTTTTTTCTTAGTAGAATTTATTTTATCAAAAATGTCACTTGTCGCGAGAACACTGAAATTTACAAGATGTTCAAAAAGCTGACCTCTGCCCGAAGACGCAACTTCTAGGGCACTAGGATTTCCGATTTCTCGACGGAAATAAAAATTGACGTTCACGGGAATCCCGAGAAATAATAATTTTTATATAAGTATATTTGCCGAGAAATACAATATTTTTTTTCAAAATGTTTTTTAATCGTGTCAACAAAATATACATATTTTTTAATGTTTGTGTTTTCTTCTTTTGACTAAAATAAATCTGGAACTGTTTTATATTTTATTTATAATTAAGGGAGGATTTCCAATAAACGAGCTGAAAAATCGCGTTTTTAGGAATTTTCATTGGGAAAACTATTAGACAAATCATTTTCAAACTTTGAAGATGTATTTATTATACATTAAAGCAATTGCATTCAAATTTTTGTGATTATAAAGAGAATTGTGGCTTTGGTACCTCTTGAAGTGAGACGCCTACCAAAATTTCTCGGTTGCAGGTTGACACAATTCCTTCTCTCCAGATCATCTAAAACAAAAAAAATCAAATTTCTTCTTACTTCTTGTGAATATAGGTATGGCATGAACTACGAACAATTTATTTTTTCAAAAAATGAGGACATTGAGACGTATGAAAAAAAATAATACTTTTTTTAATTAAAATGTCGTAACTTTTTTTGTGATAATGAAAAAAGGTTTGCGTGTATTTTATTTTCCGCAGTTTAAGAGAAACACGGTTGTGTTCTCGATATACGTGCTAAACTTTAGGACAATTGGCTTAGTAGTTCTTGAGATATTATGTCGGACGTGTAATATCTCAAGAACTATTAAGATAGGATCAACCCTTAACGAATAAAAATGGTTCTATCTGAATCTTCATTAAAACACCACACACATTGTTACTCAAACCAAAAATCGGACATACGAAGAACAAACTTTTTTATTAGTAAGCCGTTAGAACCAACATATGCACATCAATACGTACAACCTACTCGCTCACTTTTAGTGGTTGCGACACCTCAAGTGCAATTATTGGAAAAGGGAAAAAGAATCTTGCTGCTTGAGACAGAACCTGGATTGCGCCACACCATACACGTATTCCAAACAGCTACAGCAACGCACAGTGAAGTAGAAAAAGATGTAGAGACTTTTTTTGTATATTTATTGCTCCAAAGATTAGAAACATGCGTTAGATGAACTATGGTACGTAATGTTCCACAGATCACTCACTAAAAATGTAGCAAAGCTGGAATCACTTCCTCCTACATCAGCCAGTGCTGCACAACATTCATATCGTACCTTCTGTCAAATACAGTTGTGGCTCGGGAATAGACTGGATCCACAACAGTGGGGTTGGGTTCATCGTGGCAGTGATTTGCACCCAATCAGGATAACCCTTGACGCTGCTTCAGAGGCTATCCTTAAGTTGTTTTCCTGTGCCTGCAAGGGAAATTGCTCCAGTTCTCAGTGCTCCTGTGTAAAAAGGGGTGCTCAATTTTGTGAAAAAATAGTGAGGGAGGGGCCTGCATGAATAGTTGCACCGAAATTGCCGTTTCGTCAGACGTGTTACTAGCGAAGAGTATAACATGTTCCATGAATAAAATACTTATTACTAAGTACTACATACTTCATATAAGAATTTTGTAAGTACTACAAAATAAATTACGGGGATTTTCTTGGTAGAAGAAAATAACGTTGTGCAGTTAACTTCTTTATTAGAACGACTTATAACACTTTCTGATGACTACAAGTTCAGTGTGAGTATTTATATGCTTGATAGTTGAACTTGGGGTCATCTGATAACATTTGTTATTCTTCAACCGGATATTTGTAACAATGGTTGTATTTGTAACAATAGTTATTATGATGTTTACTAAAAGTGTTTTAAAAATAAAAATAAGTAGTAAACAATGACTTTACATAATTCCTCCCTTCTTAAAATGGATTCATATCCTTTATAGGAAGGTTTGAATCTGAGAATTCAATAGATTCAGAGGGCGGTTTGCCTTTATTTACAATCTTTATATTAAATAGTTTTGTTTGGTAATATTTAAAGAAGAGATAACTTAAAATAGCAAGGATAATTATAAATACAAGAGAATAAAGAATCCAGGTATGGTGACCAGTTGTTCCAAAATCTTCTATGCTTAATGGTTGTAGATGTTTTAGTGAATCGGATAGTTCACTTAAGTCCGAAGGAAATTCTTCAAGTGGAAGATTTGGTAGAGGAGACAGGTCGTATTCTATAATCTTCGGCAAATAGAATGGACGTCCTCTAAGTTTTGTATCATCTTTGGAATAGGTAGTATTTTTAATGATTATACTACAATTGTGTTCGAGCGTCACTTCGCTGAGGGTATTTATTCGAACTATTTCTTGGTCTGGGCACGAAGTTCTGATTAAAATTTCTTTTCGTGGGAAGCAGATAATCTTGTCGTTTGAAACCCGTAATAAAAGATCTGAATTAACTGTGGTCTTTTGTAAGGTGCAGTGTGTAGTCTGTTTTCCTTCTAGCAAGTCAAGCAGGCAGCTGGAAGTCCAAGGCAAAGGTTCTCCATCGCATATGTGGTATTTGTTGATCGTCTGGCAGGTGGTGTCTTTCCATAAATGAGCCGTGTGATCAATACTCGTTATAAGGTAGGGTTTTGGAGGTATAAGGATTGTATCGTTAAAAGGAATAGGGATTAGGTGGACTAATTGAAAGTCTCTGATGTCAAAGAGTGGAATAGTTAATTGAATATAAATTAGATTCTTTTTGATTTTGGTCTGAATATGAAACAATCTATAGTATTCATCGGTTTCTAGTTTTAGAAGATTTCTAGTATCGTAAAGTTTTGTTAAAGTTTCCAAAATATGTAATAGATCTGAGTGAGACATGAAAAAATGATGTATGATTCCCGAATAGGAATTTACTAGAGCATTTTCCAGATTTTCTAAATGATTTAACAGGAGTAGAAAGTTCTGTGATATTTGATTGGATAAACCTTGACAATACATATTTAGTCCTAAGTTATTAAGTTGACTTAGTGTTGCATTCAAATGGTGCATAATTGATCTCTCGTTTCTTTTAATAATTTTAAAGGTGTTGTTCATTGTATCCATTAATTGTGTATAGAGAGACATTCTCAGATTTACTTGAGTTGCTATGGAGTGTTGATTTTTCATAAGGGTATTTAATTTGGAGTATATGTCTTCTAGATCATCTGCATCAGCAGTGCCAAAAAGGAATTTATCAATTTTTCCGATAACGTTAATTAGTCCTCGTCGGTTTCGGTCTAAAGGTTGAAAATTTGCGAATTTTGAGTGAGTTAGTCTTGAGAGATAGACTAAGTGGTCATTCGAGTGGTTGGTACATTTATGTGAGAATCCTAACATATTTTCGGTGGTCTCTTGGATAACGTTTTCGATTAAGTCTAGGTCAATTATGTAAGAAAAGGAGTGGTAATTATTAATGAGTCTAGTTGGTTGATACGTCATTATATAGATGGGGTTGGAAATAGTTTTAACTTTTAAGCAGTGTGTTTTTAAGACCAGGAGTAGTAATAGCAGGAGTGGTGTCATGTTTGTTGGTTTTCTCTTTAATTAGTCTTTGTTTTACCTGAAACAAAGGTTCATCGTCAGAGTCTGTGTATTGAGTTTGTCTAATGGTATTGTTACGTATTTGATTTTTTGTAAATCGTCCTCGGTTGGTCGAGACAACGGGTCCGTCATCTTTGATTACTTTCGCGGGTATGAATTTAGGTAAATTCTTTGCGCGTGTAGCTTGGGAATTTCTGACATAGACGGTGTCGTTTGGTTTGTAGGTATCGGGTTCTTTACGTTTTTCGTTGACTTTTGACATTATGTGTTCCTTATCAAGGGTTTGATTGATTTTGAGCTGTTCGTAAAGGTTTTGGGTTAGATTTTTATGTTCTTGTATATAATCTGAGGTAATGATTTCGTCGGATATCTCGAATGGTGATGGTTTGTCTAAATGTCCGAAAAGAACTTCAAAAGGGGTATGTTTAGTAAGAGAGTGTATTGATTCATTGTATCCTATAGTGGCTAATTTCATTAGGTATTGATTGGGCAAATTAGGGTTTTCTGAAATTAAGCATCTCATACTATCTATTAGAGAGCTATGGAAACGTTCGACAGGGCTGTTGGACGTATGACTATCAGTACTAGTGAAATGTAGGGATATTTTATGTAAGTCACAGTAGTCGATAATCATGGTGTTATTAAATTCTTTTTAAAATGTTTTTTAGATCGGCTCTATGTTTGGGTTCTTCCATGGGGCGTATGTAAGGGGTAAAGGTTTCGAAGTCTTGAAATGGTAAAACATGTAAGGGCTGATCAAATGTGGCTTGTGTGGAAAATTCGTTAATGTTATGAAGTTCGACCATGGCCAAACCGTTTTCTGCAATAGTCAGAGTTTCAGAGATGGTGACTGTACCATTTGAAAATGAGGGAACTAGAATTTCTCCGTTGTAAATGTTGACAGGTATTTTCCTTTTTATTACTTCGCGTGAGTTTAGATCATAGGTACGTGATGTATCGTTGGGGGTTCTTAGGAATAGAGGTAGACAAACATCTTGGTTAAAGATGGTCATAGTCTCGCAATCTAGCTTAAGATTAAATTTGCATATATCTTCGAATCCTAGTAAACCATCGTAGAAATCGTGAAAGTTATAGACTAGAACGTCGAGTGTTTTATCTGAATAAAGTTCATCGAAAGCGGGAATTTCAGCGTGAAATTGTATGTCTGTCTCTCCGTGACATGTTTTAATTTTCGTAGTATTGGTGTACATACATTCAGGGTAGAAAGTTTCAATGATGTGGGGTCTAAGAATAGTTTTTGAGCAACCTGTATCAATAAGAAGTTTCATAGGGGGGTTTTGAATTTGGATATATGGTAAACTACAAGGGGTGATAACTGAGTTTAACTCATCGATTCGTTGTTCCAAGGCTCTCTGGGAAAATTTATGATTTCATCATATTCTTCGTCTAAAATAGGGGATTCATCTGGTTCTTCAAAAGTGAGATCGTCACTTCCAGAGATATTTAAGTCTGCTAATCTAGGGTTATCTGATTCGTCAGGATGATAGTCGTAACTAGATGTTGGGTCAAGCTCAGCTGTATGCAATTCTTGAGCTACGAATTTTTGAGGGTTTGATTGTTTAAACCAAGGGAATTGTTGTTTGATTTGAGAATTCGTTTTTTGTTGAAATTGTGGTGAGAAATTGGATTTGTTCATTGGGGGGTTTTGAACATAATTTTGTCGATGTTGGACTGATATGCCGGACATTGGAGTGGGTTTGAATGGTTGACTGTTTTGTGGTCTTGGTTTGAAGACGTTTTGATTTTGATTTGTATTTTGTCGTCCAAATACTTGTTGGTTTGTGTGGAAATTTTGTTGGACGGTACGACGTGGTGGTAGATTTATTGGTTGAGAAGGGAATTGCGTTTTAAAATTGTGATTTTGATGAATGTAAGAATTATTTTGGTTAAAGTTTTGTGGCTGTGTTTGTCTTGAAGTTTTATTAAATTGTTCTTCTTGTGATACGAGATTTATAGCTTCTTCCAGAGTTTTGAAGGGGCTTAATCGTATCATGATCTGATAATTTTGGGGTAAGGAATGGGTGTACGTGTCGAGTGTCAGTTTTTGATAAATTTTGGTATAAGCTGTTTTTTGTGCAGCGTCGTCGTTTGATTGTGAGAGTTTTGTAAGTAGTAAGCTTTGTAAATTTTGTAGTCTTAGTCCGAAATCGTGCAATGATTCGTTATTGCGTCGAGTTGTCTGTCTTAAGTCATGTTCGAGATTTTCGATTGATCTAGGGTCTGAGAAATGGTCTACTAATGTTTTGCGAATGTCTGCCCATGAATTTAAATCGAAGCGACATCCGACTATAGTAAGTGCTTGTCCGTGTAATTTTGACTTAATTGATTGGAGCAGAAAGTTATTTAAATG
Organism: Stenurella melanura; assembly: GCA_963583905.1. Lineage (NCBI taxonomy): Eukaryota > Metazoa > Arthropoda > Insecta > Coleoptera > Cerambycidae > Stenurella > Stenurella melanura. The sequence goes on along the minus strand of OY757309.1, from coordinate 218,133,086 downwards.
AATATTGTCTGGGGTGTCCATTGGTTTCGCGTAATTAGTTTCTAGAGCATTACAAGCAGAAATGAAATCGTTTAGGGCGAAGACGTTGCCATCGAATGGTCTTATGGCGTCGATGTACATTTTGAGTAATTGATAATTGACTTGAGCCATTTTTTGATTTTGGAAATTAGAAGTTTGAATAGGGGTTAATTTGCTTGGTTTTAATGAAATTTGAGCAGGTACACGGGTAATAGTTTCAAGTTCGTTATCTTGCTAATGGGTGTATTAATAGCTTCTTCTAAGCTTTCAAGTAAATCATTGAATGACATGAGTGAGTTAACTTAACTATAGGGTTGAGAATCTGACTCTTCCCTGTCTGTAAATTATAAAGTATAATGAACAGCAACTTATATCTAATATTGTCTCAATAATAGACTGGCTTAAAATTAGTGGTTTGCTTTTTCAAATATCACACAAATTCTTAGTTGAATAGTAAGTGAGGTTGAAAAAAGCGTTGATAATTGAAAGGATCACACAAAGTAAGTGACTTTCAATTAGGGGGTGAGAAAGGAAGCGTTCTAAGGATTGAGTATTGACTTACGTTTTTTCTTCTCCTTCTCCACGTAGATTGTTTTGGATAGGCCTCAACTATTGAAATAGACTTCTGGTGTCGGACCTCTGAGACTTCTTTGCTCGATGCAGGAATTTTCTCGAGGGTGATTCGATGCACTGACTGACTTGCCAAAAGGGCACTATCCTACCGACTGCGCCAAATAAATTACGGGGATTTTCTTGGTAGAAGAAAATAACGTTGTACAGTTAACTTCTTTATTAGAACGACTTATAACACTTTCTGATGACTACAAGTTCAGTGTGAGTATTTATATGCTTGATAGTTGAACTTGGGGTCATCTGATAACATTTGTTATTCTTCAACCGGATATTTGTAACAATGGTTGTATTTGTAACAATAGTTATTATGATGTTTACTAAAAGTGTTTTAAAAATAAAAATAAGTAGTAAACAATGACTTTACATAATTTACATTAATACTGAGCATCTTTTTTTTCCTTTTTAATAAAATCTCTTGCGTTTTATCGTATTTTTTATTATTAGAACCACTTTTATTCGTCAAGGGTTGATCCTATCAACTTGATCTTGGTTTCATTCGATTCAGCATGCAAAATAACATAGAAAACGACTCCCCCACCTCTATTTTCATAAAGTACATTTTTAAAAATTTCGCAAACGTCCCCCCTCCCCCAAAACCCCATTTTCACCCCCGCGATTTTGGGGGACTCTTTGGATTCTTAACCTAGGAGTTATAACCATATTTTTATCAACGGACATAATTTTTATGTAGTTCAAATCCTGTTCTTGCTGTACTAAAATAAAATCGAGACTCTCGCTTTGAAAAGCGTTCGGTATTTTATTCCCCACAGAATAAATTATACTCAGTATTACTTCTGGATACATAGACTCTTTCCAGGACTGAAATGCTTATTGATTTAACGTCCTTTTGTGAGATATGCCCCATTTTACCGATTTTTTTATTGCTGCATCGTTAGATATTTTATGCCATTGCAGTTTATGGCTAAAAAATAATCGCCACAAAGACCTAATTTAAAGGCGCCAGATTTGTCGTTAGATTGAATAATTTTCCTTTTAGTCACACTTAAACGAGCCATAAAAGTTTCCGCAATGCAAGAGGAAGTCAATCACGTTTCATTAAGCTTATATTCTGATTTAATAATTTCTTTTTTTAGGAAATATAGTACTGGATTAAAGTTTTCAGTTTTGTGAAGTAATAATATGTTTTTATAAAATTATTTACGGCGAACTCGATGTCAATGGAACTTCCATTCCAATAATTAGAATTTGTTGTTGCGATTGTGTGATTTACTGTAATGATTGCACATACGTAAAGAACATACGGGTCTAATTGGAAACCGCTTTTTAAAAATTTTAAAGTCCATTGTAAAAGTTCTTGGTGGAACCGTGAACAAAATCCCAAAAATACAAACGTTGTGAAGTCCTAAGTCTAGAAATAAGCATAATTGATCACAATTTCACCATATCTAGAGAGTAAATGAACAAATTTCAATTGTTATTGTTATTCATTTTATTTACGGCCCTAATAATAATGACCGACGACAAGAATTTCTATGGCACGTTAAAGTTTTTTCCATTTGTTTTCTTGTTGAACCTGGTGAATTGTGTATGTTTTCGGCAAACAAAACTGGCGAAAGCAGAGTCAGATCATAGCGTAATCAAGTCTGCAACCAATAATACATTCGTGAGTTTATATCGCGGTCATTTAAATCGAAGGTTATTGTACGTACAGTCGTGGTTATAGTGACGTTTACGACCTTTTATAAAGTATCCTATATGAATACTTAAATAGGAAGCTGTTCAGCCAAACATAACCCAGGCATAAAGTCATGTAGTGAAAACGTGTTAGAAACCAATAAGATATTCCAAACTGAAGATAAATTTGTTTTTTTGGTTTACGTGGGATTAATAGTTTCAGAGATATGAAAGTTTAAAATAGCCTCCGAACGTTTTTAAGGCGAGGCGTTTAGTTTTAATGTGAAATATCTCTGAAACAATAGAAACACATCAAATAATATGCTAACACCTAAAAAAAAAAGGTTATCAAAAGATTATTAATTAAGCTCAAATGATGTTTCTATTCCTAAAAAAATATACAGCCATTTAAAATAAAACATTTAGTTGTACTTTCGGTTAAATCGGTGTTGTTTGGTTTGTTTAGGTCAAAAATATATTTTTATGACAAATATTCTGTACCCTAATTTGATCTGTTTTTCATGGAAATTCAATAATAAAGGGGGCATGTTCTGTTTTTATGGGCACCAGGTACATTAATGAAAAATAGTATTTGAAATTTTTCTCTTCATTTTGGGATGATTATAGTAACAGAATAGTGTAATAGATAGCATTTATTTAAGATGCTAAATCGAGTGCTAAATTTTACCCGTTAGAGCACTTTTGTTGGAAAAAAAATCCACCCACTGTATTGGGGCCGCCATGAGTTTTTTACTTTTTACTTCAAATGCTTAATTCATTGTTTTTAAATGGTCCCGACACTTGCTTTAACCCTAAATTCGAACCTAAACCGAAAAATTTAGTGTTTGAAAAGGTATTGTTGAATGATTTCGGAAACGTAGTGTATTTGTTTTTGAGATTGTTGAATGCAAGTGTCAGGACTATTTAAAAACAATTAACTAATAATTTTGAAACTTTTTTCTATAAGTTATTTTTAAAATGAAGCAAAAAGTCACACGCGGCTGTTATCAAGGGGTACACGTGACGTAGCACATGCCGATTCTTACGAGGCAACTTGTCTTTTAGTAACCTTGGTCAAATTTATTTGATGCGTACCCGAGAAATCCCGAAACAGTTTCCGCTGGATGACGTGTCCCTTTAATTTGGAGTTAACGAAGATCTTCGTCTATTTCGTCTTCTCTGCCTGACTGTCATATCTTGTTAATTTTCTAATCCTTGGCACAAGTGTGTTTATTTTCCTGTATCAAAAGTGTACCATTTTTGAGATACTGTCATATCAAAGTCCACACGTAGAAACACTTCCTACTTATTTTCAAATTTTACTTATATTTTTATCACATTTTCCAATCATAGTGATTTGCATATAAATAAGAAGAATGTGTACGTGCAACTGCTTTAAGCTGGAGTTCTTATTGTGACCACGACTGCACATATTATTTATATCTTTGTATAACAGCTATCAGAACTCACATGCCACACAATATAAAATTTCAAACTATTCATTTGAGCCATTAAAATCTATGATATTTAATTATCATACCTATCGCCATAAACAAACCGATTAAATGAAATCGAAATCATTTGTGATCTTAACTGACCATAAAAGATATCTTTCCTTTATTCGCGTTGATTGATTGATGGAGCTGTAAATTTTACAGTGCCCAAATGCTAAGTGTCTCGTAAAGGTAATTAAAATTTTGAACAGCTGCGCTTCCGTTTAAACTACGTTCGTGTCGGGATAGACGAGTAAAAATAAAAATTACAACTTTATACGTGACTGGTATAAACAATTTTAAAAATAATTTTAGGTGTATCTGGATTGTGTAAACATATAAATTGAATATACCGAGTGCCTAAATACATGTATTTTTAATATAACTTAATATAATCAGAACTTTCTATTGTAAGAAACGGATGTAACTTTTTACGTTCTATCGGTAGAAAATCATAAGACTCAGTGATTTGTTATATAGACATATGTAAATAAAAATGATATTTTCAAATAAAGAAAAAGTTTCAAATTCGTATCCAGCTGTTATATCAAAATACTTCCGCAACTAAATTCGGCATATTCCTATCAGGGCAATAATTTAAAAGTTTCATTAGAGAAACACAGATTTTAGGCCAAAGATTCCGAAAGGGGCTGCAGGGGCGGCTTCAGACTGTAGCCAAGTACAATTTGAGGGGCGCCAAAACGTAATTGATTGTAAAAGAAGTTTCTAAAAAATAACTTAAAAAATGTTTTAAAATGTTTTCTTAAAATGTTTTCTTAACCGCTTCTCAACTCACCGAGGTAACTCCTTGAAAATCCAGAATGATTTTGTGTAATGCAATAGTTCGTGATTTCAAACGTCTGTGTGTTCTGATTATGCACGTCCTAAATTGAGGTTGATTGTATTGTTATCTTTGTTATTATAAAAGATCGAAAGTATGTTAAATAGAGAAAGTTTCAATGCTGCTTTTAGATTTGTTCTAATTTTTTAGTTTTTGAAATAATTGGAAAAATCACGCACTTCCTTTATGTAAATTGTTACATTATTTTAACTTACACCGTGTACAGGCACTTTAAGAAGTTTACTGTACGAGTAAAAGAAAACAATTTTTTCATTTGTTTTCAGATATTGACTATATTTTGTGTATCTTATATGAACGCCATATTTAATTTTCTTCTCATGAGTTACACGTCTAGTGTTGTGTATGAATGTCCACTACTAGACCTATAATTGTGTCACACTTAACGATTGTTTACCAGCAATGTTCCAGGATCTAAGTCCTCTTGGTTTTCTCAATGGGGTCATACAAAATAAATTTTAATATAGAGACACAATTAAAATATTTTAAAAACAGTGATACTATAACAAAAGTGCTAAAGGCTGTGCAGATAGGCTGTGAGAAATGTATTGGGCAAGGTGGTTAGCGCATAGAAAAGTTTCCTTTTTGTTTGTAGTTATGCCAATAGCCTGCAGATAAAAAAATAATTTTTTTGTTTATTTTTAAATTAGGAACCTAATTTTAAATAAAAAACAAAAGTCAATGTCTCAAAAACAAAAGGCAATATTTTTTCTCTTACCCATACTGTAAAGATCTTTAAGAAATGCCTATACAACGTGGAAGTTAAAATGGCGTAATAATTTAAATTATAGAAACAGGAGTTTTAAGAAACACGCGATTTTGAATTTTTCCAGTTTTTTCAAAGGCTAGAAAAACAGATCAAATCTAAAAGCATCATTGAAATGGATAAAATATTCTCTAAAATTTTCTATATGCAACAGGCGTTCTATCTTGTATAATAACGCAACTAGCAGCTTGAATTTGGGACACTTTGTATAAAGAGAATTTTTTGTGTGAATTTCATACCATTTGGTACTGTCCTTTTGTCCTATTTTGTTTCAAATTAATTTTAGACCGATAAAATTCCTAAAAAATTGTAACTGTTAAAAATATTAACTTTTCGCCTTCCGTACCTTCTTAACGGCGGGTAGACCGTTGTGAGCCCAAATTGCTTCGACCGGGTTTTTTCCTTGAACTTTTTGCCGTACCAGCAAACAAAATTTAATCAGTGTTTTTGCTGTAGTTCTTATTGTGTTAATGTTAAGTATTTTAAGCCTACTACGCAGACATAGTGTAATTTTAATGATAATTTTAAGTCGCCATTGGCGGCAGGAGCTTGAACTTGTTTGTCCATTTTATTAAGCCGAGCTGGCCGCGATCCGCTCAACGCTACGCACACCACGGCGCTGTGCGACGTGATTGTCTTTTTGGCTCCGGATCACGATCCAGGGAGGCAATGTAGTATTTTTGAATTTTAATAAATTGTTTGATGATGATGATGATGGTACGATCAGCATTATGACTTGTTCGTTATAACAAGTAAAATACAACTATTTGGGAGAAAGTGAGAGAGATACAAAGAAGAGAGATATAAAAATAGGAAGAGATATAGGTAATGAGAGAGCTGGCGGATAGATACTATAGAGAGCGAAGCAGAAATAAATAGAGAGAATTTAGTAATTTTTCCCTGTTTTAAAATTTTTCAATAAAAGGCTGTTTTCGAAAAAGTATTAATCCAGTTCTTAACGTATTAAGAGACGTATTACAATATTACAAGTGCTTAGCTCAGTGGCGCTGGCGCAGTGCTAAAGGTGTTTGGCTTGCGACCACGGAGTCCCGGATTCGAATCTTGGCTAGGGTATGGATATTTAGTGGCATTTTTCATGTGTTACTGAGACGGTAGCAGTGATCTAAAGCGCTGTTGAGTGGCACAACATGTTTAGTCGCTGTTATATCTTTTGAGTTCGAGTCTCAGCTGCGGTGGATGGCAATATCGCAGGGAATGGTTGTTGTGTTGTTGTCTATGTGTACGTGTCCTGGTTGAGTGGTAGAACAGCAATAGCTGAACTCCGCCAGGGCGTTAATATAAATAAGGCAATTTAAAAAAAATGTGGGAAAAGCATACAACCAGTTCATTTATGTGTTTATACAGTGCCGTAGTTGATATTTTGTAGCCTGCCCAGAAAATTGTGGGAGGTTACTAAAATTGGTCCAAAATCGAGAATGAGATAACATCAAATCTTTACGTTTTGAGGCCCCACTCGAGGCCCCAGGAACCCAAAAAAGTGGCTTTTGAAAAATGTGTGTTGGTGTATGTGCGTTAGCACGATAGCGGCGAAACCACCAAACGGATTTGGATGAAACTTTGCATGTTTCTTTAATGCTCCAGAAGATCTGGAAAGGTTTTGGTTAAGATTGGATCACGGTTAGTTCCTTTTTGGCACAACAAGTTGTTTGTTTTATAATTGCTTGCAATTTGTAATCGAACCATTGGAAAGTAGTTAAAATCCCGATTTCAACGATATGTCACACTTTCCATGAAAAAATTTAAGAAATCAAATGTGAAGCATAAGACCGCTTTTCGCGTGGCACGGTCGATGTGCAAAGCCGTTGCGCCGTGAAACTCGTTACGTCACGTGCATTCCTATTTTATAACTACACCTTTACTGTCGCATTTTCAAATGTTTTAGCACGATAGCGCCGAAACTACTGAACGGATATGGATAAAAGTTTACATGAGAGTTTCTTTAGTGAAACATATTCATTATAGGATTTTGCAAACAGCAAAAAAAACTATGAGAACTTTGCATTCTTTCGATAACCTGAATTCTGGTTATGCTAGCAAATTAAAATCCTAAAATGAATTTGTCTAATTTCTTATTTGACAATTCTGATTTTAACAATAGCATCCACATAGTCCCCTACGGCCATGCAGATTAAGCTAGTTAGTATCTTTAGTGCTCCAGACGATCTGAAATGGTTACGGTTGAGATCGGCACCCAATTTAGTGCTCTTTTCGGCTTCAAAGATCCACTGGGTGGGGAGGTTGCAGCCGCTTACAATAGTTGTCGATTTTGGTTACGTTTCATAGAAAAGCAGCAAAAAGAAATAATAATCTGCCATGATTACTATAATATATAATAATTAGAGATGGACAAAGCTTTTATGTTTAGGTCTGGCTAGCGGCTACAAATATTTCCCTTCGACGTCGCTTCACTTCTTGCGAGCGTATTATTTTTTTATGTAGGTGTTCCAGGTGCTGCAATTAATTAACTGTTGATATTTTTTGAATTTTTTTCGAAATAACTGTTTATTTGAATAGAAGTTGATATCCGAAAATGAATTTTCGCCTTATCTCCGAAGATAACTAAACTGACATGGTATAATTTTGTAAATAATAACTAATGGTTTCAATACAAGAACCAAATATCGCATATAAAAAGAAGACTCCTTCATACCACTACAAAATTTTACATGATTTCTCGAGAAATGGTCACTTAAAATTCAATGTGATGAAAATTTCATTAAAAATGGGTACGCTGTATAATATACAAATTAAATAATCCTCATAATTTTAACCTAAGTTATTAAAATTTCAGTGTACATGTTTTTATTCGATGTTCCCCTCTGTATTCTCGGTTAATACATTGAAATCGTATGTTTGTATCTTCAAAACAACCAATCCATTTTTAACACGAAGTGCAAAGGGCGTATTCCAATAAGAAGCATCTGCTTAAAAGGAAATTATTATTCTTGTTAACTTTTATTTATACGATTTTGATTAAGTGTGCTAGTAGTTCAATCGAATTAATTTATAAGTTTGGTTGTAATAAACAATTGATGTTGTTTTCAATTATGGTGATAACATGTGCAGTAGTTTATATTGCAAGTATTGTAGCTGGGAGTAGAAATATTTTGGACGTACGGTTATAGGACAAAATCATAAAGTATTATTTATTAATTTAGTTGAAGAAGTACATTAATTATTCTAAATAGTATACAAACTGATGCATTTGGTATTGAAAACATCTCTTCTACTATATGGAAATACGGTAGCCGATTTATTGATATCAGTATTATCACTCATATATCAGCTGCCCCTTTGAACAAAAATACTTTCCATATATGTGGGAAATTGCCGTTGGTAGATCATTACCTAAAAATAATAATACCACAACTTTTTCTGATTAAGGAATATTAGCATTTTACGTGCAATGTCTAAAAGTTCTTGAAAAAAGTAAGTGCAGTCTTTATATTTTAGATTTAATAATCTGATGCTACTTTCTCAATGTGACTCTAGATAAGGGAGCCACAGTTTTAGCAAGAGTACAAATGATTTGATAGAAGCATTTGACAATGAACTGGTTAGTGTATTGGCTGCTATTCTTTAAGACGTTCGATACAACTAATCATGAGATACGATATGATGTATTTCCAGTTTCACTTGTCACTTAATATTCAAACGACAAGTTACAAACATATGAATTAATTGCCCGCACACTTTCTTCTAGTATGCGTATAAGATGTGGTGTCCCTTGGGGATCTATTTTAGGCCTTCTGTTATTCATAATATGCATCGTTGACATTTTGCCATCAATAAGTTTTTGTAAGGTATAAGCAATTATTTATCCTGTTGGTCATGCTATCTATTCATATGTGGTTATTATAATACATAAGACCAGAACTAAACTACTTTTAATGATGTTAGACAAAGAAGTAACATCTCCGCTGATTACACACTGACGTATTTACACTAGCGTAAAAAGATAATCTGCCGGTGTGACATCTTTGTCTAATATCATTAGAAATAGTTTTGTTCTTGTCTTATGCATTATAAACACATTTGCATAGGTAGTTTGACCAGCATTTTAACGTTAATGAAATTACCCGGGATATGATTTTTGGCAGTAAAAGGAACAGATTATTTGTAAAAGAACATTTGAATATTAAAATTAATAACGTTTCCTTGGTGTCACCTGTCGAATGCCAATTGTTCCAACAAGATCTTCTGAAATCCAAAAACTCATGTATTTGGCGTGGAGTCTTTTACTGCACCACCGGACTGTTATGTTCAACAGAGGTTTTTTATATAATGCAATTTATTTGCATAACTCTCTTCCTCAAGAATTTAATTTAACATCAATAAAATTAAATACGAATTGAAAATGTACCTTTTCAATAAGCAGTGAATATGTTATTATAGCCCACCTACCTTTAAAATTTTTTTTTTATAGTAAGATAATACTGCTGGATGGCTTATAAATATAATAAAAGCAAACATCCAGTGACACTTAATTGGTAAATTTCAAGTTCACGCTCCCTCTCATGGTTAAGAAAATATGAGTAGCTTTTAGCTAGACTTCGACAGTTAGTGATTCTTCTTCAATTTTATTTGGATAAATCGTATGTTTTTTTTGTAGCGTGTGTATTTATATATCTTTTACAGTAGTCGTGTCAAAATAGCCTGAAAAAATTGAAGATGTTCTGATTTCTCATAGACATTACCGATTTTCCTAATTTATTTTTGCAAAGTGTTCAGAATCACTTATAATCAAGTTTGACATGTATTTTGGTCCTGCATTTAATTTTTCCCATTATTTATTTAACAATCGGCCAATTTTTATTAACAATTATTAAATAAATTACGGATCTCGGAAAATAATCAACAGAATTAGACCAAAATCTGTACTCGGGGATTGTTAATAAAAATTAACCAATTGTTAAATAAATAATGGGAAAAATTAAATGCAGCTCCAAAATACATGTCAAACTTGATTAATAAGTATTGAAATATATTCTTCATAGGATTTTGCAAACATCAGAAAAAATGACTATCTACGAGAACTAAAAGAAAAGCGATGTGTAAAAATATTAATGAACTCTCCCTCTACGGTATATGCAGATTCAGTTAAAAATGAGAACAAAGGTCTAAAATAGATTTATTTACCTACCTTGTCATAAAAAAAATCATTCTAATGGATTACATTTTCATGAAATCTATCATTCTGTTTTTTTTTTGGAAATGCTTAGCCTTTGAAACGTTTTATAAATATAAATATATAAATAGACAAGCAATATGGCGCCTGAAGCAGTGTCTTCTATAAACTCAGAACTGTTAAAATTAAAAAAAGAAGTGTTAATAGATATCATTTTAAGTGGAATTGTGTCTAGTGATATACCTAAAACCGTTAATATTGCTGTGATTCAAAAACATTTAAATGAAAGAAAATGTATTCGTTGCAAAAACAAAGAATGTGATGTCTACTCTGACGCACAGGACGTGATCAACAACGTTGACTCAAATGAGGAAACTAAATTAGAACATAAGCTTGACCCCTCAAATAACGAAAACGACTACCTAAATAGGCTTTTATTTCATTTGGAAAAGAGGGTAAGTGAACAGGAACAACTTATATCATTGTTAAAAACAAATAATGAGTTTCATGGAAATATTGTAAATAATCCAAGTAACAAACCAAAATTATCGACCGAAAAGATTTCTAATGTATATTCAAACAGAAATAAAGATCCTGCTAAAGTAAATTCAAATAAATTACAGCAGAAACCTGGAAGCTATGCTGCAGCGGCATCTGGCAACGTAGGAAATAATTTGAATCAATACAAATCTAGCAGAAACAATACAGATACCATTCCGAAAACTTTACCACAAAAACAAATTATAACCAACGAACAAGTAAAGATAGCTATAAACGAAGCAAAAAAATCAACACTTTTTGTTACGGGCTCGAATAAAATAAATCAGAAAATAAAAACTGTACCGAAGCAAGGCTACCTAAGCGTATTAGTTAGGAACCGAGACGTCTGTATCTTACACCTTCTATACCACTCGAGAACATACAAAAACTGAATATTGAAACTTATGTAAAATGACCTGCTGCATCCGAATTTTGAGGTCGCGAATTAATTTGGGATTGCGAAATCAGTGAAATTGAGAATTTTTGATTTTTTTCGAAAATCTGCGATTTCTTCATATCATATGTTTAACTTGCCGTATCTTTTTTATTAGCGATTATATTAATCTAAAATTTTAAACAGGTAATATTCAAATATTTCTGATCACATTGGTATGAACAAAGTTAAAAAATTGAAAATATTTAATTGCTTTATTAATAAAAGAAAAATGAAATAACGCAGCTTTACGTAATTTGCAGCACAAAATGTAGTCGCTTGCTAACTTTTTTATTATTAAAGATAGCTAGGTACTATAAGCGACAAAGTTGTAGACAATGAAACAAAGAAGTTTTTTCATTAAAACATTTTTTTTAAATTTTGCTTAGTTTTCGAGAAAACGGGTGATAAGGCAACTGTAATATTTGCGCGCTGGCCTATCGCATATTATTTATGATTTCACCCGTGTGTGTCCAAGTGTCGGATGTGCGCACAAGTTCATTTTGGTTCAAAACAATAAATATGCTGGTATCTGGTCATTATGTGATTGGTTATTGTGTATTGAGGCGTGTTAAGTGCTAGTTGTGCATATAAGATAATTTTGAGAGTTTATTCAATACATGGATTTATTTAAAATTCATTTTTATTTATTTTTAACTTGTTTGTGTTTGCCTATACAATTATAATTTAGGTACTTTATATACTGAGTATACTTTTGGTATCTACACAAAATGGAGAAATTTGGTAGGTTCCTACTTTTTATATGTATATTTTCATTGTTATTTAAAAAAATATTCATCTTTTAGCCACGTCTCCAACAAATTTTAATTACGGGCTTTGTATATGTGTGTCAACGGGATAATTCCGAAACTGTACAAAGTGTGAACGACGATCAATTTAGTTCATTAGAATACGCTGCCTCACGTAAATTAGACAAAGTATCGGTTGTCCTAAAAAGTCACCTTACGGAGAGGGTGTCTTTTTCTCAAAAAATCCTGTCTGGCATGCTCAATGTAGAAGATCATATACAAGAATTTATTATAATAATAGATCGCAACCTGAAGACGAACGATTGCCAAAAATAAGAAGGTCAGAAACAACGGCAACATTAACAAATTTTTGTTTTATATGTTGCAAAGAACGTGACCAGAAAGGCAACAGAAAACTTGCAGCCGTGTTTTCATTTAATAGGCAAAATGAAATCTGGAAAAAAGCCAAAGAACTTAATGATATTGAAATATTGCTCAGAATTCAAGGGTTTGGAGACAGTTGTGTGGATATGATAGCACACGATTTTAAGTACCACAGTTTGTGCATGACAAAGTTTTTATGTACACCGTGCAATAAAAATGCTCAAGTATTAACATTTAATGATATATTATGCAACATTCTACCCCACCTCGAGGAATCTTTATTTGTAAAAAACCAGTTACTTACTATTGCTGATATTTTTTGCTGAAGCAAACGTACATGGTATTACATGGAATGCTAAATATCCCAGTAGTGATGATATATCACATAAAATAAAAACAAAATTTTACGATAAGGTACTTATTATTTCACGAAATTATTTCCGAAATTACCAGATATTTTGGAATTTGGATGGTGTCAAAAGAAAAACATCGCTTTTCCAGTTATGATGTCAATCGGATCGAAACCAGATTTTCTTAAACTATCACCATTCTGCAAATGTAAAGACTGTTCTGCTAGGTGTAGTTGCATGAAAGCTAATGTGCAGTGTGTTATAAGTTGCTTATGTGAAGGGAAATGTAATATATTCGAAAGTTAAATATTAACAGTATTATAATTTACCAGCAAACACAGGTACATATTTTTTATTAGATTTAAGTCTGAATACTGCTAAATTATACAATATTACATTTAATATCAAAGAAAATGCCTAATCCAATAATTTTAATGTAACATAAATAACAAACAAGGTTCAAGATCATTCTGCCAAACCGCGTAAATAAATAAATTTTAACTTATGCTGTATAACTTATTTACAATAGAAATGTGCACAATAATATTTCTTTTGTAGAATATATAATATACATATTACTTTCCATATAATAATTACCTAACAAACTTATCAAGGACTACCTAAATCATTTTTCCAGGAATAAATCTGCAGACATTAAATACATTAATTAAATGTGAAGTATTGTACGTATTGTGAAATATATATTTTTTTAGATATATTTAAAATAACATAAATAAGATGGTTATCATATTCCGTATCAGTAAAATTTCTGGAAACCCCTAAAATAACTATATTTATTATACTTTAACACGTGATGGTGCTATCCGATGCAACGTCAAGTATATATATAACAGCAGTAGTGCAATTACCCTTAGATACGGCAAGAGAAATGGAGAGCGCGCGTACAACTTTTGGGTTTAACTTACTATAACTTTTTTTGCATTGAAACTAAAGACACACTTTTTTCACTAAAAACAATTTTGATGTTTTCAGCGAAACTTTGTCGCTGAGTTCTTTTTAAATTTCAAAAAACAACAATCGTTCCCCGATTAGTCAAAATTTCACTACACACAAATGACAAGGTCTTATAAATTATTTTTTTTTTCAAAACGGTTTCATAGAAAACAATTTAACAGCACAAGTATTATAACCAGATACCAACGATCATTTTGCAAAAAAAATTAGCTCGATAACTTTCTTAATTGTGAAGATATGACTTGAGAAGTAAAAAAAAACGTGTATTTTCGATTTTACGATTTTGGGGTAAAATTGACATTTAGGGGGTGTTCGCAATTCCGAATTTCATCGCGACCTCAAAAATCGAATGCGGCAGGTGGTTTTCTGTGAGAAACCATTTTCAGTTTTTCTATGTTCTCGAGTGGTATAGGCCTCTTTTTAGAAGCGTTTCTCGGGCGGCTCGGTTCCTAACTATATACCGCCTACATCCAGACACCACAGCAGAAGATTTGGACGCCTGTTTGAAGGAGACGGCACCAGATATTCCTTTCCGCTGTACTCTAGTAAAAAGCAACGTATACCAATCTAGCTTTAAAGTTTCATTCCCCGAAGAATTAGTGGAGCATGTGTTTAACCCTGATATTTGGCCTGATGGGGCCGCTGTACGTAGATTTACGTTCCAGAGTCAAAATTTTCAGAGGAGAAGCCTGCTACATCCCCGGTACCGTTAACGAACAAATCAGTGGGGGATAACTTCTCAATATTTCACATTAACATTCAGTCTATAAACAATAAAAGAAATGAAATTGAAATCTATTTACTAGATCTGTATAACTGTTTTCAAACTAGTTACAATGTTTTATGTTTTAGCGAGCATTGGCTCTCTATTAACGAAATTGAATTTTTTAAAATTCAAGGATATGTCCTAGCATCTTCATTCAGCAGAATACAAAGGGCGCACGGAGGTGTTATGATTCTAGTAAAAAATAATATTGATTTTCAGCCTCTTGATGAGGTGGTACAACTTTCCCATGAAATGATATGCGAACTTTCGGCCATAAAGATTATCCAATACAATATTATTATAATAACTTTGTACAGGTCACCCGATGG
Organism: Stenurella melanura; assembly: GCA_963583905.1. Lineage (NCBI taxonomy): Eukaryota > Metazoa > Arthropoda > Insecta > Coleoptera > Cerambycidae > Stenurella > Stenurella melanura. Next base: position 218,118,007 of record OY757309.1, on the reverse strand, counting down.
GGACTTTAAACTTTTCGAACTAATCAGGGTCTTAGATAAGAAAGTGATAATTACTGGTGATTTTAACGTACACTTTAATTCAGACACTTTGAAACATTTAAAATTTTCCGATTTTACAAATTCATTTGGTTTTAATTGTTTAATTAATGAACCAACAAGGAGAAACAACTGTTTAGATAATTTTCTCATTAATTTTCATTCTTTTCATAACACGTCCTATGCAGTTGAGACAAACTTGTCAGATCATAAGGCCATTGTTCTAGAGTTAGATATTGTTAAAGAACCACCAAAGCAGAATAAGATAAGGTATAGGCCTGTAACACAGGTAGGATTAAACACTCTGTATAATAACTTAAATAAAATCGATTGGAATTTCGTTAATGACAAAAAAATGAATACCGACGAAAAATTTCAAATTTTTTTGAATACCCTTGTTGAACAAATTGATGTCGCTATTCCAATTAAAACAAAAAGTATAAATTCTGATAAATCAAAAATAGTATGGTATAACGACGAACTACGAGAAATGCGCGAAAACTTAAATTTTCTTTACTATTTAAAAAAGCAATATCCAAATTTGACAGGCTTAAATGCTAAAGTAAAAGAATACAGATGGTCTTATAGGAGGAAAATTGAATACTTCAAAAAAAATGCCAATGAGTCTTACATCTCTCGTAGCACAAACATGGCAAAAGCATCTTGGGATATAGTTAATTCAAAACGTATAAACAAAAAGAGTACAGTTAAGGAATGTAATTTAAATTCAAATGCCTTTAATAATTTTTTTGCAAATATTGCTTTAGAGACAACAAAAAATATATCTAGTACTATTGATCCTGTTAGTCTAGTCAAAACAAAAAGTGGAAACGAAAACTCTTTTAGTTTTTCAGAGATTTCTTTTATCGAAATGCGTGATATTTTAAAAAATATTAAAAATAATCCTAGCAAAGATGTTTATGACATAAATATTAACATTGTAAAATACATACAAGATATTATTATTATTCCTCTTACAAAATTAATTAATTCATGTATAAGTAGTGGAACATTTCCCCAGTGCTTAAAAACCTCAAAAGTAATTCCCCTTTTTAAGAAGGGCGATGTAAATGAAATGGACAATTATCGACCTATATCAATTATACCTACGCTGGGAAAAATAATAGAGAAAGTTTTGTTTCAGCAACTTGTTACTTTTTTTGAATCGAATAACATTCTGTCAAATTGTCAATTTGGTTTTCGCTCCGGGAAATCTACCACTGATGCAATAAATAAAATGGTGGAAAGTATAATAATGGCATTTGAAAATAAAAGCTTTGCTGGAAGTATCTTCTGCGATCTGTCGAAAGCATTCGACTGCGTGCAGCATGATATCCTGATTAACAAACTTAAAAAATATGGCTTAAACACCACATCTATAAATTTCATAAAATCATATCTTACAGACAGAGACCAGATTACAGTATATAATGGAGTATCGTCGTCATCAGCAAATGTAAAATTTGGAGTACCTCAAGGCTCCGTACTCGGCCCGTTATTATTTTTAATTTATGTTAACGATCTACCAAATTATGTAAATGGCTCTTCACTAGTACTTTTTGCTGATGACACAACCATGATAAATTTAAATAATGATGCAAATAATTTATTGCAGGATATGCAGCTCTCGCAGTTGAGAGCTTCCGACTGGTTCAGAGCAAATAAATTACTTCTCAATGAGTCTAAGACACAGACTATGTTTTTTTCAACCAGATGCTTAGATCAGTTTGACAATCCCGAGAGTGTAAAATCCTTAGGTGTAATCATTGATCCTCATCTACGCTGGAATCAACATGTTGATTATTTAAGTAACAAATTAGCTAAAGTTGCATATTTAATTAGAAACTTAATGGCAGAATTACCCCAAAATATTATAAAAACTGTATATTTCTCTTTATTTCAAAGTGTATTCTCTTATGCCATACTTACCTGGGGACATTCCTCTCACTTAGGCAGAATATTCTCACTGCAGAGACGTGTTATGAGAATAATGACACGATTGCCGTTCAGACAGAATGTAAAGGACAAATTTATAGAACTGAATATTCTAACGGTTCCTTGTTACTATATTCTTACAGCAATCACTTATGTTAAAAAAAATATAAACAAATATGTCTCGCATAGTGACTTTCATGAATATAATACCAGACACAGGGATCTAGTATGTCTAGACTACACCAGATTAGGCAAAAGTCAGAATGCTATAAATTATTATGGTCCGAAATTTTTTCAATAAGTTACCATCAGAGATTAAGCAGCTACCGGAGAAAAAATTTATTTTAACGGTAAAACAAATTTTGCTGAATGGAGCATACTATTCATTTAATGAGTTTTTATTTGACATTTTATAATTAAAATAATTGTTCTCGCACATTATGTGTTTTTTATTGTTAGTTTGTCGTAATATATGTAATGTGACTTATGTAAACCCACTGGGTATTTGGCATCAATAAATTTATTTATTTATTTATTTATTTATTGTTTTTCGCCCTTATTCTGAGCTCATCAGAAAAGCACAAAGCCACTTATGAAGATGTTCCATGCAAAGCCAAGACAATTTCTATGAATAAGTATGGACAATTATATTTGACATTGACTGATAAAAACAACAGATCTTCACCTATCTATTAGCATCCACATTCCACACAGTCCCTACGGCTATGCATATACCGTAAGGGGTTATGTAGATACTAGTTTAACCTGCATGGCCGTAGGGGACTGTGTGGATGCTAGTTGTTGAGTGAGAATTTTCAAATAAGAAATTATACAAATCCATTTAAGAATTTTTAATTTGCTAACATAACCAGAAGTCAGGTTATCGAAAGAATGCAAAGATTTCATTAATATTTTTACACATAGCTTTTCTTTTAGTTCTCGTAGATAGTTATTTTTTCTGATGTTTGCAAAATCCTATAAAGAATATGTTTCAATACAATTAAGCAAACAAATAATAATTCACTTTTAAACTTGATTAATAAGTGTTTCTGAACATTTTGCAATAAAATTAGTAAAATTGATGTCTATGAGAAATCAGAAATATTTTGCCATCTTGACACGACTACAATACATAATACGAATGCCGAAGTAGTCACAGGATCTTGGCACCTCACATTCGACGAGAAATCTAATCATCCAGCCATTAATCTGAAACTCTGTACCAATTACTCAAATGTAAAGAAAATAATAAGGAAAAAAACAAATCTACAAAGGGACATTTCAGATGGGTTAAACAAAATAAGTACTTAAAAATTTAACACATTTTCCGTATTTAAAATCGTATCCGAAATCTAAAAATGTATATGGCGTTTCATAAAAAATTTCAAAGTTGTGGTGATTTCTAGGGAGGCCAGAAGTGATAGAAAAATATCAAATAATGAAAAGTTATCAATTTTTTGTATATATGTTTATATGTATTACTTTATAAATGTTTTTGAAAATTTTAGGTTTTACAGGTTTTAGTCTAACACCTTGAAAATTAGAAACTGTAGCGTTCCTAATTATTTCATCGACACCCGATTACTTAAACACGTATTAAATGTTATATGGAGAATGATATTAATTTGGTGAAGAGTTTGTTTAAAACAAAATGATATTTTTCCTGTATTTTGTAAAATCACAAATGTTGCAAATTCAGATTGTCTATTTTAAATGATGGTCAATATTCGTGTATTATTAATTAGAGACCCTCCCCATCACAAAATAGACATTGGCATGAATAATTCAGTGTAGTTTCGATAGCGTGTGTCTGATTGTGTCGATAGTAAAATACCCCTCGCAGTCTACTCTGTTATGGTAGTTTCAGACTGTCTATGTCTGATGCAGTCAGCTGTGGAGGAACCCTCTTCCCTGTTATCGATTGGATGGTTCACTTGCCAGATACATCGCCGTCTACTCAAACCTAAAATAAACCTTGGAATTGCTCCTCGGACGTCTCCTCTTCCCTTTATTTGCTACAATAATTTATATAGCGTACTCGCTCAACACGTTTCGGACGAAAGGAATTTATAGCGAGGTATCTGAAACGGTGCGTCTTTGGCTCTGACCGGAAAGTTACAGAATGTTATTAAATTGACTGGTTTAGTTCAATAAAATTGATTATTTTATTCGTTTATTTATATTTTGTTTCAAATAGACAAGCTTACTTATAGATGACTATTTTTAAACGAGTAAAAAAAAATTCAATTCGTCCCACGTTTTACTTTCATGTTCGTTCATTCATTACTATTACTCCGAATGAGCTTCGCGATTTCTGGCAAACTAACATAGGGTATTTGGGTGGTCCCATTGTGATGACGTCAAACTCAGAACACCAATTCAACGTCATAGCTTTTATGGAAAAGGCCCAATGACCTGCCAGTAGAATTAAAATTCATCAATAATATTCTTTTATTTAAAAAACTACTTAAATAATAAAATATTTCACTCCATATTTATACGGTACATAAAAAACTCAAAGCTGCCGACAGAGCTAATGTAAGGGGAGACCGGGGTATGATTTATTTTCTCTACTCTATTAAATAATAAATATAATGTATTACTTAATAAATAAAACATCATTACTCTTATGTAAAGTATGTTCTGGCATGATTATGATAAGAAATAAACGCAACACGCCTTTTTAAATTAAGACTTCTAACTCTTGTGATATAGTTACGTAAATCACACCTAACTAGAACGTCACACCCAGGAAACAGAGAAACAGCCGTACTTTGGATTTATTTGTCAATGTCGCGAAGGACGGGCAATGCGTCCACCAATGCATGAGATATTCCTATCTTGATGCAAAACAGAGTATGATTTTTTAAGTGATTTTTTTAAGGTATAAAAATAAATAATTTTATTAATCGTCGATTATATTTGATACGACAATGGTTAATTATACAGTTTTAAGTTTATTTTACCCCTTCTTGGGGTGAAAATTAGTACACGTACTCAAAAATACACACAGAAATCAGTAAGAGAGCTGAATTCTAAGCAAAACATGTTTTTTTTTCTTTCGATAAATCAATGTTTTTCGAGTCATTTGCGATTGAAAATGTTGATTTTTAATCTAAAAAATGCATTTTTTAGAGCGATTTTTCACGAATAACTCGATAACCTTACGTTTCAAAAAAAATCATCTGCAGCAAAAATAAAGGTAATAAAATAACAAGTCGAAAGGATTTCATTTTATTTATGTAGATGCAATACGAACCAGGTTACGGCTCGTTGAAGGTGACTGTTTGTTCGCCGAAAACTGAATTCGAATCTTTCAACGTTAAATAACGGAAAAGACGACGAACTTTTGGAGGAAAACTTGTTACACTTTTTTAAAGTACTTGAAAATGCCTTTAAAATGAGCCTTAGTAAAAGTCGTTGGCATAAAACTGAGGGAGTTATGGTGAAAATAAAATGGTTGTCTCTTTCTCTCGGAGAAAAAATCAGCAATGAAACCAATGGCTTCATCGCAAGAATTGAAATTAAACCTAATCCATTTACAATTTACTTTATTTAGGTACTTAGAATATGTTCTAGAATGTTGAACGGTTTAGAATGCCTAAATTTGAAAACAGTTTGATTCAATTTTGAAATTATTTTTGAAATTTTTGAAAAAATTCTCTATTTTTCACAATAACTCAAAAACTAAAGAAGATACGCAAAAAATGCAAGAGTATAAATGTTTAGTGTATTTTTTGCAAAACATTTTGTTTTTTTCTTATTTCTCTAAGATGAAAATTAACTGAGATACCGCCGTTTTAAGTTCGCATTTGAGTGCCAGGACCACCTTCCCCGTGCCCTTTAAATTGAAAAATCTCAAAGACGAAGGATTCCAGAAAGTTCAACTGTACAGGTCTTACAGGACTTGAAATTCCCTGCAAAATGATTTTTGGAACGATTGGATTTCTTAAAAATTAAGGAAGTTAAGCCATTGGTTTTTCTTCCGAAGAAACGAGACAACCATTTTATTTTTATCATAACTCCGTAAGTTTTATGCTAACGATTTTTACTGAAGCTCATTTTAAGGGCTTTTTCAAGTACTTTAAAAAAAGATTTTCTCCAAAAATTCGTCGTTTTTCCGTTATTTGAAGTTGAAAGGTTCAAATTTAGTTTTCGGCGAACAGTCTCCTTCAACGAGCCTTAACTTAGTTCGTATTGCAGAAATAAAAATAAAACAATCGATTTGTTATTTTATTAGCTTCATTTTAGCTGCTGATGATTTTTTTAATGAAACGTAAGGTATTCGAGTCATTCGTGATAAATCGCTCTAAAACATGCAATCTTACATAAAAAATTTACATTTTCAATCGCGAATAACTCGAAGAATAATGATTTATCAAAAAAACTTCATAGTACATCTTTTGCTTAGAATTCATCCCCCTATCGATTTCTGCGGTTATTCTCAGTTTACTAATTTTCACCCCCCGAGGAGGGGTGGCATCCACCCCCAGGGTAAAAGCACACCTTCGGACCATGTAGACTTTGCAATACTATCAATTACGAATCGAGTGCAGTTTATTTCATGAAAATCGATCTTTGCTAGCCGGAGTCCGAGGTAAAATGCTTCAATGACTGAACTACTGATTATCTTGACAATTGCTTCTGTTTTATTTCATAGGATCTACATTCTGTATTCTACATTCAATGTAAGGCAGTCACAAAATCGAAAATTAAATTCTCTACGAACCTCGCAGGATGTTCATTTAACGAACGTATTCAATCAGAAACAATAACATTTTGTACGTGGGGGCCAAAACAACTATTTTATACCATCATTAATCCATTGATTCATTTTTGTCCGAAGGGGAGAAAATCCGTTTTTTGAACATTGTTCTCTAAGTAAAACTTGCGATTAGATGAGATGTTTAAGCTTTATATAGGGTTTCTCCGAGATGACGAATAAAACTGAAGACTTGGAAACCACATGGACTCAGTAGGTCAATACTTACGTGTTAGGCTTAAGACCACGCCGTACAAAACTCAAATCTTGGCTAGGATATGGATATATGTTATGGCTGTTTAGTATGGCGTGTTAGTGAGAGAGAGTAGCTGTGGACTAGACCTCAGTGGAGTGAGACAACACAACTAGTCGCGTTCTTTCTGCTGAGTTCAAGTCTCGACTGCGGCAGATGACAATATCACGGCGAATGGTTGTTGTGTTGTTGTCTGTATGTGCCCTAGTTAAGTGATGGAATGTCCATGGCTAAAGTCTATCAAGGCGTTAACGTAAATAACGCGTTAAAGAAATACTCCAGGGGTTTTGATTGAGATAACTAGTTTTTTCTTATATTCTTGTAAAATTTAAACTCGTAGGTATATTCTGTGGTAACATTTCAAATTACAAAATTTTACCCTTAGCTGTTTTGGACGTCTTTCCAGCAAAGTTGGTTTTCTGTCGCAATTTTAACAATTTATTGTCGGTCACTAGTCCATTTCAACACACCCTGTATACGTGCACTGTAAAAAATACTAGGTACGACTTACGGCCTAGGTAGCACAAGTGATTGATTACGTTTTTATAAGCTATTATTACAAATATCAGATCTTCCCATTCTTCATGTCCTTAATTTAAGGTTGTCTCATACGTTATATGATTTTTGTGTCTACAAATTTACACAAGCCTCATTATAAATGTCAATCTTTTCAGACTGCTTCGTATAGAGAACCCATGTGTCTACATCGCCTGAAAGAAAGTTAGATATTAAAAGAGGGTTTGGGCAATGAATATTTTAATGGCGTCGCTGTCTCTCGCCACCACAGACATGAGTTGAATTGGGCCTGGAGGCTTTACACATTTTGCAATTTGTACGGATTTTTTTTCATTTTTATGAACAATGTGAAGAAGCGCCTCACGTTGCAGACAGTACTTTAATAATAAAGTATTGTATAAAGTTTTGCATTATAATCTCCGGTTTGAAATTAAACAGACTTGCATTTATGGGAACGTAACAGAGGTAATAGCCCAAGAGCTCACGACACCGAGGGTGAAAGAGCTTTGTAATATCTAATCTTTTTTTATTAGTTTATTTATACAGGGTGATTCGTGAGGAGAGGGTCGTACTTTACCTAAAGATAGAAAACATTGAGGTGATCTTAAATCCCCAGACAGTAATGGCTAAAGCGGCCCCGTTTTCGAAATACAGGGTGTTTTATATTTTTTGGAAGAATATTCTTTTCGCCATATATCTGTAATGCGTAAGCGGAATCCAATGGAATTTTGTATTTTGATTACAGTAGTCATTCACCATCTAATGCCTGGGATATTAATACAATATCAGGGCCGGACCCAGAATAAAAATATTTTTAAGCTATTACTAGGAAATAACACTGTTTACTGTTTATAAAATATTTGACATTAAAATATTAATTTACACCTAGAAAGATACAACATCCAATAAAAAAGTCTTTTGGCACCATTTCATTGTTTAAATATAAAAATTAAATTGTTGAGGGTTCAAATTTTGTTTTCTTTAAATGAGAAATTGAGAGAAAAAAGTCACTCTAGGGATTAACTACATATTATTTTTTTTGTTCCCTATCTGCACTACCAAAAGGCAGTGCAAACGAATCAACCTGTGTATTGGTTTATTCAAAAATAATGGTCAGCCTGCACGCTGATAGAACAGTCAGCCCTCATTTTCGAAACGGACCCGTGTCACTAGAGAAGCGAAATCCTAGGACCTCTTACTTTGGCGGCCGCTATCTCACTTAAAAATTACTGGAGCATATCGTGCCCCACATCATCGGATTCGAAATTTGATTTCCAATCGATCAAAATTGGAAATTGGAAAAATTGGAAAAACTTTGCTGATACATGCTCTCTCCAAACTTCGTGTATGGCTTTATTGGACCTAGTCTGACAGCATTTTCCTCTATCATTTTTTTTGTTTTTGGAGAGTTTTCCCGCTAGATTTTCCGAAACATGTCATTTTGACGGCATATAAAAAATGTGTAGATACTGTTATTTTTCCAAGTACAATAAATGTGGGTCATTGGGCGTGTCCGCTATCTCGAACATGTCTGAAAAACGACTATAAGAACATTTATTAATATCCAGCTGACTTTCGCTGTATTTATTTATTAAAACATACAAAAACAATATGTCTGACGAAAATTATTTTTCGATTTCCCAGTCTGACGCGTCAAAGTTGTCGGTTTCATGACAGCAAAAAATTTATTCATAACCTTCAGACATTGGAAAATTATATGCAGAAAATAGGTATTTAATTTGCGGTATAATTGTCTGACAAATACAGTGGGGCATAACGAGAGTCTGACAAAAAAACATAATTTTCCAATAGCGACCGTCAAAGTTAGGGCGATAAAAAAATGAAATTTCGTTTAGTCGAGAAGACGGTTAAAAAAGATAGGTATTTCAACTTACTTATTTTATAATCTTTATTTTGAATTTTTTGAACTCTTTTAGACTATCTGAATTCGACTTACCCAAGTTTTAAGTTCGATAATATTGAAAAATACGTAAAACTTTTTGTAGAAAAAAGTAGCGAAAAATTGTCTTTTAGTACGTTTAAAATCGCTATGTCTCCGGTACTACTAGTCCGAAAATTTTCATCCAGGGCCCAAATTAAAGTTCTTGAAACAAGCTATAAGATAACACTTTACAATATTAGTTATAGCAAAGTACCTTTTATAAATGAAAAAACAATCCATTTTCGGTAAATATATGAATTCAATTTAAGTGTGCAATTTTGCACCAAAATATATGAAGTATGCAGCGAATAAAAAAAAAATATACATTATGCACCAAAAAATTTTTTAGGGCGATGCTAAAAATTATCCTATTGCATGAAAAACGAATTTCTGCAGCAGAAAAACGACATTTCCAAAATTGAAAAACTGATTTTCCTGGCATCGCCCTAAAAATTTTGTTCAGTCCGCACTTTATTAAATTATACGATTTATTTTATTGTAAAAAACTTTTAAAAAAGGTATAAAATATCTAAATCTAAAATGTGAGGTGTAAATTTTAACACTTCACTATTTCTTGATTTGCACAAAAGACACTCCATTTTTCAAAGTTATTTTATATACCACGTGCATCAGATAAACCGTTACAATTCTCTACTACTACCTACGTGTACTATACTTCTACTATAGAATACAATACGGAGTGTAGAAAGATGTTCCACACTCCCATGTTCTATTACAGAGCCTGCGTACTAAACAGATGTACACAGGTGACCTTGTATAAAACGATATATTTTCAAGCGCGAAGTTCATGTAACTTATTTATGATTTTTGACACTGTAAAAATGATTTTTCAATGATTATTATGAGATAATCATGACAATTTGAAGAAAATTACAACATTGAAAAATTGTGTTTTCCAGGCGTCAGACTGAAAAACTGGCAAACACCTTTTGTCAGACAGTTAAAAAATTGGATTTGATTTATTTTTATTAAGCTATATTGAAAAAATCAGCTTGTTATTTATAAATATAGCCTCAATATATACATATGAATGTAACATCCAAGCGTAGCTTGACAACCACATAGAAAAACCTTTTATTTAACATTTCCAGCTAAAAGGCTTTATTTCACCGTCAGACAATTTTTTAATCGTATTATAAATTTTATTTAAAAATCAAAAAAATTTGTAAAAAAAAATGTTATGAATAAATTCTTTGCTGTCATGAAACCGACAACTTTGACGCGTCAGACTGGGAAATCGGAAAATAATTTTCGTCAGACAATATGAAAACTTGTTTTTGTATGTTTTAATGAATTAATACAGCGAAAATCAGCTGGTTATTAATAAATTTTCTTATAGTCGTTTTTCCGACATATTCGGTATAGCGGACACGCCCAATGACCCACATTTATTGTCAGGCAATTATTTTTTCACGTTTCAATTCACGTTCTACTTGGAAAAATAACAGTATCTATACATTTTTTATATGCCGTCAAAATGACATGTTTCGGAAAATCTAGCGGGAAAACGCCCCAAAAACAAACAAAAAAATGATAGAGGAAAATGCTGTCAGACTAGGTCCAATGAAGCCGAAAGTTTGGAGAAAGTAGGTATCAGCAAAATTTTTCCCGACGGGCACCTTAACCATAATGGGTCAGCTTCGAAAATGAGAGCAGACTGCTCCTCGCTGTTCTATCAGCGTACAGGCTGACCATTATTTTTGAATAAACTAATATATAAATAAACTAATAAATAAATATTAGATTTTACAAAGCTCTTTCACCCTCGGTGTCGTGAGCTCTCGGGCTATAAAGGTACCTTTACTGAAAGCTAGGCGATTATGTAGTAAAATACTCTTACAGGGAAAATTAAAAATTTGGCAGTAATAACATAATGGTTGGCTACAATTCTGCGTGCTTATAGTAAATAAAGTGTACTTTACGGGAAGTTTTATTGTCAGAAATATATCTGAGGTGGTCCACAGTGCCGGTTTTTTGCAATATCGGCGCCCTGCGCGAGATTTCTACAGCACCCCCTCTCCAATTCACATAAATGTGTAAAAAATAGAAGAAAATTCAGGAATTTGCCATCACTAACCCCGCAGGTTGTGGGGAGCGGCTGTAATTATCGCCGGCGCGGCTACTATGTGGTATCGGTCGAAAAACCTCGGAAGCCTTGCGCGACAACGGGTAAACCGACAGAAAAAAAAGTGACAAATGATCTTTATTCGAAAATAGAATTACAATTTCTTAATCTAACGAGCGAAGTTTAGCTCAACAGCTATTCCACCACTTATACCCTTAAAAACATAAGAACAAGACATTTGTAATAGAATTCTTTCAAGTAACAAAACAAAATAATAATTATAAAGTGTGAGTAAGAAAAATATTAATTGGCGCAGAGTTACATACACAAAACAAATTGTACAAATAAACAATTGAAAATAAATACATATACTTTACACGGTTTTGCACATATTACGTGCACTGTTGGTTATGTATTTATAGAAAAATGTATCAAATAGTTTTCAAGCAGATTATTATTTGATGTAGCGTTGTAGAAGAATGAGCGAAAATGGTAGTACTATGTTGTGGCATGGTCAAAATATCAGTATCACTTATAAGTTTTTGCTTAAAATAATCCGCTACTGAAGTAGAGGTGTTTTAAAACCTCATGAGCTGTGACCTTCATATGCGCAGAGACATAATCCGTCCTGTTGACTCAGTTACACTTCTTAAAAATATTTTGTTTACTGTTTACAATTTATCCCGAGCTCTTGTTTATGTATACAGCAAGGCAGCCTCCAGTGTCTTCAAGAACATACTTATAACTCAGATTAAACTTTGCCTTTTGCGCATTTCGCAGCTCATGAGATTCTGAAACACCGCTAGTAAGAACATCAGCAGGTAATATATATGTAGGTATTTTCAACACTTAAGCCATCCAAGTTGCAAACGTTTTTGTGAATTTCTTTAGTCCAAAAATATAACGAATACAGGTATTTTGAATTTGTTGTAACTGATTTACAGTATATTTGTTGAGACATGAAAAATACACAATAATACCGTAATTAAAAATAGATAAAACTAAAGATTCATACAGTTCCTTCCTTAGTTTACAATTAATTATATGTATATTGGCATAAAGAAGTTTCAGCACAATGCAACATGTTTTTGGGATGATAAATAGTCCAACGAAATTATGATTTCTTTGTCGAACCATAGGGAACGGGCTAAAATATGCCCCCTCCCTAATTTTCGAGGGTGCTGAACACGATGTTGTTGACACGAAAAATTCTTTAACCTCCTGCTTTAACTTTGTGTGCAAGAGAAAATGAAATCGTACGCGCACTTATTAATTCATACACAAGACAAGTTAAAGTTGACTCAACTCTAGTTTCCTTGTTGAAAGTTGACCATAGCATCAGTTTCAAATATATTGTGACAGTTTTTATTTAATCGTTTATTCGAATCTAATAGGTTTCTTTTTTGTTTCAGGTGAGTAATTTACCTTGCTTTTAGTGGTAAGTACCTAGATAGATAAATAAATAACAAGAACTCAATTAAATGAACATTTCGATAGATTTTAACTGACTAAATAATTAAATACAAAGATAAATAAATAAACCAGTAGTAGATTTCTAGATTTTACAATATATAAAATATTTCCCCCTCTTCTTACTATTTCGTTTTTCAGTTAGTATGGCATAATTAGTCAGATGTTTCTTATCATAAACCAGGCAGTTTTTATTGTAAAAAGAACCAGTAAGCTACTTAATTGAAGTTGATAACCTACAAAAAAATTAAGTAATATTTTATAAGAGAGATAGTACTTTTTGAGTTATTTTCAAATTACTACTTTCCTTTATTAAATAATGAAATTAAAAACGCCACGCGTCTATTCCAACAACTGTATCTCAGTAAATTCTTATCGTAGAGAAACAAGGAAAAAACCAAAATGAAAACAGTGTTATTACCTACAAAAGAGCACTATTTATTTTGTTGCAAAAATTAATATTTAAACAGATATGTACCAAAAAACGTGCATAAACTCATTACCACCCCACCTACTACGTCCGACAGGCAGGCAAGTTCTTTTCGTAAAATATACGTTATTACCTATACTATTGGAAAGTTTTAGCCACCCATGTATTTTTTTTATATATAATTGAAAATTGCTTCTCCTGTGGTAATAACTGCATCAATAAATAAACTGCTGGCCACTCGAACTTACACATAGAGACTTTTAGGCAAAATTTAAAGTTCAATATTTTCAACAGGAATGCAAATTTTTGAACGCGGCTTGCAAATTTTAAGATCTAGTTTTTTTCGGATTAAGCTGCATGACGTATATTTATCGTAGGACGATAAGTTTATTATATACGGGGTGATCAATGAAGTCATGCAAAAAATCAAAAAGTTTGTATGAGTGAAATTTCCGCAAAAAATTTTTTTGGTCGTTGCAATATGGTTCCTTACTAAGGTAACATCAATATCTCTAGACGGTTTTGTCAGTTTTTGGATTAAGGCCCTTAGACCTTGTACACACTTCTCAACATAAAATTTGGATACCGAAATCTTTAAAATGCTATAACTTGACATTGGATTGACGGTTTTTGATGATTTTTGCGGATTTGGAATCCTTATTTCACGTAGATTTTCTATGGTCTAAGCATTTTATTTGAGGGTTGAAATTTACACATTATACCGGGTCGATAATAAACAAAAACGTACCGACAAGAACAAGTTTATTACATTAAATTCTACAATATACAACATTGCTTAACAACGACCAAAAGTCAATTCTTAAAAAAATTATAATTCTAATTCTGGTCATTTTTAATAACTGAAAAAAAATTTAACTAAAAAATTAAAAATTAATTTAATTTAAACTTAAATTAAAATTACCTAATTAAAATTAGGTACATTAATTAAAAAAAAGAGAAGCTAATATTTTGTTGGTCCTCCTGCTCGGAATATTACTTCCCGACATCGATTTGGTAGAGTATCCACAAGATTATTTATAAAATCTTGTGGAATATTCTCCCATTCTTCACGAATGGCCTCACTGAGCGTTTCTAAGGTTTCAGGGGGTACATCAAGAGATCTTACTTTAAGTTTTAAATAAGACCAAACGTGTTCGATGACATTAAGATCCGGAGACTTTGCAGGCCAGTCCATCCTATTGATGTTTTGTGCCTGCAAAAACTCTGTGATCCTTCGCGCTCTGTGAGGTCGAGCGTTGTCATCCACCAATAGAATTTCTGGGCCGTAATGTCGAGCAAAAGGAACAACAATAGGTTCCAAAATTTCCTCCTGATAAACAGTAGCATTAATGGTTTGGTTGGTAATGAATAGCTCGGTTTTACCATTGGGTGTGAGTTTCGGACAGAACAGTGAGAAGAACATTAAATAAAAACAACTTGAGGTGAGAATTTATTTTTACAAAAACTTAAATAATGCCAAACTTTAGAGCGCGTCGTACCCTACGTTTTTGTTTATTATCGACCCGGTATAATGTGTAAATTTCAACCCTCAAATAAAATGCTTAGACGATAGAAAATCTACGTGAAATAAGGATTCCAAATCCGCAAAAATCATCAAGAACCGTCAATCCAATGTCAAGTTATAGCATTTTAAAGATTTCGGTATCCAAGTTTTATGTTGAGTAGTGTGTACAAGGCCTAAGGGCCTTAATAAAAAAACTGACAAAACCGTCTAGAGATATTGATGTTACCTTAGTAAGGAACCATATTGCAACGACCAAAAAAATTTTTTGCGGAAATTTCACTCATACAAACTTTTTGATTTTTTGCATGACTTCATTGATCACCCTGTATATAATAAACTTATGGTCCTACGATAAATATACGTCATGCAGCTTAATCCGAAAAAAACTAGCTCTTAAAATTTGCAAGCCGCGTTCAAAAATTTGCATTCCTGTTGAAAATATTGAACTTTAAATTTTGCCTCAAAGTCTCTATGTGTAAATTCGAGTGGCCAGCAGTTTAGATAATATATAACATTAACGACAAAAATTTTAATCCAGCCCTTGATATTATCAATGAATTTGTTTGCTTTGTTTCAACTAATCCTCCTTTTTTTACGTTAATACTAATACTTGAGACAATATTTGTTTCTGCTAATAGTAATGCCTGGAAAAACACCAATTGAAGTAAATCAGGCAGAAAAATATTTTATGTAATGTTTCAGTTTCTTCATGTATAAACTATACACTCTGTGTATAATGTAAATCTATAATTATTCAAATTAATGTCATAAAAATTATCTTCATCGCGTGTAATATTTCGTACCAAGTTACCAGACCCGTTTCATCTGTTAAAATGCAGCATGTAACATATTCTATTTTTAACAGTTATGCAATGTGCTGTTAACATACTCATGCAGGCCTTATTTATATACAATAGGGAGATAATTCTTCACTGATGAAAATGTTTCTTCACTGACAATGCCTGTAGTGTCGAAGCGAATTTCGGCAATTTTTTTAAGAACAGAAGTAATCGCTTGAAATTAAATAACGCCATTTTTAGAAAAATATCACAATAACTATAAAATAAAGTTAAAGTTTAGACACATTACGAGTGTTTGATATCTTTGAAAATGTAATCAAGGCACGTTCGACTTTCATTAAAATACCATGCTGTAGTAGGTATTAACTGAAATCTTTTTAGCACTTAACAAAATTATACTTTAAAACTGCCAAGCAGATTTAATGTATTAGAGTACTATACTCATATGTAGCAACTGATATGGTTTATTCCTTTGTCCTAGCCATATACCAGCAATCTTAAACGTAAATAATTATTGATTTACAATATAAACGGTTGCAGGTCTACATCTGAACCTTGGGGAATCCCAGCTTAAATATACTGGCACAGAATAATAAAACAATCAGAATGGAATCTTTCAGGGAAGGGGAAGTTTCGCGCATTTCTAGGCGCGCATCCAATTCGCCATGTTCCTGGGGTAAAATAACTGATAATCGTGCGCTCTGTACATAGTTGCCAGATGTACAATAATTTCTGATGAACTAGGAATAAATAATTATTGCATAGTTTTGTCACAAAAGCATTAATATTCATGTGGTACATTTTCCAGTAATCAAATGTCTTCAAATTCAATTTCTTGAAAAAGGGGAGGGTTACATGAAAAAAATTATGTACTAAAATCAATAATTTTCATGTACCTTATTATGGTAATTTCAAAAACTCATCTGGCAACATGAGGTATAACCTATTGGTCATAAATTGACATATTATTTATTTATTTCGTTTGTTTTGCTGTTTATTTACGTTGATTAATGCCTGACTGCATTTGTTTTGTAATGCTCTCATTTAAAACAACTCAATAATATTTTAAAGTAAGATGACATATCATCTAATCCACATAATTCGTTCGAACGTGGATACACAAACGTAGGTATACTATAATGTTTCCACATCGATCTCGTACATCTTCACATTTTTGTGTGCCTGATCAGTCACGTCAGTAACGTTTTGCACTATAATTATAATATAACATAGTCAATACATATATTCCTTTAGGTAGGTACACGCTTAGTGAAAAAATTTATACACACCGCTCATATGACCTAATACTCTAAATACTCTGTATAGCTAGGGTATCTTCGTTATTGTATTTTATAGTATTGTATTTTAGAAACAATTTTATATTGAATATTTCATGACGGTGGTTTTTCTACCTACTATTTAATTAATCATCATTGGCATTAAAATATTCGGATTTATTATTAAAACGAAATATATTTGTAATTATTACACATCATATATAGGGATAAAGTCAATCATATAGAATAAAAAAAGACATTTATTGTCCCATGAGATTAACTCCATGACATTGAGTTAAAATAGGCATCTTCAACAGTTTTGTAGAAAAGTATTGTAATATGGTAATTTAAAAATTCCTCTACAGAATGGAAACAATTTTTAATTACATATGCTTATGCTTTGAGATTATATTAAAGAATTGTTGAATTGAAAGGGCATTGTTTGACATATATATGACAATTTATATATTTACTGTAAAATAATGCATTTTAATAAAATGAGCTGTTTTTATCAAGTTCATATTGCAAGTTATTCACGCCCTTCGTATCATAATCATTATGATTATTTAAACGCTGTGTAAAGTTGTCAAAATTAGTTTTTAACATGGCGTTAGTGTGATTCACTGTTTTTTACTAAATTAGTACTATAAAATGAGAAATTTAGCACTAACATACAATAAGGGAACTTTTGGAAAATTCAGAGACAATTATTTTATAGGGTTTCTTGAGAAAAGTTGAAAAGCATATTCTACAAAATTAAATTACAAATTCCTAAGTGCGGGCCTGACTACAATAGTACAGAATACGCCTCTGATTATAACCCCAACAAGATGGCCGAATCTGGAGTTAAATTGTATATGGGCAATGCTGAGAGTTTCCCTTCTGTGTATTCTGTGATACTGGTTTATGATGTATGTTATATTCCAGCAAATTGTGGTGTTCATTTTGAATTGATATCGGCAATTTCGGGTAACGGGGGATTTCCATCTACGTTCACGAGCTTATCGGAATAGAAATTTAACAGTTCAGCTAAAAAAAATGTTTCTTGGGTACAATTTTTGAAGAAGAAGATTGATTTTTTTCTTTGACAATGAAAAAATAATATGCATATTTTCGTAAAACGTACCATTTGCGAGATAATTTTGAAAAATCTGATAAGGTGCACCAGATTTTTAATGTTCCCAAGATGGCGGACCTAACGCAGATAGGACCTACAAGGGAAAGTTATGGGTTGTTTAAGGAAAATATTGCAACTTTGTGAAAAAAAAATCATTGTCGGCGAAAACAAAAATTTAACTAACTTACCTGCACTATTACTCTTTCATTTGCAATTAGAAAGAATATAGAAATTAGTATTTATTTTATCAATTTTAAATTTCAAGCTGATTGATTGCTAAATATTAATTCTGACATTGACAATAAATCATGGATTCATAGGTCTGACGTTTTTCAGCTGTTTCGGATTTAAAATAGAAAACAACATTATTAGATCATATATTTGACCTAAACGGACTGCAATAAAAGGAAATTGTATGCTGATCGCATTAAAAGTTCCTTCAAATGCGTAACTCAAATTTAGTAATAATAATAATAATTAGTATAATTGTAATAAACGTCTTTATTGACGAATGTATAATAGTAGGCTATTGACTATGTAATTGAATAAGGAACTAAATTGTTACAGGTATTTTATTGTTTCATATGTGCCCGAAAGATGATAATTCCACAAAGCGCTATTAAATTTAGGCTTGGATTTTTGAGAACGAAGTTTTGTCCACTTTTTAGTTTTATAACTATAACTCAAAAACTATACATTTTTAGTATATAGGTACACATAATACAATTTTTTTTTGAGAATCAAATTTCCGATTGAAGTTGTAAAGTAAAAAAAAAATTGAATTAAGCAAAATAAATAAAAAGTACTATTTAAAAAAAAAAAGGAAAAAATTTCAGTCTTTTGGTTTTTTTTGTGTATAACTTTATCCTGAGTGGATTTAGGTATAGTTCATAAAAAGAAAGCTGACGTAATTCCCGTCAAAATGGTGACCGATAAAGGTATTTTTGATAAAAATCGGCTGAGATACTGTCGTTCAAAGTTACCTACTTTTTACGATTTTACTTTTTTCCCTTTTTACTTTTATACTATATGTTATTTTTAATTTTTACACACAAAAATTATTTTTATTTAATATAAAAATTATTTTCGGTTTATCAATTATAATGAAGGTATTTGTTTCAAATTTTGATATTCATATGATCTTAGACATAAAAAACTTTAATGTTTTGCTAATTTGTACCTGTTTTAAAGATAATTTTTTTGAAAATTACATATTTATTTTATTTATCCCATAATGTTTTCGAATTGAATATCAGTGTCTTCATCAACATCGTTTTGGACATCTTCCGTAATTCCTGGAACATTAGCGTTTTCACAATTTAAGCCCATACATTCTTTGCTAATTCCTAATTTTCTGCAGCCACAATTTCCGTGACAACTTTTTATACAACCGCAAGCTATTTGCTCCAGTAAAGTCTGCGGTTCGGGAGGTTTGATTGCTAATAATTGGCATTAATCCATTTTTAGATTTCTTCCAACCCCACTCAAAAGGATTTAAAATATTTCATTTCCACTGTCGAATTTTCCTTAAGCCGTGTGCTGTGTTTTTTTGTGGCATCAGAAGTTGGTGGCAAATGGGCTAGAGAAAATTTTGTGCTCTTCGATAATCTTTGAAAAACTTGTAAGCGACAGCTACTTAACCTGTTTGTTCTTAATGCCATACAAAGAAATTACGATGTGTTCATATGAGAGAAACTGCTAAATTTTGTCATTCTTTTTCATAATAAAGATCATCTAATTATCAAAACTTTGAACAAATAATTTTACTTTAAGAACTTGTTAATTACATAATGTGAATTAATAATTAATAAATACGAACAAATAATAAACAAGTAATAGATATGTAATTTTCAAAGAAAGTGTCTAAATTAGTACAGCATTAAATTCTTTTTATGTGTAAGATCATAGAAATATCAAAATTTTATCATTATCATTGATAAACCGAAAATAATTTTTGTATTGAACAAAAATTATTCTTGCGTGTGAAAATTAACAATAACATGGTATACAGGTAAAAAGTTGTGGTAAAGTCGTAAAAAAGTAGGTAACTTTAACGACTGTATCTCAGCCAACACAAACTACCCACACTATAGACGCTCAACGTAAATTACCGCAAGTTGGCCCGGTCACGTGGTACTTGAAAGTTGCGCTTCCAACCGAGAGATGTCGCAAACTCTAGAGAATTTTATGAGTAAAGTTGGCAGCGCTGTGTTATTGGTATGACGTTATTGGCAAATGTGCTGTAATATGGCAAACTGTCAATTTTTACACGACAAGTGTCTTCGTGGATTTGTGGATTATTTTATAGTGGTGTTTCCTTGTGATATTTTTTATAACGTGCCGAAATTAGCACTTTTCAGTTTATTTTTAGGTCAGAAAATCAGACCGAGCCAGGAAATGATTGTGACAGTCCTGTAAATGCTTTCATAGGACTCATTTCTCATTATATGGCTCAGTCTGATAAATGCGATTTCCTGACCTGAAAATAAACTGAAAAGTGCTACTTTCTGGCTGTTGGAAATCATTCGACAATAGAAGGATATTTTCTAATGTTATTGTTCTAGAGTAATAGTCATTTGTTTTTGTTAATATAATAAATATCATAAGTGTACGTCAATCTGTTAATTGTCATAGTTAAAATAAAAACGTTTATACATTGAACCAAGTGTCCTCCAGTATTGTTTCTTACCACGACCTCATAATCCAACACTGGCCGGTTTCTTAAAAAATTAAATAAATAAGAAACGTGTATTCTCAAGCTTGTGTAAATTTTTTCGCTAGAAAACTACCACTTGTTAACCAATTTACTATTTGTGGTTTTAGTATATATTGATACTATGATATAAATACAAATGAAATAAAATCCAAACTATATTTGCTTCTACAGCATATCAACATAATTTCAGTGTCTCGGAAACTGTGCTAGTCATATTTTGATATCAAATGTGGCATAGCACTTTGAAAGAACATGTGTTTTTAAAATCATGTATATTAATTTGACAGTCAAAATAATTTAAAGTTCCCTCCAATCCTTTACTACCGCTTCTAACCACCAGAGGCGCGTCAATTTTAGTCCCATTCGAATGTACGGTCGTTGAGCGTCTATAGTGTGGGTGGTTTGTGTCAGCTAATTTTAATCAAAAATACTTTTATTGGTCGCCATTTTAACGGGAATTACATCAACTTTCAGTTTTTTAAATCTGTTTTGTTTAAAAAAAGGTTTTGACTTTATAAAGTGCCATTTCAATAGGAAATTCGATTCTCTACAAGAAATCGTATTATGTGTATATACCAAAAATTTATAGTTTTCGATTTATAGTTGATAAACTAAAAAGTGGATAAATTTATTAAACACTAAATTATCTAAGTATGGAAATAAAAAAAAATTATTTAAATATACAGGGTGTTCCACTTAAAATTCCCGGAACAATTTTCGACTGCTGAAAGATATTTGAATTCAAGAAAAGTGTTCACTAGATAAAATATATGAATTCAGTTTTTAGTAAAAACTATTTTTTCTATAAATTAAGGTATAAGTGGCGTTACAATGCAAAAACATTTTTCGTTAGCAGGAACCTAGAAAAAGGACGCATGTGATGAACCAATACATTCTAAGTTACTTTTGTAATACAATCAATTTCCGGAAAATCGTCTGATTTCGAAATATCTCATTCACATACATTTTTTAAAATAATAGTAATAATAATAATAATAAACGGCCTTATTCAAAGAGTGTAGATGTACATTTACAAGTACATTACAAATAGCAATTTACAAGGCGAAGTTTAGCCATGTGGCTATTCTTACACTTAACCTTATAAATCACCTTACCTCACTAATTAAGTTAAAAATAAAACATTAAAATACAAAAATACAATACAATATTACAATAGTCCAATGTAATAAGGGGACGGTATACACTTTATAAAATATATTTATAGAAATACTAAAAAATTAATTACTCTAAATAACTAAATAAAAGAATCAGTCATAAACACAGTGCAAAATGGTGCCCAAGAATATATTCTAGTTTTTGTTGGAATTAATGAACCAGGCTTTGATTTTTTTACGGAAGATATTAACTGTCGATAGATTTTTATATATGGGATCAATAGAGTTATATAAGGCTGCGGATGTGTAAGAAGCTACGTTGGAAGAGGGCTGTACGATGTTGTGGCACTGTTAGCACGTACCGATGTCTGATGTTTACAGTATGTACTGACGATCTGAAAATTAACTTGTCTCTCAAGTACCTTGGAATAGAATATTTTATTAAAGAAAATAAGAAAACTGCATAGTGGAATTTAACGAGTTGCTCCATTTTTAACCAATGCAACTCAACATATTTGCTTGAAACATGATCAAATTTTCTTAAGTTGTAAATACAACGACAACAACAGTTTTGCAAAACTTGTAGTCGATTTTTTGTAGCTTGATCCAGGCAGTAAAAATACATAAAATTGCCATAATTGAATACAGGCATCACACACATGCGTGCCACAGGCACACCATCGAACTGTTTCTGTATAATTCAGCGCCATCTGCCTCAAGAATTTTGAATGACAAATCCAAAATAGCTGAACTCAGCCTGTTCTACGATTTATTCATTTGTTTGTAAACCTGTATATTGTTGTGGAATAAAGACTTTTAGTATTATTATTATTATTGTCGTAATAAATAAAAAAACAATTTGTATTCAAAACTGTAGCTATTTAAGTATATTATAAATTCTAGCAATATTGGACTTTTCAAATATCTGTAATTTTCCAGTAGTTTTTGGTACACTCTGTAAGCACAATGTACACATTTATTTTCAATAATTTTCATATTGTAATCAGTTTTATCAACAATAAATAGATGGCATTAATTATCTAAATATTTACTGATAGGTACATTGGGATCGAACAATATTTTAATTTCGTAACTTCTCTACATTTAAATAAATTCATGTCCACACGTTTGCAGACCTATTTCCTGTCCTATTACTATTTTTGTCCTAATAAAGTTTTACGTCTCAGACCTTGGTATTGGCCTTGATTTTAGGCATCAAAGCAAATGACGAAAATGAGGAACACGAGTTCGTAATAAAAATTTATTGGGACGAAAATTTGAATAGAATAGAAATGAGGGTCTGTCTCAGGTTATACGGAGACTTTTTGAATAGTTTTATAAGAAAGTAGAAACTTTTACATTGACAATATTCCAATTATTTATATTCCCTACGTTTTATGTGAATCCAGGCATTTGCTTATGAATAGTTCAAAACTATCCTTTATGTACTCAAAGAACTAAAAGTAAAATGGGATAATTGTTAAGAATAGATTTTTAAGAATCCAAAGTTTACAACAAATTACTTACATTTTTCTGAAAACGAAATTCATATGAGGGCACAGATATTTTTGTTTAAACAAAAATATATAAATTGTTTTTTAATATTGTATTTTTTCACTACAATTAAAGGTAAACCCAGAACAAAATTTACACTTACTCCATCGAGTAGGGTGTCATTGAATAGGTCTCATAAAGTGCAATAAAAAATGTATTGGAAATTATACTCTTAACCCTACAATCATGAGATATTCGCTTTTATCAGCGCGTCCCTCCTCTATTTAACTCCCAAACTATCGATGCAAAAATCTAAAAATATTTTTGGTCAGTACTTACTTTAAATGAAAATCATAGCAGACATTGTAGCAAAAGTACTTTCCTGAAAAATTTTGATTACACCGTTTTTAAAGAACGACCAAAGCAGTGGCGGCTCGTCAGGGGAGGCAGGGGAGGCTGAGCCTCCCCTTGGAAGAACCACCATATCTTCAAAAGTAATATCTTAAGAAATTATATACCTAATAGATTAGGTATATCTCAATTTTCAATATTTTTTATTGTTTATTATTCATTAATTAATTTTCAGTTTATATATAACATTTTTGCATTTCCTTTCCACAAACATACCTATAACGTTACAGTCCGGATAGTCTTTGTATGCATATTTCCCGGTCGGCCGGTCTTTTACTGAATGAACACTGCGGTTCGCTGGAGGCTAATACGAAATAGCCTCCAACTTTACCGCATTTACTTATAACATGAATGACCTTGGATTTCTTTGCGCTATGTAAAATAGCAACACTTGGAATAGCCAAGTATGAGGCTACCCTCCAGATCTCAGTTCTTTATAGCGCATGTGCACAGGTCATTCAAGAGTCAGGTGATTCACAAAGAAAACGAACTGACGTCTGACAGTTGTTGTCTTGTTGTCCAGACGTGGTGGATTATTTGTTATTAAATGGATTTACTACTCTTATTTATGACGAAAAGGTAAGAATTAAAAGAAATGCCAGGCCTACACCAGCAATGCTTTCGTTAGGTTTTAAAAGTGGTAAACAAAACAGAGGGGTTTTGTGATAACAATTATAAAAAAGTCGAGTGGTTAACGGCATCAACAGTTAGAAACAAATTATATTGTTGGAGATGTTTATTATTTACTAATGATCAATCCTCAATTTGGGGCAGGGCCGGGTTTAATAATTTGCAAAATTTGTCGCGAGGTTTAGAAAGGCACGAAAAATCCCAGGAGCACATTTCATCTTGCATTAAATTCGAAATGTTTGGTAAACAAAATATTGTAAATTTCTTGGATTCTGCACATAAGAGAGAAATAGAAATTGTTAACGAAAAGGTCCGTGAGAATAGGGAAATATTAAAGAGGTTAATAGATGCCGTTATATAGTTATCTTCACAAGAAAATTCTTTCCGAGGACGTGACGAAAAACGAGAATCGTGCAATAAAGGAAATTTCAAATTTCTGGTAGATTTTTTAAAAACTTATGACCCAAAATTAGAGAACTTTTTGAATAACGCCACTATTTTTTGAGACAATTCCGGTAAGCTTCTGTAGAATGATCATTTTCAGCACTTAAACGCATAAAAACATTTTTACTAGAAACAAAAGACCGCCTTTCAAATGTATCGCTTATTTCAATAGAAAAACGTTTTTTGTCAGAATTGAGGAAACGCGATTCATTTTATGATGAAATAATCAACCATTTTGCTAGTTCCAAAAATCGCAGGTTACCACTCATTTATAAAAATATTCAGGCTTTAAAGCAGAGATTAATATAGGTAGTTGTTATTTTAGAAAAAATATTTATTTGTTTTATTTATTTTTTAGGAAATATTTTTTATAATTCTCTATAATATAGAGTTCCGCGGTTATATATTTTTTTTATATAACTTCTTTCTCAAAACTATTTTAATTTCTATTAAATCTTATAATTTTACACGCCTGGCAGTGATAATGAATACAATTTTTTGTTTGTAGAAAAACACTTTTTTTACCAAAACTATTTTTAGTTTTATTAAAAGTTATATAATTTAATTACAAGTGGGATAGTAGGACTCCTTTGGATACCGATACTCGAGTCGTAGGAACGAGAATTTCATGAGAATGATTTTTTCATCTCATCATATTTTCTATTTCCTTTTCATTCTATTCTTTTATTAGTTCTATTCTCTCAAGTCGTGAATCGGTATCCTGGCGAACAACCCACTGCAAAAAAATGTAACGCGCCGTTGTAATACCTCAGGGGTGGTGGAGACATGTACAAATTGTAGTCATATTGCACATCAGTTGTCTTTCAGAATATCAAGCCTCCTCTGCAGACAATATCACGAGCCGCCACTGGACCAAAGTCAAAGATGAAATAGCTTTTAATCAGAGCTGGGCAAATTACTTTCATAAAAAAATTTATTACAAATTACTTATGTTAAAAAGTAAATAAATATAAAAACAGCCTTTGTAGTGCTTGCCTAACATTATCAAGAATTATTTTCCTGTTTTTAACCTAAAGTATCATTAGTACCACTATCACTCAGTTTTTCTAACTCAACTTTTAACAATAAAATATACTGACTAGGCAATGAATAACCAAGGTAAGTATTGTTTTCTCCTTGTAAAAGTTCAACGTTATTTGAAGTAATTTAAATTACGTGAGGTAATTTCTGTAAGTAATTAACAGACCCCGGCTCCGAGGTAGTTATGACGTAAAAGCCACAGTCGGCTTTGCGCAATATAAACTATATAAACATTTTCATGCGCAATAATACAATATTTCACCTTATAATTATCATGGTAGAAACATATATAAGGTATGCTCATCCGGGCTACCAGAATTTGACTTTTCTGCGCATGTAACCAACGGGAACCATATTGGATATATCACAGTATATTGACAGAGAATCCTAATATTCTGTGATATTAGATACACATATTTCAAGTTTTTATAATATTATATCCCTCAACATTGTACCCCTGCAACCAGATGTAAAAGTAGTCGTGTTGGGGTGCGTAACTGCGTAATATCATTTTTGTGTTTGGTTTCTCTATGGTGTGATATTTTTGAGGTTAAAAAAGAAACGATTATTTATAATAAACTTAAGACATGGTTGGGTGCAGTATAAACAGTTGCAAAAATAGGAGTGGAACTTCAATTGAAAGAAATGTAATATTCTTTCGGTTCCCAAAAAATGAAGAATATCGAGAAAATGGTTAGAAATTTGTCCAGTAAAACCTGATCATTTCAAAAACGGTAATTATAAAAACAATAATTAGTTAATATATTGGCTTATTTACAATTACAAAATATGTATTAGTAAAAGATGTACCTATTTACGATATAAAAGTTTGCATTTGTTATTTAACACAAATGAGGTCAGAAATAAAAATTGTTTTTTTTACAGCTCGCATTTTGTTCAGTGCATTTTAAGAGGGTAGATTTTAAAGCGACTCCAGAGAAGGTATCTCAAAAATGTTGAAAACTATTCTCCAACGAATATCCCTGTCCTTCTGCCTCATGCGTACCTATAGAACATTTGGCAAGAATCATCCTCCAAGATATAACGTACAAAGCAAAAAGTAAGAACAAGTAAACATATTCATGCATATCGTTTAATTTCAAAGAAAAGTTAGTATGCAGTATGATGCATAAATTTAGGATATATCTAAAACTGTGTAGGAGTATTTAGATTTTATTCTGTAAAATTTGATTAATGACGCTTACATCTCTTGTCAAGATACTCATCTATAATATACAAAGTCTCAGTATAATACTTATTTTATTTATTAAGTATAGTATATATTTATTTTGTTATAAAATAAAAGTATAAAATAAGACGAGTGTATGATTTCTTGTGTGATTGATGTCCGCTATACCCTCATAAGGTGTCAATACAATTAGAAGTTATATTACCTGTGGTGTATGTATTTTTCGTAAATATTGGTTAAAATTTACTATGACGATAGCATTTGTAACTAAAAAGATTAATATTGTTGTACAAATAACATATATTACATATAATATATTCTTTATATTAAAAAATTGACATTTATCATAAAATCATAATAAAAACTCATATAGTATTCATGAACCCTTTGATAAATATTGATTATATAGAACTATATAGGTATATATATACGTCAATTTTTTTAGTATTGATAACTTAACCTATAAACTCTTTAAATCGCCGAACTAGATCATATAAAATATATACCTATATACTGCATCAAAGAAGTACCTTTTTACCATATTTTTTACAAAGAATGTCTTGCATATCCATAACTACACGGTAGTAAAAAAAACACTAAAATTACAATGAAAATTTGCTACATCAATGTCGAAATGTATGTATGTACAATCTTAATTATTATTCAAAACCATTCTAAAATATTTCCAAATGAGTAATATTTCGTCAAATTTTAACTTTATTTCCAAAATGAGGCATCTGTTTTTAAATGGTATGTGGAATCATATCCTTTTGTACAATAGAATACACTACATTATTTGAAATATGCGCACGAAACGCTATTGGTCCGATTATCAATATGGTTCCCGTTGGTGACAAAGCATGATTGGTTACCGCAAAAACTGCGCAACAGCATACCTGTATATATTTCTACCATGATAATTATATCTAGTGAATTCCGTAATGTTTAAAGGTAAATGGCTCCGAAAGCGTTATAAGTCATACTTTGGTGCACTTATTGTTGGATGCACAAACACGAACACTTAGTAACTATGTCTTTTAGAATAATAGAAATATATTATTTGCATTTGTACTAAATGATCCGAAGTTAAACTCCGGCACCTGTCACTAAATATCCACTTGTGTTGTGAAGTGAAAAGGATCGTTCAATATCTACCGATGTAATCGTGCATATTTGAAATAAGTATATTTTCTTATAGATGGCAGATTTATGTCCGACATTGAACAGTCCACTTCTTTGCCACACACAAAAATGTTGAAAATATTTATATATATAAATATCATGATATTTTTTATCTCAGACGTACAGACACTTTTTTATTTGCGATTTGAGTTCAACATGTTATGAAACTAATTTCTGTACAAAAGCATTTTACCACGATGGGGCGTCGGTTTATCTTCGTCGAGGACAGACGTGCTGTGTGTAATGCTCTCGAAAAATCGCAAAATGAACCAGATAAAACTCCATTAAAGTCGATAAAATTTACGTCATCGGTAGATTAAAAAATTCTGCGTAAAATGAAGTGTAGTAATAGAAAAACAAAGCACGCAACAGATTAAAAATTGAAAATTACTGTGAAACATTTTTTAATAGTATCAAATAAAGCAGACAAGTTCAGTGTCTCTACCTACACCCAAGACTATCGCCTTGAAGACCGTTTTTAGTGGTTTATGGCGATAAAGAAAGCTGGGCAATAAATAGTGTCAAAATGAGGACACATGTGTTTATAAAGCAATATAGACATACTAGCTGTGTTGTGACTTAAAGTAATTGTATGCAGAGGAAGTTTTTTAAGTGGACGAAATCAACCCAAGAAAGGAGAGAAAATGAAACGGAAACCTCAGGACCAGACGCCACAGATAGATATGCTATAAATTATTTTATTTTATTCTATTGTTTCTGATTACTTTAATAACTTTACCAAGTTAACTTCTACTAAAATTGAAAGAGTATTAAACATTGGTAATGAAATAGAAACATACCCAGGATTGACCAGCGGCAGTTGAAACTAATTTCTACAAATCAAACCAATATACAGGGTGTACAAAGTATTCTCTCCGACCTCTTTCTCATAACCCGCTGTAAAAGGCTTTTTTTTACCGCAAAGCAAGACACTTCCTTGCGCTTCCACCGTAAATGGATGTTTACCTGTGGAACGGTTAATAAACAGAAACTCCCGGCGGCGAGCGAATGTATGTATATCTTGGCAGACCAAATCAAGTGATCGTAAGCTGACAGAAACAGGTGCACACTGCTAGATTCAGAAACAGAAGAAGCAGAAAAATTTAGAGGAAGAATAAATGAGGAGATGATAGATGGTAACTTAAAAGAAGCATCACTCAAACACCTACACTTCCCATCCCATATTCCTAATAATGCGTCATGTGGCTCTCGCTGCTGACAACAAGCATGTCCCATGTCCAATCCAGCCTATACAGCCGGTCCGGCGCTATATAAAATATCCAAAGTTTGGTTCCGGCACGCGGTTTGGCTGTTCGTCTGTTGGGCGTGTTCGGCAGATGACCGAGCTGTGTGTTGGAACGAACCTCCAGACTGGATGTCCGGAATCGGCAACAATGCTCACCTTACGCTGGCAAATCAATCATTCAAAAGCATTTTTTCACGATAATTATTAAAAAAATTTGCCCGGTTCTAAAGCACCTATTTCAGGAAATCGAATAGACAAAAAAATAAACACGTGAACAGAAACAGGAAAATTATGTTGTATTGAGAATATGGCGAAGGCGCCGGGATAATTGTCTAAACATTAGTAATTAGCTATTTTCGGAGTATCTGGTAAACAGAAATTGGATTGGTTTTTAGATTGATTTTTCATCTCCTATTTCGTGAAGTGCGTTACATCTTACTCTTGAACTTTCACTATTTTTTAGAATTTTTATCGTCGATGATTTTTTCAGGCCGTCACGTCACTGTTCTGTTAACTTTTTTAGTTGTCTACGTGATATCATCCGAATAATCTTTATTTGTTCAACCCGAGATTCCACCAAATTTTTATGTACATTTAAATCATTTCCATGTAGGTACACAATACCATAATGACAAGAGTGGGTTGATATTTACATAATATGAAGCAGAACGTTTAATTTTCGTTTTTAACGGATGGTAGAGGTACATAGGTACCTACATATATTTTTTTACATAAATAAATACCCCAAACTAGGTTATTTACTGTTGCTTTTATTTCATCAAAATTGCATGTTTTTCGTGTTATGTGAAATAAAGCAGAGGATCCAGATTTACACTAGAATATGCATATGTTGAAATGCAATCGATATTTGCGGCCAGACAATGACATAAGCGACTTAAATAGTCCTGTAATATCTCCTCAACATCCTCATACAATATAATACATTATGTATGCATTTAAAACTTTGGAAGGATTTCGAAGTCTAGTGTCGTTTTGTATAAAATTTATTCTAAGGAATGTAAAAATATCTTGTATATGTACGCAGTAGCGTCCTCATAGAAAATTCTCTGGTTTGGTACTCTCATAAATTTGAATACTTTCACTCTTTGAGAATAATACTATATAAATAAATATAGTCTAAGAGCCAGCGAACCTATTTTTTACGCGTTTTGAAATGATTTTTTTTTTTTTATGAAATGATGTACATTGACGATCATGAAAGTCATCAACTGGCAGTCGGTCGTTAGAACAAAGATGCGTGGGCGAATTTATAAACTGCAAAATATGTCATTTTGTTAAAGCTGATTTCTGGTGTAGCCTGTATTGAGATAATGATATAAACAAAAATTGCCAGACGATTTTAGCAGAACTTAAAGTGTTCCAGCGGCGTCCATTTCAGTTTATTTTAGCAACTATCATTTGCGCGATGGTGAAATGCTTTTTTTTAGAAACTTTTATTTAGAACCAAATTTCAAATTGCTTTGTAACTGATTAAAATTGAAATTCGCAAAATGACCTGTAAAAATAAATATTTCAAATTATCACAAATTGACCAATAAAGTTAATAATGAATGACTATTATCACCAATTTATATGAACAATTGTTTTTTAGAATCGTGTAAACACAACAAAAGTTCCAATTTGCACCAGCGCCAAGGGCAAAAGATATGTATACATTTAAATTTACTGCCTTCTGAGGAAAGGTTAGTCGATATAAATATCTCAGATAAACATTAATAATTGTTGAGAAATACTAAACTAAATATTAAAAAGTCGTCGACCGAAACACAAAATTTTGTTCACGGCTGGCAAGGCGTTAGTTCTGTAAGTCCGCTAAGAGGCTTCTAAATTAAAGTTTACAAAAAGAAATAGAGCATTTCACTATCACGTAAACGGTTCTTGCAAACATGCAAATTGGGACGCTTCTGGCACCCTTTAAGTTCTGCTAAAGTCATCTGGCATTTTTTTACAAGTCATTATTATCTCAATAAACACTACATCAAAAATCAGTTTTAACCAGAATGGTATAATTGCACTGTTTTTTTGCATTTCGCAAATTCGTCCATGCATCGTTGTTCTAACGACCGATTCCCAGCAGATGATTTTCACGATCTTCAATGTACCTACATGATTTCATAATACAAAAATCATTTCAAAATCCCTTAGGAAAAATGTTCACTGGCTCTCCGACTATTATAAAAGAGATAGGAATGCATATAACATTAATTTCCTCCTTTTGGTGCATTTTTTAAACAATTTCAGTTGATTTTTAAAAGCGTGTTTTTTGATTTTTTGAAATTATTTATTTTCTTTTTTAGTTTTGTCCCCATTGGTCTACTGTGTTCGATTTGGAAGAAGTGCCACAGATCAAATACATAAATTAGACGTGTCACTTAACAAAATTCCCTACCTATAAATGACAAAACCTGATCGTAGTTTCGAAGCAGCCATTTTCAATGTTTACTAAATATTGATCTAGAATCCCCAAATACCAATTTTCAAACGAATCGGACTATACATTACAAAACTTACGCCGCCATTTTGAATTGTTAAATTTTACACAAATATTTGTGATCTGCAACCTCGATAACCCGGGGTACAAAGTTGAACCTAGTTCTACAGAGTGTTTTCCACAATAATTATAAATTATTGTATTTTTTCAAATGGAACACCCTGTATGTTTTGACTTAAAATGCTTCAGAAATCAATTACCTATACGCTGAAATCCATAGAAAAACTTTTCTTGGACATGAATCTTTCAAGGACTATCAAAGAAAAATGGTCACTAAGATTGATTGACTGATTTGCCAGCGTAAGGTGGGCATTGCTGCCGATTCCGGGCATCCAGCCTAGAGGTTCGTTCCAACACGCAGCTTGATCGTCCGCCGAATGCGCCCAACGGATGGCCAAGCCGCGTGCCGGAACCAAACCTCGGATGTTTTATATAGCGCCGGATCGGTTGCATACGCCGGGTTGGATATTGGACATGCTTGTTGTCAGCAGCGAGAGCCACATGACGCATGGGGTAGGAATATAGGATGGGAAGTGTAGGTGTTTACGAGATGCTTCTTTTTAGTTTCCATGTTTCTTTTAAGTTTCCAGCTATCATCATCTCCTTATTTATTCTTCTAAGTTTCCTGTTTCTTCTGTTTCTGAATCTAGCAGCTTTTATTTTTATTTCCCACTTTTATTTATCAATCGTTCCACAGAGAAGGAAGTGCTGGGAGGGCCACATCTTGCGGGTTATGAGGAAGAGGTCCATAGGACTATTTTGTACACCCTGTATATTGTTTTTTTGAAGCAATCAGTTTTAATTTCCGTTTTCCATTTCCCCTTTTCAATTCCTGGTATTTTTATGTGATTTAAAGTGGAGCGACTCGGCACACGTCTGGTCTCTATGAAAGATCGACCTATATCCTGTGGTCACTATGAGGTATAAAATAAAAAATCGTCAATTCCATTTTTTGGAAGTTCATATAGAAGGTCTAAAGATATAAAAATCATTTATCGTGAAAAAACATTTATTTATTATACTTTTAGAGCGCCAAAAAACAAGAAATTGGCGATTTTTCAATTTAAAAAAATTAGTAACATTGAAAGAATCAACTTTACGAAAAAAAGTTATCGAACATTTCTTGTTGTCAAAAAATATTTTAAAAAATTATTTGTTTGATAAAATTTAATATTTCCTTTTGTTATAAACAGTAGCAGACCATGTTACCGCCTGGTATAGTATTTCTATTCTTAATTTAGAAATTCACTATAAAGCGTTACTACTATTATAAATCATTACAATGCCTAAGGTGATGGAGGAGCCGCTGAAACCGTTCTTGAATATTGCTACGATAGCCGTATACGAATATAATTCCCCAGATATGCCCACCGAAAGTAGTCGATTGTTTACTTGGCTCACCATTACAAGCCCGCTGCCTGATTTGGTTTATTCATATAATTGTCGGTAGCATAGCCATAGGTTAAATGATATTTATTTACTTTTATTGAATTATTTATGGAGTTGTTCATTAAACTAACATTATTTATTAAATAAATAATTTACATCATCCCTGTTAATTAATATAATGTAGTAAACCAATATTTACAATAATTAAAAAGTGATTCTAAAAATTGTGTGTTGACACTCATCTCCATCGCTCGTGTTATGAAGTATTCCTTTGTCGATCTTTTTTTATGATTTCCAAACTGACTTTGGATACTCTATAACATGGATTTTCATGATCGATAGTACCTGAAGTGATTCGAACAAAAAAACCGCGTTCGAAATCGATACTCATGCACCCATATCGCCTGCTCTAATGAAAGCGCATTAAAATAGTTTTTCGCAATTTTTTGCACAAAATATTTTTACTTATACATTTTTTAACTGTTGTTATGTGTGTTTGAAAGTCAGAAGTACGCCCCTTGTCGCGATTAACATTTGCAAAAGTATTTCAAAACCGAAAAGAATTTAGGTGACATTCTAGTTAAACGAAGCCAGTTAATGAAGTTGTATTGCAGGTTTTTCTTTATCCGCTTTGACCTTTTTTTAATAGGAGACTTATTGTAAATCAATATAAAGTTTTGTGCGTATTATTTCGCGTGAATTTATTTTTGAAATAATTTTTCTGTCCTTGTGGACCTGTCTACATTATTTTTAAAACAATGTGCTTTTTAGTTTAGTGTAATTATGTCTTTCAACGCCGACCTTCTAATTATACTTTTTTTGACGCAGACAAAAATGTGTCTTTACTATGGTTTCGAAAAATATGATATGCGATTTGTACTTGGCTGAGCGGATATTTGATAAGGATATTTAATGCAGGAAAACGTTTTTTAAACTGATTGATATTGAAATGACTCACTTTTGATGTGGGACTCCTGGGTAGGCGTCTTCGTTCTAGTAGCCTGGATGATATTTGCAAATGCCACCTTTAAATGTCAACGGTTTTCAAATGATGTGTACAGTGAGATCATTATTATTGTTTGATACTTGTTTTTGACGACTCTCATCGGTACATAGTGGGCCCAGACATTGTAAAAAGAGACCAAAAATATGATTTTGCGTTTAATGGCCCCATAAGTATACGGGAAAAATAAAATAATGTCAAACGCTAGGGATGTTTACTTTCAAAGGCAGCAGTGTATGAATTTGTTTCATTAAACCCTTTATAAATAATCTGTTCGTTGCAAAAATGACCGATCTGGACTTTTGCATTTCTCCGGGATTATGTCCGGAAAGTTAGGCCTAGGGCCAATATACAAATCTAAGACATTTATTTAATGACCAGTTGAAGTTTTGTTATAGTTTTTTAATGCCTTTAAATTATAATCATATTAGCAAAATATTTACTAATAAGTTATTGTTATTCTCAATTATAATACCATCCTTTAAAAAATCCACTAATTGTATGTTCAAATATTGTAATAAATTACTGATCAAGAACGAAGTCGTGCTTTTGTATTTCATTAAAAAAAATTCAGTTCTGCAAAGCATGACAACAAAATTAAGTATTTATTTTTGAACACGCGGGGGTATCAGTAAATTTCTGATTAAAGATTAGAATGAAATTGGAAAATTCGTAGTAATTATGATAGAGAAAGCGTCGACTGCACCCATCCGGAGTCGTCTCCTCCTCCTCAATAATATAAGAATTTCTCCTAAAAGTGCAAGGACATACTTAAAGTATATTTTCTGTATTTCTAACATTCCTATATTTCCATATTTCTTAATTTCTGCATAACGTTATTTCACATCATATAAAATCCCGTTACGCCGCACAGTGTGGCAGAGTGGACAAAATTCGCTTTAATGCTCAAATTTTGAGATATCGACTTGAATTTAAAAAAAAATACTCGGAAAGTAGTCTGGAATAGTGAGTCACTGCGGCTTTTTTAAAATATTTTGTTTTTTTTTTTGCATGACCCATCCCATAAGCTACCATATATTTGTTGGCACCATTCAGAAGTGGTCTTATGAGCTGAAATTTTCAAGATCTTATTTTTTTTGGTAAGTGGAACCCTTCGACACCCACAGATGTTAAAAATAATGATATAAAAAAATGTATACAGGGTGATTCATGTAGGCCGTTCGTTAGAAGTTTTTCAACTTGCAGTTGAAACTTGGTATGCAGCCATAATCGACCAAGCCCGTTCCACCTAAAATATTTTCAGATCTCCAGCTATACAGGGTGTGCCAAAAGTCGTTACCAACGTGCTTATTTTAAATGGAATACCCTATATGTTTTCAACTCTTTTCAAAATGACCATATAATTCTAAAACATGTAGCACACCCTCTACCTAAACCCAACAGTTTCGGAGATATTTGGTATTTTATAAAAAAATTGACAGGTGCAACAGTTTGCAAGAACCGTTATAACTTTCTTCGTGTAGGAGATCCTCATTTGCTCTTTGGCACGTAAAAATAATAAAAGATGTGCTAGTCTCTACAATAAAAATAAATTCCATAACAATATACCAAGTGTTCTATTTCTCACGTTACATTTTGTCAAATTCAAACCTTAAAAACTTTATTATATCCAATCGAACAACCTATATTTTTTTACATCAAATTGTATAGAATTAAATTCCCTTTTTCCTTCCTTGACGAAGCCAAATATGCTAAAATTATCGAATATGAGTTTTACAGTGTATAGTGATGATTTCTGTTCTTGTGGGTATCGAGTAGCAAATGTGTTATATGTTCTTGATATTACCTTATCATATTTTCCATAAATAATAAACAAATCAAAAAAGTCTTCGTGGGTGTAATTTAAACGTGCTAGCATTGTTTGACATAAGAGAATGATTGCTTCTAATCATAGCTAAGTTGATGGATAATTTTTATTAAAAATTCTTGATCGTTTAAGAATATCGTCAATATTTCAAAAAGTTGTAACTTTAACCCCTACAGTACCAATACTAGAAAAAAGGGAATTTAATTTTACATAATTTGATGTAAAATAATACAGGGTATTCCATTTGAAATAAAAAAGTTTTTGTAGTTTGAATTTGACAAAATGTAACGGGAAAAATAACACTGACTTGTTATATTATTATGGAATTTATTTTCTCTAACACCATTTCAGAAATTACAAATTGCACAACTAAAACTTGTGACGGAACAAGTATCATTCCAACACACTGTTATGATATAATACCGCACGGCTTTCGACGAATCAGAAGCTGTTAGTGGTTCGGTTGCTATAGTTACGTCGAACAAAAGGTAGCTTCACATTTGACGTTTTGAACAGTTTTAAAGTTTTTTTGTATAATTTCTAAAATCTTGTTAGAGAAAGTATAGTCTACAACACGTTTGGAATGGCATATTCCACACTCGCGAACCGTAGTCCACGCCTTCGGCTCGGCCTACAAACTTTTCGCTCGTGTGGAATATGGGCCATTCCATAACTTGTTATAGAATATACTATTTATTATAGAGATTAGCTCATCTAGCCAAAGGGCAAATGAGGATCTCCTACACGAAGAAGCCGTTGCACCTGTCAGTTCCTTTATAAAATGTCAAATATCTCCGATACTGCTTGGTTTAGGTATAGATGTTTGGTATCATGTTTGGACTCAGATTTATGGTCATTTCGAAAAGTCGAAAATATATAGTGTTCCATTCAAAATTGGAAAGTTTGTACCGACTATTGGCACACCTTGTATAGCTGGAGGACTAAAAGTATTTTAAGTATTCGATTATGGCTGCATACCAACTTTCAAGTTTGTAATCCAACTACAAGTTGAAAAACTTCTAACGACCAGCCTACGTGAATCACCCTGTACATATATATTTTTTAATATCGTTATTCTTAATCCCTATGGGTGTCAAATGGTTGATTTTACCAAAAAATTAAGATCCCGAAAATTTCAGCTTGTAAGACCACTTTTGAATGGTGCCAACAAAAGTCGTTATCTCAAAAATTGAACTTTAGAGAGAATTTTGTCCATTCTGCCACACTGTGCGCCGCCGTAATAATGAAATTTATCACACGGTATAAACACGTGGCTGTTTTTATATTATATCGGCAGTAGTTAGTTAAATAATATTCCTGATAAATTTTACTTTTGACGTAAACTTATTTCAGCCGCAGTCGGCGGTAAAACGAGGAAGACACTGTACCCAACGTAGCATGAAGGGTCATATTAACTACGCCGCTCGCCGCACCGTGCCGCGCAAAGTGGAAATTTCATGGAAAGCTTTCTAGAAATGATGCTCTGACGTTCTAGTTAATGAACTATTTTAAAAGTGAATTATTTTTTGTTTGCTTAATTAATTGTATTGAAACATATTCTTTATAGGATTTTCCAAATGGCAGAAAAATAACTATCT
This sequence comes from Stenurella melanura, assembly GCA_963583905.1. Taxonomy (NCBI): domain Eukaryota; kingdom Metazoa; phylum Arthropoda; class Insecta; order Coleoptera; family Cerambycidae; genus Stenurella; species Stenurella melanura. The sequence goes on along the minus strand of OY757309.1, from coordinate 218,080,060 downwards.
ATGAGAACTAAAAATAATATTTTTACACACAGCTTTTCTTTTAGTTGCCATAATTATATTTTTTTTGCTGTTTGCAAAATCCTATAAAGAATATGTTTCAATTAATGAACTATGTATGCATTAGAGCCAAGTTACCAATTACCTCCGATTTTTGGACACTTTCAAAATATACTGGCTTTCTTTGCTTGCTTTTCTTCATAGCTTGTTTATCAATGATTTTATCTTATAGATTATTTCATTTCACTCATTAATACGGTAGCCAATGAAAGACCATTTTATAAGATCAAGAAAATCTAGTAAAACAACTAGATCGGTTTCTGACAGCACGAGCAATACGAGCATCCACTTTTATCGCTGTTAAACTACATTTACAATATAATTGCTGCAAAACGGGTTGCAGTCATTGACTTATCATGATTTATTTCGCGAAATATTTTTCCCAAGTACCACTTGTGCTTTTAAATTTGATATAGCTTGTTGTCCAAAATTACTGTAACTCGTGTAAGTCGACCCTTGCTTGTCTGCAACTATTTCAATTTCCCCGCTTTTATTTTCCGAATTTATAAAGTGTCGGCTAGGTTCTTACGATCCAATCAGCCCGAATATCCTTCGAGCAAGAATTAAAGGTTTGTAATATACAGGAGCCCTATCTCAATCGCTAATATAAATTCCTAATTTTTACCAGTTTCTTTTGATCATAGTAGGCGTACCTACTTAATTTCGAAACAAAAATATGTTTATACAACTTTTTATTCACAATCTGAAACAAAAGAAGTGTACCAAATTTGATCTAAATCGATCAACAAATCACCGAGATATCGGGGTGTAGTGGTGAAATATGAGACACACTGTATATCGATTGATAATTTTCTGGTTCACTGTATTTGTTTTCCATCATAATTTATCTAGTGTGCGTTTTTCAATAATTTTAGCGACATTTTGCAGAGATAAATTAATCCTCCTGAGACACCTAAATGCAATACTCCAGCCAAGAAAGAACAAATTTCGATGTTTGACGAAAAAAAAACTGACCAAGTTTTGCAACTTCGCAAAAGATATTCATGCAGGCAAACTATTAAACATAATACTAAAAGTCATCAACACAAACTGTCGCGCTCCGACTGTCGCGTGCTGTCTTAGGAAAATGGTGCTCCGATTAAATTTTTGCTTATATCTCGCAACCTTTAGCGATACTGAAATTAGGTTTCATATAAAAGATAATAAAGCTCTACAAAAAATGCGATGATTTGTTTTCGTATTTGCGAAGAGTATAGTAAAAGTACTAAGTGCATTTTTGTAGGGAACGTTGTGAGCTTTGTTTTTTATCTGTAACATGATTCCGATATCGTTAATGGTTAGCGAGATACAAGCAGAAAACTGAATCGAAGCACCTTTTTTCGAAGATGCCGACTTGAACACAACGTACTGAGGTATTTTTAATATGTTTAATAGTACAGCTGCGAGTGAACATCTTTTGCCTAGTTTCAATATAGTTTGTTCCCTTTACTTTCCCCCCATGTGACAGGAGTGTAACAGTTGTATTTGTGATATTACTTTATCTTTCAACAGTACGTAATTCTAGGATAAGAAAAGAATTTTATACAGAATGTAGTCTAATCATTTCTGGCAAATTTAGTATTTAGGATAAATTCCTTAGCTCTCAGCATCGCGACGGTGTGACGTCAAGGTGCCAGTGATTGATAGCCAGCCAGTTCAACCGATTCATTCATGATTTAGTAATTTGCGCTGTCCTGGTGAAATATTTCTTTTTATCTTGCTTTTGCTTACCGTAGTGTCAATCATTTTGGTTTTGACCACGAGCCTACGATAAAATTTTTATTGTTATATTGTTTTCTTAACGATTAGTATTGTTTGATTATTTACTGCGTGATGGACTTGCATAACACCCATTAAAGTCAATCAGTATGGAGTAATTTATTTGTTTAAATTAGATTAGTACTCGTATTTACATTGTGTTAATTACTTATTAGATTATTTATTGGCTTGTGTCTTAACTAGTAAGCAATGGAACGTTAATGTCATTGTCGAAAAACAGCTTTAACAATTTATTTTTATGAAAATTAATATAAGAAAACTCCAATGACCAAACTTTATTAATATCTAAAATTAATTAGCTGATCAGATTATTTTTTGTTTTGTTTTCAACTAGTACCTGTATGTAATGAAGTCAAAGTTTTCAGGAACGAAATACGGGCTTAGGTCTGAAAATCGTCATAATTGTTGGGTAATATGGGCTCAACGACATTTTGCGTACATAACTTTTAAAAGAATGTATATTTTGGGAAAAATTTTTAACCGATCATAAAAGATAATAAGTAATAGAAATGTGAATATTTTTTTTATATTGTAATATAATAAAAAAAATTGTTTAAATACAATATTAAATATTAGTAATCACATTTTTCATACTCATGATCAACGATAATTAAATACATTTATAAATAAAAAATAGCTATTTTTCTTAAGCTTTTTGCGTTAATGTAATAATTTAATGCAAATATTAATTGAGCTTGGTTTTCCTCAAATCTGATATACTTACTATATTATTTTTTTATTTATTCTAAAAAGACATTTTGTACTTATTGATAATAATTCAAAACTGTATGAATTTCTTGTTAAAATAATAAAATAATCATCAACACACGCGTACAATACACAATTTATAATCACTTAAATATAGCAAGCACTAACACGAGACTTATTTTAGCAGCGAAAAAAAAAAAAGAAATTTGTTTGTTTGCATTTTTAAATACATATATTTGTAGATAATGATAATATGAACATTTTTACCTATAAATATGATCCAAGAGCTAATAAGAAGGCTATTAGCTTCAAATTATCAAAAATAATTTTTCAAGTAAAACTCGTATTAAAAATATAGTAACCTGGCCCTTTTCAGATTATTTTTAATCGAAGGGTGGGTTCTTTAGCTTTAATTTAAAAAATGTATAAGTGCCTCGTACGTTTAAACATAGAAGTTAACCGCGAAATAGACGTTGACAGCGTTTTCGCTGCTAGCACATTTTGAATTTAAATTAAAACAAAATGGGTCTTTTCTATGTTAGATGAATTAGAGACTTAAGTTTTTTCTTAAATTAAAGCTAATGAGCCCACCTATCGATTAAAATCGGCCCGAAAATGACCAGGTTAATGGATCTCATTTTATTTTAGTTTAACATAAATAATACGCTAGCAGTGGAAACTTCTATTTCGCGATTAATTTGTATAATAAATATGTTGCATGTACTGGGGACTTAATTCTTTTCTTAAATTAAAGTTAAAGAACCCACCCTTCGATTAAAAGTGGTCTGAAAAGAACCAGGCTATTAATTTTTTTTTTATTAACGTATTACTTGAGAAATTACAGTCTAGCGGCGAAAACGCTGTCAACGTCTGTCTCGCGGCTAACTTCTATGTTAGATGTACTTACGGACTTACTTGAAAATAGGTCCGAAAAGGGCCATGTTAATAGACCTCATTTTATTTTAGTTTAACATGAAAAGTACGCTAGCAGCGGAAACGCTGTCAACGTCTAGGTTAGATGTACTGGGCACTTAATTTTTTTTTTAAATCAACGCTAAAGAACCCACCTATATATTAAAAGTGGTGTGAAAAGGGCCAGGCTATTTATATTATTATTTTTTTATTAACATATTAGCTGAAAAATTATGCTCTAGCAGCGAAAACGCTGTCAACGTGTGTTTCGCGGCTAACTGCTATGTTAGATGTACTAGGGACCTAATTTTGTTTGAATTAAAGCTTTCCATTGAGATAGGTCCGAAAAGGGCCAGGCTACTATTTTCTTTTTAATACGAGTTTTGCAAACAAAAATTTTTTTTTCGCTGCTAGTTTCGCTACTAAAATCAGTCTCGTACACTTATGCACACATTTATATATGTGTAAATTTCATTTTTAAATACGAATATTTAATCCACATAAAACTAAAAAAACCTTAATGAAAAGATTACAATACTGACTTGCATTTTATTCAATTTCTAATCATTGGTCCTACAATCCTGGGATTGTACTTTGACATCCAGATTGAGCATCCTTAATATTCACGTATTTACAAGACACTTTTGTATAACCTTTTTAAGAAGAAACGCTGAAAAATCGATCAAGATTTGCAGTTAAGTATACCTACGACTTGGTATATCCATTTCGTGGTGATACATTATCTGTTTTATAAAATCTAAAGGAACTTAAAACAAATTGTTAAAATATTTAAAAAGTGAAATATCACTCCCTAATTTTACAAAACGAGTATATTTTTTGTCGATATGCTTTTCCAGGGCCAAACTTTTATTTGTTCTAAAATGTATTTGACTATTGCCTATTCCAACAGGATAGATATGCCTGGGAAATATGCAGAAAGATATATGGGGTAGATATTCTGATTACACTGGACCTAATAGCAGCAAATCAAATGATCCACGTCATTTATTGTACCTTTCTGAGTAAATAAATATCTCTATATAGTTTTCGTTAGATTTTGCGTGTCTGCCTGAGTCACATCCATTCATGCAGTGAAAAATATTAAATTTCTAATAAAAATGCCCATAAAAGTTTAACGCTATTTATTTTCTCTCATCGTAAAATGTTATGTTCTCATAATCATTTTATTAGTTAGGTATATTATAAAGCTGTATTTTTTATTACATAATTTTCTGATGTACATTCATTGCGCTGTGAGCAGTTTTTTTTATTAGACATAAAGTGCGACCAGTGGCGTTTTTATTTATAACTGTTGAAATTCTCGTGCGCGGCCTTTAACGTGGCAGGAAAATTCTCGTAGTGTTTAAGCTTTTCGGTAATAGATGACAGCACGTCAACTGAATCGGACAATAAAGTGTGGCAACGTGACTCGTCCAACAAACAGCCTTCTCATGTGTGATATTGATATTGATATTAGTGATATCCTTTCAATGTTATATAGCTGTATGCTTTCGTATTTAAAGTACAATAGGTGGTAGGTTTCTTTTCTCTTTAGGTAATAAATAAACTTCTTACTTAAAAAGCATCGTTTTTAAAGAAAACTTCTCTATTTCAACTTAGATATACCTTATACTTGTAAAATGCATATTTCGTACCTTTGGTATTTTATACTTGTAAACAGTGATAGAGTACTTATTGGAATTTCATAATCTATTATCAATTTTAGTTGTTTTTTCTAATGTAGTTATTTGTTCTTACTCAAAGGCTTTGAAATATTAGGTAATAGGTTTTACCATTGAAAATTGAGAAACACTGTTATCAGTAAAGTGTTAAAACATGTAGCTGTTAATGATTTTTCCTCAAGTACAGTGAGTTCCAAAATGTAAGTGTTAAGTACACATTGTTCCAAATATTAGTAAACTTTAGAGATTTATTTTTTAATGAGTGTAATTATTAAAGTACACTCAGATCATTGTTTTGTAGGGGAGTATCCTTTCGTATTTTTTTTTAATATTCTATACTCATTTCTCTCATATTTTGTGACATTCCCCACGCTTTAATTTTTAGTCGTACCTATAAGCCTGAGAATATTGGGAGAGTTAATTTTTTTTAAATCTTGTTTGTTTTTCTAAAGGCTTATTAAAAAAAAAACAGATGTTAACCTCCCTACATAGGGAGGTTACTTAATTGGTCTATAATCGAAGATTGAGATAAGACCATATCTTTACATTTTAAGGTAAAATCCCAGACATGCAAACAAATTTGATTTTTAAAAAATGTATATGTAGGTATGCGTGTATATAAATACGATAGCGTCGAAAGTAATGAACCGATTGTGATAGAACTTAGGATTATACAATACAATACAATATCTATTCTTTAATATATCATTCGAAAGTAGATGTTATACCAATTTCAACGGTATATTACACTTCACTTATTTCCGTCCATTTTCTGTCAAGATAATTGTTCGAGTTTTGCGACGGGGGATCGTTTGTAAAATTATTATACCTATTGATCTACGTAGGCCACGGTATACTCGCTGGCCCTGAGTGTTCTACTAGCGTACTATAGTCGCCAAATAGGAAGAGGCCACCAGGCGCGGATTAAGTGCCACCAGTTCTTTATAAGTTTTTACGTCACTGCGCTACTGACCAAAATTGATTTGCAATATCTATGTGTGCATGCATTAATTGAAACAGTTGTTTACTTTCTTATTTTAATCATGCCAGAACATACTTAACATGAGAACAATTATGTTCTATGTATTAATTAATACATTATACTGATGATCTAATTTTCTCCCCCTCTCCCCTCTATACGTAAGCGGCAAAGCTTTGAGGTTTTCTATGTGCACTAACTGTAGTTTCAGGTGTACCGCAAGGAAGTATACTTGGACCGTTATTGTTTACAATTTTTACATCGAACTTTCACACGTCCTTGCAACACTGCAATTACCATTTATATGCTGATGATACACAGCTTTATTGTTCATTTCATGTTGAAGATCTACAGGAATATAGGAATTTAATTAACAGCGATATAAAGAATTTGGTGTCAGTTTCTACTGATCATCTACTTAAAATTAACCCTAGTAAATCATCTGCTATAATATTTTGCAATGACAATGTTCGTGAATTTGTGTCGAGAGAAATTAATGTACAGATTGGAAATGATACAATTGCCTTCAATAACAGCTCTAAAAGTCTTGGTCTTATTATTGATTATAAATTGAGATTTAAACAGCATATTACGAGTAAATTAAGATCAGCATACGCTGCACTAAAAATGATATATTCCCAGAGACGATTTTTAAGCATGGAAGTAAAAACAATGTTATGTGATTCTCTAGTTTTGTCCCATTTTAATCATTGCGATGTGGTTTATGGCCCCTGTATTGACAGCATCGAGACCCGGCGCATACAAAAGGTACAAAATGCTTGTCTTCGCTTAATTTTTGGAATTCAACGCCGTCAAAGAATATCTCATAAATTGAAAACTGCAGGATGGCTGAATATGTACAATCGCCGCAAACTTCACATGGCTTGTTTTTTTCATAAAATTTTAAAGTTTAGATCGCCACCTTATCTCCTCAACAAGCTCTCTTTTAGAAATGATATTCATAACATTAATATTAGACGAAGAAATATTCTCACCATACCACAACACCGTAAGGAAATATTCAAAAGGTCATTCTCTTATAACATTGCTACTTCTATAAATACGCTACCCTTTAATGGACTCACCCTTTCGTGTGTAAGTTTTTAAAAAACATTTAAAACATATTTAATGCGAAATCAGTAATAATAAAATCTTACCTTTTCCCGTAATTTCTCTGTTTTTAAACTTTGTTCCTTCTTTAATTTTCTTTGTTTCATTTTTTTTCTAATTTCTTTTCTTTCTCTTCCTCTCATTTCCTACTCTCCTCCCTCCTTCAGCTCTAGTTTGCCTCTTTTTAATTCTACTTTGATGTATTTTTTTTTACATTTTTTTTTATGATTGTTTCGATATGAGAACCTATATTTATTTAATTTATCTACCTCTGATATTATTTATAGGCAATAGTGGAAGAACAGTTTACTGGCTTGTCAGTAAACTGAACTACTCGCCTTTTATTTACCTGTTGTAAACATGTACAATTTACTATTGTTAAATTTGTCAAATTGGGTAAATAATAAATGCTTTATTATTATTATTATTATTAAATATATTATATTTAATTTATCACTTCCCCATGTACTTATGCTAATGAGACACATTTATGGCCGGTTTTTCTGGCCTTTTTTATGTGCAATAAATATATGCAGTCAAGTATAACCGCCCACGCTTGCTATAATTAGCGTTTCTGTATGTCTAGGAGGGGTAGGGCTAGAACTCGTCTTTCGGTCGGCCTCATCCTGTGTGGCGACTACAGTAGTTGACGTCAGTGTCAAAGCTTTCAGGTTTAACAGTTTTTAACATTTAAGTGATACGATGCGTCTAGTTTTGAAAATATCTGCATATCCACTGTTACAGTTTTGAACTGGTTTAATTTTAAGAAATTAATGGTTTTACGTAGCCAAATGACTTCATTAGCAAGTAATAGGATCTCTATTTCTTAAAATTGTAATTAAAGGTATGGATCACATGGTTAGTAGGGGGAGCTCTCATATATGTAAAAGAGGGCGGAAATTAAAAATATATTTGAAGATAGGCTTGAAGGGTATAGGAGCACAGACACGTTAAGTACAATGCTTTTGTATTTTTTGTTAAATTATCAGATTTACTATGGCCCATCAAAGTTATCTAAAAATATCTCCTTGTTGCGTCGAAAAAAAAATCGTTATAAAATGCTGAAAACATTCACAGACAGGACTAAAACAAAAAAAAAATATCGTCTCGTATCTTGTTGCATTTAAATTACACAAATATTTTCATTTTCCTCAAATACAAAATATATTACTTCCACATCCACATAGTGGAGTGGGAGTAGGGCTCCCAGTCCCGGGATTTAGGTAATTCTACTACAAAAATCTAGGCTCGGGACCACAAGAATCCCGGGACATTAAAATCTCCCAAAGTTGATGTAACACCACCTCTATTTTTAGCCCCCGACGCAAGAGGGGTGTTATAAGTTTGAAGCTTTTGTGTGTGTGAGTGTAGCTCCAAGATGGCTGAACCGATTTCAAAGCGGTTTTTGTGTTTCAAAAGCTGGTATTAGCCATGTTCGGTGGAAATCGGGTTTCAGGCTTCATTTAGTGTAACGGATGTTGTGTTTTAATAAATGGCCAAGGATGTTGTTTCACATAATAAATTAATGTTGTATGAAATGTATGTAAACAGTTTTGAAAAATATATTGAACTTGAACTTAGATTGGATTAGATTAGGTAGGAGGAGCTGGCCGATTGGGCCTTGACCACCGCGACTTCTGTAGATCTATTGTGGTGCTCCTGTTCCCCCAGAGCTCCTTGTCCAGCTTTTGTCCTGTGTACCAGATTTCACAGCCTTGATAAGGGCCCCTTGGTATGTAGCTATCAATCCTTTGGGTTTTCCTCACCAAGTATTGAAATGTTAATCTAGTTAGGCCTTCAAAATGGCTCAGTGTGTGTCCTGATAATCGGACGAGATACTTGGTCACCCGTCTAAGCGCTGGACCCGACCAGCGTTGCTTCACTTCGCTGGTCGAGTGTCTGGAAATCAAACAGGTGGCCGTACCTCGCCCTTGAAGTTAATATTGATTGATTGACTGATATTGCCAGCGTAAGGAGAGCATTGCTGCCGATTCCGGGCATCCACGGAGGTTCGTTCCAAGACGCAGCCTGGTCGTCCGCCGAACACGCCCAAAGGACGGCCAAACCGCGTGCCGGAACCAAATCTCAGATGTTTTATATACCGCCGGACCGGCTGCATACGCTGGGCTGAACATTGGACATGCTTGTGTCAGCAGCGAGAGCCCATGACGCATGGGGTAGGAATATAGGATGGGAAGTGCAGGTGTTTGTGAGATGCCTCTTTTTTAATTTCCATTTGTCATCATCGGATGGGAAGTGTAGGCGCTTGCAAGATGCTTCTTTTTAGTTTCCATGCTTCTTTTAAGTTTCCATCTATCATCATCTCCTTATGTATTCTTCCTCCAAGTCTTCTGTTTCTGAATCTAGCAGTGTGTTTCCTTCCGCCCGCTTGCGTTCCCTTCGTTTGTCTACCAAGACATTCATGCATTCGCTCGTTGCAGGGAGCTTTTTTTTCATTCATTAACCGTTCCACAGGTAAATATCCATTTACGGTGGAAGTACCCTATCTCGCGATAAAAAAGGCTTTTATGGCGGGTTGGTTATGAGAAAGAGGTCCGAGAGAATATTTTGCACATCCTGTATATTAGTATGATTCTACAGTAATTACTTTCAACTGCCGCTTTCCAATTCTGGGTATTTTCTATTTCATTACCTATATTTAATACCTTTTCATTTTTACTTTTAAATTTTCCTCTGTTGTGTAATAAACTGTCCTGTGACAGGGATTAATAAACCAATAAATAGAACTTAAAAATAAATAAAAATAAAAGTTATCTTTTCATCCTTTTCTTATGTTACTACTTCCACTCGTCAGAAACTAGTCCGTTGCCTTTCACTGATGGTGTGTTATGTTGCCAGATGTTTACTTTATCGCACTTCAGAAACGGTCGGTCGTCTTAGCATAGGTATAGGCACTTACACTTGCCTTATTTTATACTATTTAAAATTCTGTGCGTAATTATTAATTACAAATGAACTTTATTTTTCTATTATAGCGATTCACTTCGCACAGAATTTCTTAATTTACCGGTGGCTTAAATTTTATCGAATTTAACGTGGTTTTTAGCGCTTTTTTAGCGCCTTCTTTAGAGAGCGTCTTACCCCACGTCTATACACGAGGCTAGTACAACGCGAAGTCCCCCCCCCCGCCCTTGAAGTTAATATTGTAATAGAAAAAAATGAAAGTAAAAGTTAAATTAAAAATTTTAGAAACCCCCGACACAAAAAAATAACCCTTTAAAAAGAAACAAATTATTTATATTCACTGGCTTGAAACACTGACAATTTTTTTTCTGTAAATTTATTGTTGGACCGTGAATTAATAGTTTTCAGTTAGGTAGGTAGGTACATTATTTGTTTTACTACAGATATTATCAATATTCAAAAAAGAATCATAAATGCGTTGGGGACCGCTGAAATCAGCAACTCTCATACTTACTACAAGTAACATAACGCATAAACTCATTTGTAGCTATATTATGTAAAGTAAGTTTCTATATGTGGATACAGACAGTAGCGGTCCACGCTAGTTTTTTCGCGTTGATTTAATATTATTGGAAAGTTGTCTATTTAGCGTCAATGAATAAATTTTTCTTATTCACAACGTCTTGAAAACCGCTTTTTGCTATATGCAATATTCTAGTATTGGCTGCCTGTTAGGCGCACGATTTCAGGAAAAAAAAGTTCCGTCAACTTTGGCGACATTAGTCCAACACTTTGGAAGTTGTCCTCTTGTCATCTCATTTTTCCTGAACGATCAACCTTTCTATATTGCCTTCTCTTTGGCTAATATGGTCAAAAAATTAGATAATTCAGGAGAATACCAGAGATTACTTTGGGCATGTATTTAATGAAAAATCGAGCTGTTGGTTATTACAGTTGAATTCTAAAATTTCACCGCTCTTATCTTATTTTCAATTAAGTGTCATCAGTATACGCAGTAAAGACAACATAGGTCTCAAAGCCAAGTCCTGTGGAGCCCTTAATATTACATATGATCTATCAAACGTTACAGCTCTATTAAAATCATGTGAATTATGAATTTTTAAAATATTATTTCATATCTTCAGAAAAAATTAGATCTCAACTTTCTATATCTATAATAATTCAAATTGGAGACTAATTGTTGAATATTGACATAACGCTCTGCCTTCTTCAAATATATAAAATACATACCTTAAGTTTAGGACAGTTTTCTAAAGGCCGGTTTTTTAATGTCCAGTTAAATAGCTTAACTGTCAGATAACATTTGTCTGACACGTAAACTGTTTTTCAATGTGCAGGTAAAATTTAGCAGAGGGTTAAGCTCACTATCTGAAAGTAAATTTAACAAGGAGTTGAAAGTGCCAGTTAAGGATTTATTCTACTGTTAGTAATATTGCACATGCGCAATTGGTTCAGTATCTGACAATTCTGAAACATTCTAACCTAAAAACTAATGTGATTGACTGATATGTTCGTTTTTAATTTGAGATTTATATTAAATATATTACTGCCAATAATATATAATAATAATAATATTCGGGATATGAGTAATGTTGATGAAATTATACAATTTATAGAGTATCCAAGAAGACCATATACTAGGGAACGAAAAAATATTTTGAGAATTATGATGATAATTTTTTTTTATAAGATTTCCACTGTGTAAAAAAAACTGTTTTACATATTATTGAGGTGATTGAGAAAGAAATTAAAACAATTATGGACAGATAGGGGTACTCAGCATTCTCACCATTTAAATATACTCCACCTGATTGATGACTTATCTGTAGTACAGAAATAACATCAAACAACGCGCTACACAACGCAATGAATTTTGAGGTTAAATTAGATAAACTGTCACTAAAATACGCGCTCAATTTGAATTAAACCAATCGATAGCAACTTCAGGTAGAATCAGTAGTGCCAACATGGGTAAGAAATAATTGAACTCATGGATATGTAGCTGGCAGTTAAATTACTGTTGATAAACACTGCCGTAGATATAACTGCCTGCTAAGCGTAACTAGCAACTACCTACCAGGCACTTTTAGCTGGACATTGAAAAACCGGCCCTTAGTTGGGATGCAATTTCGCTGGTATCGATTTTTATAGATGAACTTTGTATTAAATTTTAATTTTCCATATAATATTACTCTTTTTTTTAACGCTTTATTATACTCTTCGCAAATACAAAATGAAAAGTATATTGCATTCGATTAGCACAGTTCTAAAACCGGTAATATTGCTAGTAGAGAAGAAATTTTCATATCACTGTGTTGGTTATCGAATTCTGAACATTTTTCAAAATGTCCGTTCGTCCGTCTGTCTGTTGGTTAACTCGTTTACATTAACATCTTGGCGGAGTTTAGCAAAAACTATTCCAACACTCAACCAGGACACATAGACATCAACACAACAGCTACTCTTTGCAACATTGCCATATGATGCAGCTGAGACTGGAACTCAGCAGAGATAACAGCGCCTAGGCATGTTGTGTCACCCAACTGCTACCGTCTTGATAACGCAATAAAGACACCACTAAACATTTATACCCTAGCCAGGATTTGAAACCGGGACTCCGTGGTTGCAAACCTAACACGTCAGCATTGCCTCACTAAGCCGGCCGGATTTTATATTTTGTTTTTAAGATTGGCGCACCTTCATCGTCTAATTTGTTTAATCTAATTTAATGATTTCTAAATAAAATAACTAACAAACGTATACCGATAATAATTAGTGGATTGTAGTAGATATTCGTTTAAGTAACATAACCGACAAAATAAAACAAAATCGGAAAATCCCAGGAAATTCGACATTTCCTAGTGTTTAAATTATTATCGCATATTACTGTTGCAATTATAGTAGGCTTAATGTATTAATAGATTAAGATAAATATACATTTCTTTACTATTTGTACTCTTCAAAAAGATGTAAGAGGCCGAAGCACAGACACGTGTGTAGCGACAATAAAACCAATGAAAACTTTAAGAGCTGATTTCCTTTAACAATATTTATTTATAGGTTTCATAAAAAACCATCGTCTAAGTCAATTAATTCACGTTGAATATTTTATATGAATAATTTTTAAATACCATGACCATGAGTTTTAACAAGACATATTCACTGTTGTGTATGTTTTTGCATAAAATTACTATTTTTAATCTAAAACTAACCGTGATTGCATAACATCCAAATCCCAAGATTTGATGTATGCACAATTTTGTTTGCATTTTGTCACTCAGCAGCCGATTTATAGTTGGATATCAGCGAAATGAAGTACTTTTACTCCCTACACCCTAAAGATATATTTACCAGTTTCCATTTTTAAACTAAATATTTATATAAAAAATAAACACAGCCAACAACTCTATTTGCTTCGGCATTTACTTTTATGTTTTCTGTCCTATAGGTTAGTCAGATTTTTTCATTCACCTGCCGCGGTTGTCGGCCTATCCCCAGTATCACTATTGACTTTATTTTTGGAACCGAAAAACGTACAGAGGGTGTTATTTTGCCATGTAGCAAACAGTAAAACTCTACTATTTACTTAAACACCGTCTCAACAACGGAGCAAGAACTCCGGGAATTAAAAGAGAAGGGCATATTTAAAAAAACTTGATCCAATGAAACTATTCTTCATTACAAATATTATTCGACATTTTTGTTTTAGAAGAGTTTAAATACACTTTGTGGTCGTTTTGGCAGTGATATTTTAACAAGCGTACTAACAGACAATAGCGGCAGATGTACTGTACAGCAAATGGAGGCCGTTTAAAATTAAATCATATATTCTCGCGAAGAGTTTTGCACCTGTTGGATTCGTTTTTCTTTTAATTTAGTAATACAGACGATATAGACCACATCAGCAAAATCAGAATGACAGTACAAGTGAAGAGCATAAAATTAGAATATGGTTTTTTTATGTAATGAGTAATACGTTCATTAAATCTCAATAAATAATTTAGATAAGCCCAACATCACGAGCACTATGTACAAAATTTAATTTTTCTTCATTAGCAAAATGGTCTTACAACTAGTTGGTAGGACCAAAAGTGCATACCACCCCCCACCCCCCTTCCCGCAAGTTGTTTTATATAATAATTTTGCTATGCATATAACATTAGTTCATCTATCCAATTTTTTTACGTGACTTTCGAAAACTGTTAATCCTCAAAAAGAAATTCCAAATAAAAGTTACCACCTTCCTTCATCTTCATTTCTTCTCGATATACTTGATATCTATTTTGAAAAATGTAAGAGTCCCACTTGTTATACTTATCTTTGCAAGCCTTAGAAAAAAAGTCATATTTTCTACGCTTATTAAAATATGACCTTATTAACACATTTGTCAACAAATATGTAGTGATAATATGGTACGTATTTGAGACCAGTTTACTGTTAAACGAAAAAAATTATTGCTTTATTTTATTTTTAATTATTGTTATTATTATTTATCCAATATACTCCACAAACAAGAGAAATGGTTCGCGAAAACAGTGATAACTAATTATTATCAATAATTAAACTATTCGATGGATTATTATTATGAAATTCTCAGTAGGATGCTATTCTGTGTTAGGGATGGCGACATGTAGAGCGTTTCTGTGCGTACAAACGAACTAACGCAGACTTATGGCACTTTTCAATATTAGAACTGAATGAAGGTTCAAATCAATTTTGAAATGGTACAATTTTTAACAGTAGAATCTTCTCTTTTCCGAAGGTTGCAACTAAAATCAATAACTTGCAGAATTAACCAATCAAAAGTTACTTTTGTTTTTGTCATCAAATAAATTGTCAAAGTATCAGATGTTTTTCTTGCTTTATCTCGTTAAGAAATAATAATAAAATAATTAAATGAATTGTTTGTAGGAAATTTACTCTGGGTCCGGGGGGGGGATCCCCGGACCCCCCCCCCCCTCTCGGCTTGCCTGCATCTCGGAGGATGATATTTTCACGAACATCAATGCTTCGTTTCGGTATGAGAGGGAAGTAGGATCAAAATAACACTACGAGTACCTGTATAGGCAGAGAGCCGACTATGAATAAGATACATGAAAAACTTTGTATGAGTGAGTAAGTACTACCACAGACCTACAGGGACCCACTTTTCATATAAGCAAATTTTTGCCTGCTTCATTTAATTTTATCGGAAGTGACGTCAAAATGGGACGATGCGGGTAAATGAGAAGAGGCAGCCTATCTTTTTTAATATCTAGAAGGTTTGTAGTTTAACTTAAAAAAAAATCATTCATGTATTCGATGACACACACAAAAAAAACTTTAATCGAGGGTGTCTCAGGGTTGCGGGCAAATTAAGCCTGGCCCCACTATAATCTCATTGTATACCTCAATACCTACATTTTGACGTAAGTTTTATTCATGTATTCGATGACACAAAAAAATCGTGGCCGGAAGTGACGTCAGAATTCCACGACGCGGGCAAAATTTTCAGAAATGAAAGGTGGCTCCCTGTAATTATGTCTATCGTAGTACTTACTCACTCACATAAAGATTTGTATGTATCTTATTCATAGGAAATCTATACAACCGGCTCCCCACCTAATATACGATTCAAATGTATTGACCACTCACTTTAACCACGAATCTCTCAGAAACGGAGGAGCAGAAAAAATAAAAAAAATTGTGTGTTCATTATGAGTCTATTCTAGATCAATCGCTGAAATTAGAATAATGTACATTGAACACTTTTGAAAGTTCTGCTAGATTATTGAAAAATATCCTACTTATTAAGGAAATTTCAACCATACCAGTTTTAAATCCATCATATCTTGGAAAATATGCCTACTATGTAAATAATATTTTAGACACCGATAAAGCATGGCATTTTTTGAACGAGGAAATTTTTTCATAATTTTTTATTCTAAAATTCTGCAGTTATTCTCAAAAACGTGACGTCGTGTTTATTCGGTTATTTATCAATGTATTCAAAAAAAAATGTTAAAATAGTTAATTACATAACATGTAAGCATTTTCAGAAAACATAATAATTGGTATATATCAAATATTAATTTAGTTATCAAGCGTAATAGATAATATTCTTGCAAACTTGCATGATATTATCCTTTACGCTTGATAACTAAATTAATATTTGATATATACCAATTATTTTTTCTGAAAATGCTTACATTTTATATAATTAAGTATTTTAACAAAGTAAATTTAAATACATTGATAAATAACCGAATAAACATGACGTCACGTTTTTGAGAATAACTGCAAAATTTTAAAATAAAAAATTATAAAAAAATTTCCTCGTATAAAAAATGCCGTGCTTTATCGGTGTCTAAAGTATAATTTACATAATAGACATATTTTCCAAGATATAATGGATTTAAAACTGGTCTGGTCAAAATTTCCTTAAAAAGTAGGATATTTTTCAATATAACTTAGCAGAACATCAAAAGTGTCCAATGTACATTATTCAAATTTCAGTGATTGATTTAGAATTGACTCATAATTAAACACGTAGTTTCTTAAATTTTCTCTGATCCTCCGTTGCTGAGATATTCGCGGTTAAAGTGCGGGGTCAATACATCTGAATCGTATATTAGTAGGTTTTTTTGAAGTAAAAGAGAATAGTTATTCATAACATCTTTCAAAAAGTCGACAGAAGGGTCCTATAGCGTATTTTGTTTAGAACATTTTTGAAAACCGTGTTTTTTTAAATTCATACGTGTTTTCCACACTACAATTGTCAATTGTAGTACCATGGACAGAAATAAACCAAAATTTTCCATAATTCATTCAGCTTTTAACTTGCGAAGAGGTATTTTTCACTTATAACTCTCTAGCTATTTGTATGTTATTTTTGGGCATTCACGGTCATTACTAACATCATAGATACATTGTTTTTAATGAAAATTTTGGAAAATTACTGCTTTAAATTAGGTTAGGTATCACAAATAATAAACACAAAACTCGCAATTAAAATAATCATTTACCGCTGATGAAAGTGTAATAAACCGGAACGTTATAACATAATTCATTATTTTTAAAAACCAAGAATTAAATTGATTACTGTGTAAAGTAGATATAATACTTATCTCTTGGTGTTAGTGATTTTTTAATAAACCTAACACAAAATCATTCTGGATTGTTAAGGAGTTGCCCCGGTGACTTGAGGAGCGGTTAAGAAAACATTTAAGAAACAGTCTTGATGAAATTAGTTCATTACATAACTCTATTATACTATTAGCCTAAGAGCTGACTAAGAAAATTAAAAATGATAAGGTGCAGTGAAATGTTTGTGTTAAAAGCCTCCTTACTAGCTGAAAAATACATAGCTCTGCAGCCAGAAGTCCATCCCAGGCCCGGGGAGGGAAGCGTGGGCAGGTGGTCAAACGCGTTAATTCAATCAAAATAAAATCTTTGAGTGCAGCTCTGGGGTTTTGTTAAGTTTTAGTTTTTAACAAAAACTGTGTAAAATTATTGCCAGAAGTCTAGGCCGGGGATTAAACGTTGCCAGAAGTCGGTAAAGTTGTAAGAAAATTGTTCAAATTATTCAGATTTAACATTGATCGAGGAGCCAGTTCTGGCGATTTTGTTTTTATTTAAAATCTCTCTAGTCTTCCGGGTTTTCCGGTTATTAACGTACCAGTGACATTAATGGAACAAAAAACAAATCAAATTCGCGAAATGTCAAAAAATTCTATTTTTCATTTATTTCTGTCGGCTCGAATTTTCGATTTCGCCCATGCAATTAACGATGTCGTGAAAATGCCTATTCCAAACTTTCGATATCGACATTAGGAAGCCTTCCTGCTGATGTATTTATTTAGTTATGAACATTTAAAAATGTTATGTTTAGACTTTTCCGACGAGACTAATTGAAATTTTAAGTCCACCCCGACCGTAGCGCGACGACATTCACAGCGGATTTCTCGGTTCGAATCCTGTACAGGTGTACATTTTTTATTTGTTTTTGAACTTTTGACTGATATTTCTTATCCTAAAATTACATCGCATTTATTATACTCATCGCAAATACAAAACGAAGAGTATATTGCATTCGATCGGCACATTTCTACAACTAACTGGTAATATTGCTCGTAGAGGAAACATTTTCATATCACTGTGATCGAATTCTGAACAACTTTCAAAATGTCCGCCCGCCTGTCGGCCTGTCCGTCCGTCTGTCCGTCCGTCACGTTTCTTGTAAGCACGATAACTTAAGAGTAGGTATGCCTCGACAAGCTGCTAAAATTTGCAACAGGGGAGGTGAAAGGGAAACTCCAGTGGGCGGTCCTTTAAAAACGATAAAATATTATTTTATGTGTTTATAGTACTATGTAGTAGTAAATAAAAATGAATGACCGCGATTCCACTTACGTATAAGCTCGAAATTAGTTCATGATTGTATATAAATTCTACCTGCCAAAGCTCAAAGGTTATGCCGACACCCGACACATCTATCCTATATTCTAACCTAAATGCGTTTTTAACATATTATTCCTTCAATAAATACAGTATTTATAATTTAGACTGTACCGTCCTAAAGTTCCAGGACGCTACAGAATATATATAATTTAATTATGGGGTTCTTAAAACCACTATAATAGCAGATACTTTAAATTTATTAACTTTTTGTTCACAGAAACCTAGAGCTGCCGAAGTCCTCATCCCCACTCGAAAATCTATCTTTAAAATATACACCGAGCGCCATCTGTACTTTACAAGCAAACCCAACCGATTCTTAACGAGTAGACTTGAATTAACTTTAAAATATACACCGAGCGCCATCTGTTATTCTACCAGCAAACCACCGGCTCTTACTAGTTAGAAACCTAGATAGTATTGGTAGAAATTAAACAATAACTTTAATTAATAATTTGATTCGATAGAAATTTAGTAACAAATAAGAATTATTAATGGGAAGTAAAATAGTGCAATAATTAAGTAGATTTGATAATAAAAACAGAATTTTAAGTAAACACTTTTTATCATTTTGCGGTTGGCAACAATTGATAGCTATTTTAGAGGAGACAATAAATTAGGATTTCCGATTCTTGAAGCCAAGAACAAGACGTGTTTGTGCTGTCTTGCCGCAGATTTAAAGCCTCAAATTCCTGGAGATAGGTGTGAGGTAATAAGTACCAGCTTGATGAGCTAATAAGTACCAGCCTGAGGTATTAAGTAGCAGCCTGATGAAGTATTAGGTGCCAGTTTGAAGAGGTGGTAATGACCAGCCAAAGATAAGCCTTAGGTGTCAATTAAAGTGACCAGCTTGATGGTGATGGTCCTGTGAGGATAACCTTATTTAGCCCAGGAGGAAATTGTTTGCCCACATCCACACATGTCACTGGATATGGAACTTGTATAGCGACAACATATTAATCAGTCTAGTCTCAACGTTTATCAGTAAACGAATCAAACAGAGGAAGGGGAAGAGGAGATTTGAGTGGGACGAGGCGCTCCGGCAGCTCGTAAACAGGATTTGTGGTGAGAGTGTCATTCTCGTTTGAACATCAACACGCTCAACTTCTTGTGGAATTTTTATTTAACATATAATTTTTAGCCTTCAGCAAATGTAAATTTTTATCTCTAACTTTTCATCGGCCGTCAGCCTTATAACATTCTTACTCCTACATATAATTTATGTAAGGAAGGTAGCTACCCTCTAAATTCAATTTTTTGTTAATAAAATATCTAAATTTATATCAAATATTTACAATTCCAGTTTTGTCTTTAAAATTTTAATATACAACTTATTTTTCTTACTTTGTGTTTTTCATAATAAATTTTCTAAAAACTCATGATACCTATGTAAACATTAAGGCCACTGAATAGCCACAGTCTTACATTTTGAAAACCAGTAAGGCATAGGTATCGAGCAATTGGCTATTGGCGCCTAACAATTCTAAATTTTAATTAATTTTCGAACCACGACCCAGCCTCCACAAAATAAATGAGAACCGGGTAGTTTCATCGTTCCTATTCCACTCAGGGGCAGGAATTGATGTTACAAAGTGACGCATTCACAACGTGGGGCTTGCGAGTATAGAAGTTGAGTGTTATCAAATTAAAAAAAAAATAAACTTTGAGCTGTTGAGACAAATTGTCACATTTTTAATTTTGTCCTATTTTTTGAATTTTCTTACTGTTTATATATTTGTGTGTATTACTGATATTATGTGTATTGTTTATGGTTGAGACCTCAAGATTTGATTAGATTAGTTTTGCAAAGTCGTGAATACTTTTGGGTTAAATTAAAGAAGGTAAACATTGCGGTAAGACAGTTACAGGAAAATTTTTGAGTCCTTATTGTAGGAATAAGATAATCGTAGGGTGAAATACGAGTTATCGTAGTATTTTTGAGAAAGTCTAGAAAAATAATACAGGGGCACAGGGGTTATAAATACTTAGTAAGCCAGTGAATTGAATTTTGATATACCTTGCAGTTTGTTAAATTTGAATAGTCGAGTTAATCAAAAGTAAACAAAATGTCTGAAATTTTCATACCTACGTTATTACAAGCTGATCAAGTTGATTATGAGTTACGCGTAAGAGGTTGTACTACAGTTAGGGACACAGAAACATGCTGTAGACTTTTAACACGAGCTCTAATAGCCAAACCATGTAATGATTTATCTCTGAGAGATCCATTATTTAATTTTAATACAGAGAAAGTACAAGTAAACAATACTTTAGATTCCATCAGAAATATAATTAACAATTTAGATAATCCTACGGAGGAAGATTTGCCAGTAAAACAGGTTAAGTCACAGTTAGTACATATTATGGTACGAATAAATAGAATGCCTATCCCAGAACAAAATTCTGAGGAGACGGTAACATTTCAAAACGAGTCGAGGGCTACGATTTACTTACTAGAAGCAGATCTTTATGATAAACTGAATTTAGAAGTAGTAGATGATTTAGCATTACAAGTAGGCACTGGTGTAAATATAGCAACTAGTCCTAGTACTAAGTTTGTACCTATCTATAAGTGGGGTGTCACGTTTGATGGCCAGCCTAATAATGTAATTTCATTTATTGAACGAGTTGAAGAGTTAGCAATAGCTCGAAACGTCACTAAAAGAGAATTATTCCAGTCAGGGTTAGATCTTTTTTCGGGACCAGCTCTACAGTGGTATCGATCTGTTAGAGGTAGTAATGAGGTTAGAACTTGGGAAGATTTGGTAGAACAGTTGAAAAATGATTTTTTACATGAGGATTTTGATAAGAGTATGAGTGATTACATTGAAAAGAGAACACAACATGTGGATGAGCCAGTACATATTTATATTAGAATCATGGAAGCTTTATATAATAGACTAAAAACAAAACCAAGTTTAGAAGAACGCATTAAACAAATTAGAAAGAATTTATTGCCATATTTTGCTACTCCTTTAGCATTATTGACTATAGATACAATTTCGGAATTAATTTCAAAGTGCAAAAAAGTAGAATACGCTGAGGAAAGTACCAAAAAATATATACCGCCTCCTATGAGAAGTAATTTAGTGGAAAAGGATCTTTTGTATGTTGGGTTGCCTTCTTTAGATAAGAATAATGTTAGGGAATCTCAGGAAAAGTCTGTTAAGTCTGTATCACCACCAAAATCAAATTTTAAACCTAATCGTAGAAGTCAACCTGGGCAATCAAATGTTAATGAAATCAAAACTACCAAGACACCAGTAATCTGTTTTAATTGTAAAGGTGAAAATCATGTTTTTAAACAATGTAGGGCTAAAAGAAATAAATTTTGCTTTAAATGTGGTGAATCAAATGTCACATTTAAAGAGTGTAAAAAATGTTCAAAAAACTAACAAGGGGACCACGTAAAGTTAGTCGACGTCCAAATCCCCGTAGTTATAGTAAGTTTAAAAATGTTGTGACTAACAAATCAGATTGGAATTTTTGGTTAAGTAAAGTAAGAAATTTTTACAAAACTTACCGTAGAGTTAGTGATGAAGTACGAGTAACACCTCTATTGTTGTCTAAAAATGGTGACGATAGACCTTACATTTCAGTTTTTTTATACGATAAGAAATTTTTAGCTTTAGTGGATACTGGTTGTAATCGTTCTGTAGTTGGAAGCAATGGTGTGAAAATTTTAGAACAATTTAAATGTAAATTTGTAACGTCAGATCTAAGATATGTAACGACAGCAGACGGTACTCCTCAAACTGTCACAGGTATAGCTCACTTACCGCTCAAGATTAACAACATAGTTCGAATACTTAAGGTTTATATAGTTCCATCTTTGCCTAGTTCTTTTATTTTTGGTATAGATTTTTGTAGATTATTTGGCATTCATTTAGATTTTGAATCAAATACTTGGGTAAATAAAGTTGGTAGCATAAGAGTTTCAGCTCTGTGTCGTGTGAACACAGTTGAGACCAATGATGGCGGTTTGGCTGACTTAACTGGAGTTCAGCTCCGGCAAGTTGAAAAGGTCAAGCAGTTATTCAAGGGACTTAGTTGTGGGAAGTTAGGCCTTACCGATAGGATGGTATATCATATAGACACTGGAAATGCTGAACCTATCAGGCAGCGCCAATATCTTTTATCACCACATATGATGAATATTTTAAATGAAGAACTTGACAAAATGTTAGAACAAGATGTAGTTGAACCTACTTTTAGTGAATGGAGGTCGCCAGTTTTATTAGTTAAAAAGGATAATGGAAATTATCGATTTTGTTTTGATGGTAGATCTTTAAATTCAGTAACTGTTAAGGATTCATATCCTTTACCTTTTGTAGACGGTATATTGAGTATGTTACGGGACGCTAAATATATCAGTAGCATAGATTTGAAAAGCGCTTTTTGGCAAATTCCACTTTCTGAAACTTCCAAACCCAAAACCGCATTTGCTGTTCCGGGAAGGGGCTTATTTTGTTTTAAAGTACTACCATTTGGTCTTGCAAACGCTGCACAGGCTATGCAACGGCTAATGGACATTGTTATAACACCAAAATTAGAAAATAAAGTTTTTGTTTATCTAGACGATATAATTGTCACCGCTTCTAGTTTTGAGGAACACGTATCAATTTTAAAAGAAGTGTTTGATAGGTTGAAAGATGCTCGCCTAACAGTAAATTATGAAAAATGTCAGTTTTTTAGAAAATCTCTAAAATATTTAGGTTATGTAATTGATACTGAAGGTGGATTACGTACAAACCCTGAGAAGGTAGAAGCGATGATCAGTTATCCTCGTCCTACAAATACAACTCAGATTAAACGATTTATAGGCATGTGTTCGTGGTACCGGAGATTTTTACCTCATTTTTCGACTTTAGTTGCTCCGTTAAATGATTTGCTAAAAGGGAAACGTGGTAAAAGACAACCAATTAAGTGGAATGAAAATGCAGAACAAGCATTCTTGGCACTTAAGCAAGCGCTTATCTCTACTCCAATCCTAACTAGTCCTGATTTTAAGTCAAATAATTTTGTTATACAGTGCGACGCGTCTAGTACAGGATTAGGTAGTTGTTTGACACAAGTACAGGGAGGAGAAGAAAAGGTAATTGCTTTTGCCAGTCGCTCACTAAATAAGGCAGAAAGAAACTACAGTATTTACGAGTTAGAAGTATTAGCCTTATTATTTAGTTTAGAGAGATTTCGGCCCTTCGTGGAAGGTCAGAAGTTTACAGTCATAACTGATAATTTAGCGGTTAGCTGGTTGCATAAGTTGAAGTCACCTACCGGCAGATTAGCTCGCTGGATGGTTAAGTTGCAACAATATGACTTTAATTTAGTGCACCGTAAAGGTAATTTAAATGTAGTTCCTGACGCTTTATCTAGGGTGCAGCGGGACGAACCGTCAGATAATGAAGAACAAAATTTTACAGTAGGTTCATTATCACTTAATCAGGAGAATCTAGATGATTGGTATATTAAATTACGTACAAAAATTTTGGCAAATCCAAATTTGTATCCATTTTTTAAGGTAGAGAATAATTTAATCTTTAAACATGTTGCTAATAAATTACCGGTGAAAACTAATTTAACAGAATGGAAACTTTTGGTACCACTTTTGTAACATCAATTCCTGCCCCTGAGTGGAATAGGAACGATGAAACTACCCGGTTCTCATTTATTTTGTGGAGGCTGGGTCGTGGTTCGAAAATTAATTAAGATTTAGAATTGTTAGGCGCCAATAGCCAATTGCTCGATACCTATGCCTTACTGGTTTTCAAAAATGTAATACTGTGGCTATTCAGTGGCCTTAATGTTTACACAGGTATCATGAGTTTTTTTAGAAAATTTATTATGAAAAACACAAAGTAAGAAAAATAAGTTGTATATTAAAATTTTAAAGACAAAACTGGAAATGGTGAATATTTGATATAAATTTAGATATTTTATTAACAAAAAATTGAATTTAGAGGGTAGCTACCTTCCTTACATAAATTATATGTAGGAGTAAGAATGTTAAAAGGCTGACGGCCGATGAAAAGTTAAAGATAAAAATTTACATTTGCTGAAGGCTAAAAATTATATGTTAATTGAAAATTCCACAAGAAGTTGAGCGTGTTGATGTTCAAATGAGAATGACACTCTCACCACAGATCCTGTTTACGAGCTGCCAGAGCGCCTCGTCCCACTCAAATCTCTTCTTCCCCTTCCTCTGTTTGTTACGTTTACTGATAAACGTTGAGACTAGACTGATTAATATGTTGTCGCTATACAAGTTCCATATCCAGTGACATGTGTGGATGTGGGCAAACAATTTCCTCCTGGGCTAAATAAGGTTATCCTCACAGGACCATCACCATCAAGCTGGTCACTTTAATTGACACCTAAGGCTTATCTTTGGCTGGTCATTACCACCTCTTCAAACTGGCACCTAATACTTCATCAGGCTGCTACTTAATACCTCAGGCTGGTACTTACTACTGCATCAGGCTGGTATTTAATACCTCACAGGCTGGTACTTACTACCTCACACCTAAAAGAGTCCATCGTGTTACTCTACCTTGCATTTACTTGTTTGAAAAGGCACTCTGGGTGCGTTAATACCCCACGTAATGCTTTAATACCTTAACGTTTCTTCTAAAAATGCCCTACCAAATTCCAAGATATTTTTATAACCTTACAAAATTTAAAAAAACCGCGTTCTACTATTGCTCAAACCTATATTTAAATCGCGTTTAAAACTTTAAATTCACAATTAATTCCCCTTAACAATAAGCAACAGAATTAAATGTAATTCCTTATCCAACATAGATTTTAGCTACTGACGCTGTTTTTTATGGCACGCGTGCATCTTTACCCAAGCGCTTCAAAAATTAACCTATTAAATATCCCTTAACATCGGGTTGAATGCTGGCAATTTTACAAATTAAATACATATACATTAATCAATAAATGTCAGTGATTATAATTTAGTAGATATTGGTTTATTTAATTACCTATCTCCAGGAATTTGAGGCTTTAAATCTGCGGTAAGTCAGCACAGACACGTCTTGTTTTTGGCTTCAAGAATCGGAAATGCCTAATTTATTGTCT
The DNA here is from genome assembly GCA_963583905.1 of Stenurella melanura. NCBI lineage: Eukaryota > Metazoa > Arthropoda > Insecta > Coleoptera > Cerambycidae > Stenurella > Stenurella melanura. The sequence continues at coordinate 218,054,368 of OY757309.1, read as the reverse complement.
CCTATAAAATAGCTTTCAATCGTTGCCAACCGCAAAATGATAAAAAGTGTTTACTTAAAATTCTGTTTTTATTATCAAATCTACTTAATTATTGCACTATTTTACTTCCCATTAATATTTCTTATTTGTTACTAAATTTCTATTGCTTCAAAATTATTAATTAAAGTTTATTGTTTAATTTTTACCAAAACTATTTAGATTTCTAACTAGTAAGAGCCGGTGGTTTGCTGGTAGAATAACAGATGGCGCTCGGTGTATATTTTAAAGTTAATTCAAGTCTACTCGTTAAGAATCGGTTGGGTTTGCTTGTAAAGTACAGATGGCGCTCGGTGTATATTTTAAAGATAGATCTTTGAGTAGGGATGAGGACTTCGGCAGCTCTAGGTTTCTGTGAACAAAAAGTTAATAAATTTAAAGTATCTGCTATTATAGTGGTTTTAAGAACCCCATAATTAAATTATATATATTCTGTAGCGTCCTGGAACTTTAGGACGGTACACTTTCTCTCTCCCTCTACAAAAAAAATATGTGTACTTCCATACATGTATTTTTTCCTATTAATTGAGACTTCAATTTCTACTTATCCGCTGATGGATATAACTAAAGCTAACTTAAAATAATTGAGATATGGTTACTTAACCATAAATGATTATAAACCGAATTGTGACTAAGCTAAGCTATAAGACAGGTACGGTTCCTAGACCTTAACTTCTTACTAAATAACCAAAAGTAAATATCTTACATACTAGTGAATGCTGCTATAAGAGAGGATTTAGTACTCAATAGTAGCTTCGCGTACTACACGCCTAATATTTCAGGGACAAAATCAGTAACGACAAATTCAATAATGACAAAATTGGGAAAGACACAATCGGTAAAGTCAATGTAGTACTAATCCAAGCCATATTAGCATATACACTATACATATTTCACTTACTTCGAGACCGAGAGGCTCCAAAAACATAATCTATTCAATACCACATTCCACCAGATATAAATTATCCCCTGAATACTAATTATTCAGACACAAAATTGGAAGTAGAATTAAATCGATATAAAACTTGTATAGCATTTCACATACAAGAAACCCTTTGAAGAGAGTTCGGAAAGGAAACATAAAATGTTTTAGGAGAGGACCCAAACATCAGTCTCCACAGACACTGTGGTGTAGTGCCTGAGCAGCGTTGTAGCGGCTGCCAGTGCTGAAATTGGAGTAGACATAAGCACATCTAAACCACGATACAGGAACCAAGTTCTCTGCCTATCCTTAACAGTGGGATAAAATATCCAGACTGTTAATAAATCAAAAAAAATTTATTTTGGATGTAGCTCCAAAGGGCTGAAATTAGACGTACGTATCAACTAAAATACTTTGGATATAGCTCCAAGGGGCTGAACTAGAAATACGTGACGACTAAACAACAAAAAGGACCATTGTTCTGGAAAGCTCTTGCTTCAGGTGCGATGAACAGTGTTTCGATCGAGCGATTGGCCAAGGGCTGAGGTGAAGCGGGGAGGCTGAGATATGTCTCTCGAAGACCGTCAGACGACCTAGGTCACTCCTGACTGACAAGCTCCCTTACCCATGTTTACGCTCGACCCTCCTTAACCACCTGTCATTCAAGACAGCCCGGCCGAAACTAGTCCATCCCCATCCCGGAACAAGTTCCTTTAATGGCCGTTAAATATCCTACGAACTAGGATAATGATTACTTCTTACCTGTAAACATCTAGAAAATATAATACTAAAAGTAACTAAAGTTTAAACAAACAAAACTAGGACGAAGTTAGTCAGTACACTTAACCAAAATTAAGATACTAGAAGATTTCAAGTAGGATGTTCTCCAGAAACGTCAGAAATACTAAAGAATTATAGAAGTGAAAGAATAGAAAGTATACATGAAAATAAGGACAACACAAAGAAGAATGACGTTGTTATGTCATTTATTGATATTTTCCAAGCGCATGAAAATCACCAAAATGTCGTATAATCACAAAAGGCTTAACCGTTACTACATCGGATTCCATATCCTCGAGACAAATCTTTCTGAGTTTCACTTGCTTGGTTCACATCAACTGCGTGGCGTGCAGACGTTGAAGACGCTACACCCACTAAACGTGGCCCACCCTTCAACCCTTGGATAAAAGATATCCAGCCGGAAAAATATTTCCGAAGTTTACTGACAACAAACTACACTACTAGAAAACTACTAACAACGCAAGACAAAAACCTTCCAGGTATCTTAATTAAAGTTAGTGCGCCTAATCTAAATTTATGGGTAATTAACTTAATAGAAAATGCATTATAAAAATGTTTACCCGACTGAAACGTCAGAGTTTGATCCATAGTACGTTTTTAAATCAGAAACATGCCAGTGACCTGCATCCGATCCGTCTGCATGGTCTAATGCATATACTAATTTAGAAATTTTCTGGCGAACTGTGCAAAGTACAAATTTGGGTGCTAACTTAGCTGAAAAATGTTTGGAAGCATCTGACAAAACCTTATTTTTCTTCCATACCTTATCACCTACTTCATATTTAACTTCCCGCCTACGCAAGTTATATGTTTTCTGATTTCTCTGGTAAGCATTATTTAACCGCTTTACTACATCTTTATATGTATCCGAAAGATTCGATATGTCATCACAATACCTATTCCTATCACCCGGAGCTAGTTGAATGCCTGATGTTGACTCTACTTGCCCGTAAAAGTCTCCTGAAATGGGAACTTTACGGCCGAAATTCAAGAAAGCAGGAGGGAAACCAGTTACTTCGTGAGTAGCCGTTCTGATTGCGTGAGCAACTCTGAAAATTTCTACATCCCAATCCTGATGATTATCTTGGATATAACTGCGTATAGCTGTACCTATCGTAGCGTTCGATCGCTCGACTGGATTTACTTGTGGGTGATACAATGCATTAAACCAAATTTTTTGTACTTTGTACCGATCGGCCAGTTTCTTAAAAACTGATGAAGCAAACTGCTTCCCGTTGTCTACCATTATGAACTGTGGAACACCGTAAATCAAAAATACGTCATTCTCCATAAATTTAGATATAGTCTGAGCTGTGGCATTACGCATGGGATGTACGAGAACATATTTAGTAAACCAATCTAAAACTACTAAAAGATATGAAAAACCCCTTTTACTTCTTGTTACCGGGCCAAAAATATCTACGCTTATGACTTGCCATGGAAATTCTACTTTCTTTTCTTTCCCCATTAAACCGTAACGTGAAAATGACACTTTTTGCGAACCGCAAGTCTTGCATGACTTGACATATCTCAGTATATCCTTACGCATTTTAGGCCAATAGTAGTCTTCACAAATTCTCTTAAGTGTTTTAAAATACCCCAAATGTGCTGCTGTACTTTCATTGTGACATTGTTTTAGAACATTATTTCGTTGTGAAAGTGGTACCAAAAGTTTCCATTCTGTTAAATTAGTTTTCACCGGTAATTTATTAGCAACATGTTTAAAGATTAAATTATTCTCTACCTTAAAAAATGGATACAAATTTGGATTTGCCAAAATTTTTGTACGTAATTTAATATACCAATCATCTAGATTCTCCTGATTAAGTGATAATGAACCTACTGTGAAATTTTGTTCTTCATTATCTGACGGTTCGTCCCGCGGCACTCTAGATAAAGCGTCAGGAACTACATTTAAATTACCTTTACGGTGCACTAAATTAAAGTCATATTGTTGCAACTTAACCATCCAGCGAGCTAATCTGCCGGTAGGTGACTTTAACTTATGCAACCAGCTAACCGCTAGATTATCAGTTATGACTGTAAACTTCTGACCTTCCACGAAGGGCCGAAATCTCTCTAAACTAAATAATAAGGCTAATACTTCTAACTCGTAAATACTGTAGTTTCTTTCTGCCTTATTTAGTGAGCGACTGGCAAAAGCAATTACCTTTTCTTCTCCTCCCTGTACTTGTGTCAAACAACTACCTAATCCTGTACTAGACGCGTCGCACTGTATAACAAAATTATTTGACTTAAAATCAGGACTAGTTAGGATTGGAGTAGAGATAAGCGCTTGCTTAAGTGCCAAGAATGCTTGTTCTGCATTTTCATTCCACTTAATTGGTTGTCTTTTACCACGTTTCCCTTTTAGCAAATCATTTATCGGAGCAACTAAAGTCGAAAAATGAGGTAAAAATCTCCGGTACCACGAACACATGCCTATAAATCGTTTAATCTGGGTTGTATTTGTAGGACGAGGATAACTGATCATCGCTTCTACCTTCTCAGGGTTTGTACGTAATCCACCTTCAGTATCAATTACATAACCTAAGTATTTTAGAGATTTTCTAAAAAACTGACATTTTTCATAATTTACTGTTAGGCGAGCATCCTTCAACCTATCAAACACTTCTTTTAAAATTGATACGTGTTCCTCAAAACTAGAAGCTGTGACAATTATATCGTCTAGATAAACAAAAACTTTATTTTCTAATTTTGGTGTTATAACAATGTCCATTAGCCGTTGCATAGCCTGTGCAGCGTTTGCAAGACCAAATGGTAGTACTTTAAAACAAAATAAGCCCCTTCCCGGAACAGCAAATGCGGTTTTGGGTTTGGAAGTTTCAGAAAGTGGAATTTGCCAAAAAGCGCTTTTCAAATCTATGCTACTGATATATTTAGCGTCCCGTAACATACTCAATATACCGTCTACAAAAGGTAAAGGATATGAATCCTTAACAGTTACTGAATTTAAAGATCTACCATCAAAACAAAATCGATAATTTCCATTATCCTTTTTAACTAATAAAACTGGCGACCTCCATTCACTAAAAGTAGGTTCAACTACATCTTGTTCTAACATTTTGTCAAGTTCCTCATTTAAAATATTCATCATATGTGGTGATAAAAGATATTGGCGCTGCCTGATAGGTTCAGCATTTCCAGTGTCTATATGATATACCATCCTATCGGTAAGGCCTAACTTCCCACAACTAAGTCCCTTGAATAACTGCTTGACCTTTTCAACTTGCCGGAGCTGAACTCCAGTTAAATCAGCCAAACCGCCATCATTGGTCTCAACTGTGTTCACATGACACAGAGCTGAAACTCTTATGCTACCAACTTTATTTACCCAAGTATTTGATTCAAAATCTAAATGAATGCCAAATAACCTACAAAAATCTATACCAAAAATAAAAGAACTAGGCAAAGATGGAACTATATAAACCTTAAGTATTCTAACTATGTTGTTAATCTTGAGCGGTAAGTGAGCTATACCTGTGACAGTTTGAGGAGTACCGTCTGCTGTCGTTACATATCTTAGATCTGACGTTACAAATTTACATTTAAATTGTTCTAAAATTTTCACACCATTGCTTCCAACTACAGAACGATTACAACCAGTATCCACTAAAGCTAAAAATTTCTTATCGTATAAAAAAACTGAAATGTAAGGTCTATCGTCACCATTTTTAGACAACAATAGAGGTGTTACTCGTACTTCATCACTAACTCTATGGTAAGTTTTGTAAAAATTTCTTACTTTACTTAACCAAAAATTCCAATCTGATTTGTTAGTCACAACATTTTTAAACTTACTATAACTACGGGGGTTTGGACGTTGACTAACTTTACGTGGCCCCTTGGTTAGTTTTTTGAACATTTTTTACACTCTTTAAATGTGACATTTGATTCACCACATTTAAAGCAAAATTTATTTCTCTTAGCCCTACATTGTTTAAAAACATGATTTTCACCTTTACAGTTAAAACAGATTACTGGTGTCTTGGTAGTTTTGATTTCATTAACATTTGATTGCCCAGGTTGACTTCTACGATTAGGTTTAAAATTTGACTTTGGTGGTGATACAGACTTAACAGGCTTTTCATGAGATTCCCTAACATTATTCTTATCTAAAGAAGGCAACCCAACATATAAAAGATCCTTTTCCACTAAATTACTTCTCATAGGAGGCGGTATATATTTTTTTGTACTTTCCTCAGCGTATTCTACTTTTTTGCACTTTGAAATTAATTCTGAAATTGTATCTATAGTCAATAATGCTAAAGGAGTAGCAAAATATGGCAATAAATTCTTTCTAATTTGTTTAATGCGTTCTTCTAAACTTGGTTTTGTTTTTAGTCTATTATATAAAGCTTCCATGATTCTAATATAAATATGTACTGGCTCATCCACATGTTGTGTTCTCTTTTCAATGTAATCACTCATACTCTTATCAAAATCCTCATGTAAAAAATCATTTTTCAACTGTTCTACCAAATCTTCCCAAGTTCTAACCTCATTACTACCTCTAACAGATCGATACCACTGTAGAGCTGGTCCCGAAAAAAGATCTAACCCTGACTGGAATAATTCTCTTTTAGTGACGTTTCGAGCTATTGCTAACTCTTCAACTCGTTCAATAAATGAAATTACATTATTAGGCTGGCCATCAAACGTGACACCCCACTTATAGATAGGTACAAACTTAGTACTAGGACTAGTTGCTATATTTACACCAGTGCCTACTTGTAATGCTAAATCATCTACTACTTCTAAATTCAGTTTATCATAAAGATCTGCTTCTAGTAAGTAAATCGTAGCCCTCGACTCGTTTTGAAATGTTACCGTCTCCTCAGAATTCTGCTCTGGGATAGGCATTCTATTTATACGTACCATAATATGTACTAACTGTGACTTAACCTGTTTTACTGGCAAATCATCCTCCGTAGGATTATCTAAATTGTTAATTATATTTCTGATGGAATCTAAAGTATTGTTTACTTGTACTTTCTCTGTATTAAAATTAAATAATGGATCTCTCAGAGATAAATCATTACATGGTTTGGCTATTAGAGCTCGTGTTAAAAGTCTACAGCATGTTTCTGTGTCTCTAACTGTAGTACAACCTCTTACGCGTAACTCATAATCAACTTGATCAGCTTGTAATAACGTAGGTATGAAAATTTCAGACATTTTGTTTACTTTTGATTAACTCGACTATTCAAATTTAACAAACTGCAAGGTATATCAAAATTCAATTCACTGGCTTACTAAGTATTTATAACCCCTGTGCCCCTGTATTATTTTTCTAGACTTTCTCAAAAATACTACGATAACTCGTATTTCACCCTACGATTATCTTATTCCTACAATAAGGACTCAAAAATTTTCCTGTAACTGTCTTACCGCAATGTTTAATCTTCTTTAATTTAACCCAAAAGTACTCACGACTTTGCAAAACTAATCTAATCAAATCTTGAGGTCTCAACCATAAACAATACACATAATATCAGTAATACACACAAATATATAAACAGTAAGGAAATTCAAAAAATAGGACAAAATTAAAAATGTGACAATTTGTCTCAACAGCTCAAAGTTTATTTTTTTTTTAATTTGATAACACTCAACTTCTATACTCGCAAGCCCCACGTTGTGAATGCGTCACTTTGTAACATCAATTCCTGCCCCTGAGTGGAATAGGAACGATGAAACTACCCGGTTCTCATTTATTTTGTGGAGGCTGGGTCGTGGTTCGAAAATTAATTAAGATTTAGAATTGTTAGGCGCCAATAGCCAATTGCTCGATACCTATGCCTTACTGGTTTTCAAAAATGTAATACTGTGGCTATTCAGTGGCCTTAATGTTTACACAGGTATCATGAGTTTTTTTAGAAAATTTATTATGAAAAACACAAAGTAAGAAAAATAAGTTGTATATTAAAATTTTAAAGACAAAACTGGAAATGGTGAATATTTGATATAAATTTAGATATTTTATTAACAAAAAATTGAATTTAGAGGGTAGCTACCTTCCTTACATAAATTATATGTAGGAGTAAGAATGTTAAAAGGCTGACGGCCGATGAAAAGTTAAAGATAAAAATTTACATTTGCTGAAGGCTAAAAATTATATGTTAATTGAAAATTCCACAAGAAGTTGAGCGTGTTGATGTTCAAATGAGAATGACACTCTCACCACAGATCCTGTTTACGAGCTGCCAGAGCGCCTCGTCCCACTCAAATCTCTTCTTCCCCTTCCTCTGTTTGTTACGTTTACTGATAAACGTTGAGACTAGACTGATTAATATGTTGTCGCTATACAAGTTCCATATCCAGTGACATGTGTGGATGTGGGCAAACAATTTCCTCCTGGGCTAAATAAGGTTATCCTCACAGGACCATCACCATCAAGCTGGTCACTTTAATTGACACCTAAGGCTTATCTTTGGCTGGTCATTACCACCTCTTCAAACTGGCACCTAATACTTCATCAGGCTGCTACTTAATACCTCAGGCTGGTACTTACTACTGCATCAGGCTGGTATTTAATACCTCACAGGCTGGTACTTACTACCTCACACCTAAAAGAGTCCATCGTGTTACTCTACCTTGCATTTACTTGTTTGAAAAGGCACTCTGGGTGCGTTAATACCCCACGTAATGCTTTAATACCTTAACGTTTCTTCTAAAAATGCCCTACCAAATTCCAAGATATTTTTATAACCTTACAAAATTTAAAAAAACCGCGTTCTACTATTGCTCAAACCTATATTTAAATCGCGTTTAAAACTTTAAATTCACAATTAATTCCCCTTAACAATAAGCAACAGAATTAAATGTAATTCCTTATCCAACATAGATTTTAGCTACTGACGCTGTTTTTTATGGCACGCGTGCATCTTTACCCAAGCGCTTCAAAAATTAACCTATTAAATATCCCTTAACATCGGGTTGAATGCTGGCAATTTTACAAATTAAATACATATACATTAATCAATAAATGTCAGTGATTATAATTTAGTAGATATTGGTTTATTTAATTACCTATCTCCAGGAATTTGAGGCTTTAAATCTGCGGTAAGTCAGCACAGACACGTCTTGTTTTTGGCTTCAAGAATCGGAAATGCCTAATTTATTGTCTCCTATAAAATAGCTTTCAATCGTTGCCAACCGCAAAATGATAAAAAGTGTTTACTTAAAATTCTGTTTTTATTATCAAATCTACTTAATTATTGCACTATTTTACTTCCCATTAATATTTCTTATTTGTTACTAAATTTCTATTGCTTCAAAATTATTAATTAAAGTTTATTGTTTAATTTTTACCAAAACTATTTAGATTTCTAACTAGTAAGAGCCGGTGGTTTGCTGGTAGAATAACAGATGGCGCTCGGTGTATATTTTAAAGTTAATTCAAGTCTACTCGTTAAGAATCGGTTGGGTTTGCTTGTAAAGTACAGATGGCGCTCGGTGTATATTTTAAAGATAGATCTTTGAGTAGGGATGAGGACTTCGGCAGCTCTAGGTTTCTGTGAACAAAAAGTTAATAAATTTAAAGTATCTGCTATTATAGTGGTTTTAAGAACCCCATAATTAAATTATATATATTCTGTAGCGTCCTGGAACTTTAGGACGGTACACTTTCACAACGGAATAATGTTCTAAAACAATGTCACAATGAAAGTACAGCAGCACATTTGGGGTATTTTAAAACACTTAAGAGAATTTGTGAAGACTACTATTGGCCTAAAATGCGTAAGGATATACTGAGATATGTCAAGTCATGCAAGACTTGCGGTTCGCAAAAAGTGTCATTTTCACGTTACGGTTTAATGGGGAAAGAAAAGAAAGTAGAATTTCCATGGCAAGTCATAAGCGTAGATATTTTTGGCCCGGTAACAAGAAGTAAAAGGGGTTTTTCATATCTTTTAGTAGTTTTAGATTGGTTTACTAAATATGTCCTCGTACATCCCATGCGTAATGCCACAGCTCAGACTATATCTAAATTTATGGAGAATGACGTATTTTTAATTTACGGTGTTCCACAGTTCATAATGGTAGACAACGGGAAGCAGTTTGCTTCATCAGTTTTTAAGAAACTGGCCGATCGGTACAAAGTACAAAAAATTTGGTTTAATGCATTGTATCACCCACAAGTAAATCCAGTCGAGCGATCGAACGCTACGATAGGTACAGCTATACGCAGTTATATCCAAGATAATCATCAGGATTGGGATGTAGAAATTTTCAGGGTTGCTCACGCAATCAGAACGGCTACTCACGAAGTAACTGGTTTCCCTCCTGCTTTCTTGAATTTCGGCCGTAAAGTTCCCATTTCAGGAGACTTTTACGGGCAAGTAGAGTCAACATCAGGCATTCAACTAGCTCCGGGTGATAGGAATAGGTATTGTGATGACATATCGAACCTTTCGGATACATATAAAGATGTAGTAAAGCGGTTAAATAATGCTTACCAGAGAAATCAGAAAACATATAACTTGCGTAGGCGGGAAGTTAAATATGAAGTAGGTGATAAGGTATGGAAGAAAAATAAGGTTTTGTCAGATGCTTCCAAACATTTTTCAGCTAAGTTAGCACCCAAATTTGTACTTTGCACAGTTCGCCAGAAAATTTCTAAATTAGTATATGCACTAGACCATGCAGACGGATCGGATGCAGGTCACTGGCATGTTTCTGATTTAAAAACGTACTATGGATCAAACTCTGACGTTTCAGTCGGGTAAACATTTTTATGATGCATTTTCTATTAAGTTAATTACCCATAAATTTAGATTAGGCGCACTAATTTTAATTAAGATACCTGGAAGGTTTTGTCTTGCGTTGATAGTAGTTTTCTAGTAGTGTAGTTTGTTGTCAGTAAACTTCGGAAATATTTTTCCGGCTGGATATCTTTTATCCAAGGGTTGAAGGGTGGGCCACGTTTAGTGGGTGTAGCGTCTTCAACGTCTGCACGCCACGCAGTTGATGTGAACCAAGCAAGTGAAACTCAGCAAGATTTGTCTCGAGGATATGGATTCCGATGTAGTAACGATTAAGCCTTTTGTGATTATACGACATTTTGGTGATTTTCATGCGCTTGGAAAATATCAATAAATGACAGAACATCGTCATTCCTCTTTGTGTTGTCCTTATTTTCATCTATACTTTCTATTTTTCCACTTCTATAATTCTTTTGTGTTACTCTACTTAGGTTTATTTTTGAGGAAGGGTTAGGGCAGACTGAATTTCGTTAGGGAAACCTTCTACCTGTTAGTTTTTATTATATTTATTGTATTCTATTTGCCAGTCTTGCTAAGGCATTCTCGTGGTCTGGTAAATAAATATAATTGTTCAGTTGTGGTTTGAAAGTCAAGGGAAATTTGTTTGGAGGGAATATTTTTCCTGGATGGTCAATTTGCCCCTTGATAAACAGTGAGTCAGTTTTCCTTTCGTTAGTTCAGAGTAATGTCTTTACCAAACCTGACTCAAAAAGATTATGCTTTGCTTGTATATTCCTTTTGTATTTCTGACGTTTCTGGAGAACATCCTACTTGAAATCTTCTAGTATCTTAATTTTGGTTAAGTGTTCTGACTAACTTCGTTCTAGTTTTGTTTGTTTAAACTGTAGTTACTTTTCGTATTATATTTTCTAGATGTTTACAGGTAAGAAGTAATCATTATCCTAGTTCGTAGGATATTTAACGGCCATTAAAGGAACTTGTTCCGGGATGGGGATGGACTAGTTTCGGCCGGGCTGTCTTGAATGACAGGTGGTTAAGGAGGGTCGAGCGTAAACATGGGTAAGGGAGCTTGTCAGTCAGGAGTGACCTAGGTCGTCTGACGGTCTTCGAGAGACATATCTCAGCCTCCCCGCTTCACCTCAGCCCTTGGCCAATCGCTCGATCGAAACACTGTTCATCGCGCCTGAAGCAAGAGCTTTCCAGAACAATGGTCCTTTTTGTTGTTTAGTCGACACGTATTTCTAGTTCAGCCTCTTGGAGCTATATCCAAAGTATTTTAGTTGATACGTACGTCTAATTTCAGCCCTTTGGAGCTACATCCAAAATAAATTTGTTTGATTTATTAACAGTCTGGATATTTTATCCCACTGTTAAGGATAGGCAGAGAACTTGGTTCCTGTATCGTGGTTTAGATGTGCTTATGTCTACTCCAATTTCAGCACTGGCAGCCGCTACAACGCTGCTCAGGCACTACACCACAGTGTCTGTGGAGACTGATGTTTGGGTCCTCTCCTAAAACATTTTATGTTTCCTTTCCGAACTCTCTTCAAAGGGTTTCTTGTATGTGAAATGCTATACAAGCTTTATATCGATTTAATTCTACTTCCCATTTTTGTGTCTGAATGATTAGTATTCAGGGGATATTTTATATCTGGTGGAATGTGGTATTGAATAGATTATGTTTTGGAGCCTCTCGGTCTCTAGTAAGTGAAATATGTATAGTGTATATGCTAATATGGCTTGGATTAGTACTACATTGACTTTACCGATTGTGTCTTTCCCAATTTTGTCCTTATTGAATTTGTCGTTACTGATTTTGTCCCTGAAATATTAGGCGTGTAGTACGCGAAGCTACTATTGAGTACTAAATCCTCTCTTATAGCAGCATTCACTAGTATGTAAGATATTTACTTTTAGTTATTTAGTAAGAAGTTAAGGTCTAGGAACCGTAGCTGTCTTATAGCTTAGTTTAGTTACAATTCGGTTTATAATCATTTATGGTTAAGTAACCATATCTCAATTATTTTAAGTTAGCTTTAATTATATCCATCAGCGGATAAGTAGAAATTGAAGTCTCAATTAATAGGAAAAAATACATGTATGGAAGTACACATATTTTTTTGTAGAGGGAGAGAGAAAGTGTACCGTCCTAAAGTTCCAGGACGCTACAGAATATATATAATTTAATTATGGGGTTCTTAAAACCACTATAATAGCAGATACTTTAAATTTATTAACTTTTTGTTCACAGAAACCTAGAGCTGCCGAAGTCCTCATCCCCACTCGAAAATCTATCTTTAAAATATACACCGAGCGCCATCTGTACTTTACAAGCAAACCCAACCGATTCTTAACGAGTAGACTTGAATTAACTTTAAAATATACACCGAGCGCCATCTGTTATTCTACCAGCAAACCACCGGCTCTTACTAGTTAGAAACCTAGATAGTATTGGTAGAAATTAAACAATAACTTTAATTAATAATTTGATTCGATAGAAATTTAGTAACAAATAAGAATTATTAATGGGAAGTAAAATAGTGCAATAATTAAGTAGATTTGATAATAAAAACAGAATTTTAAGTAAACACTTTTTATCATTTTGCGGTTGGCAACAATTGATAGCTATTTTAGAGGAGACAATAAATTAGGATTTCCGATTCTTGAAGCCAAGAACAAGACGTGTTTGTGCTGTCTTGCCGCAGATTTAAAGCCTCAAATTCCTGGAGATAGGTGTGAGGTAATAAGTACCAGCTTGATGAGCTAATAAGTACCAGCCTGAGGTATTAAGTAGCAGCCTGATGAAGTATTAGGTGCCAGTTTGAAGAGGTGGTAATGACCAGCCAAAGATAAGCCTTAGGTGTCAATTAAAGTGACCAGCTTGATGGTGATGGTCCTGTGAGGATAACCTTATTTAGCCCAGGAGGAAATTGTTTGCCCACATCCACACATGTCACTGGATATGGAACTTGTATAGCGACAACATATTAATCAGTCTAGTCTCAACGTTTATCAGTAAACGAATCAAACAGAGGAAGGGGAAGAGGAGATTTGAGTGGGACGAGGCGCTCCGGCAGCTCGTAAACAGGATTTGTGGTGAGAGTGTCATTCTCGTTTGAACATCAACACGCTCAACTTCTTGTGGAATTTTTATTTAACATATAATTTTTAGCCTTCAGCAAATGTAAATTTTTATCTCTAACTTTTCATCGGCCGTCAGCCTTATAACATTCTTACTCCTACATATAATTTATGTAAGGAAGGTAGCTACCCTCTAAATTCAATTTTTTGTTAATAAAATATCTAAATTTATATCAAATATTTACAATTCCAGTTTTGTCTTTAAAATTTTAATATACAACTTATTTTTCTTACTTTGTGTTTTTCATAATAAATTTTCTAAAAACTCATGATACCTATGTAAACATTAAGGCCACTGAATAGCCACAGTCTTACATTTTGAAAACCAGTAAGGCATAGGTATCGAGCAATTGGCTATTGGCGCCTAACAATTCTAAATTTTAATTAATTTTCGAACCACGACCCAGCCTCCACAAAATAAATGAGAACCGGGTAGTTTCATCGTTCCTATTCCACTCAGGGGCAGGAATTGATGTTACAAGACGGCTAGGTATTATGCTTCCCTAGAATTTTAATTTGTAATATGGAGTATACGAGTATATCTATATTTTTGCATAATGGAAAAGATATTCAATAATTAGCAATCTGCATTAATTAATAATAATCGTCAATAAGGAAATGATGATATTAAATAAAAAGAATAAGAGTTGATGAGGTCCGATAAAAATTATAAACAAAAATTAGTGGTATGCAATATTGCAGCTACGGACACACGTTTCAGAGTTATTGCTCCTCATCAGCGTAGCATGGCATAAATAATATTGTTATATTGTTAAAAGCAAGACCAACAAAGATATGAAAGCACAGTATAAAATCCTACCAATCAGAGTATGCGAAAAAAATACTACAATAAACTTAACGATATTAAACTTGGTAATTTACTCAAGGTGGAAACATGGGAGAGTGTAATAACTGCTAGTGATGTGCAAATAAGTTATCATATGTTTATAAATAAATTTAAAAGTTACATAGCCGCAAGCACAAAGACGGTTCTGCTAAAAACAGACTATAAACTCAAGCCCTGGATTACAAATGGTATCATCGAATCTATAAAAAAACGGGATAAAATGAAAAGGCATTTAATAAGAAATTTTACATATGATCTTAAAATAGAATACACACAGTATAGAAATAGGCTAAATAAATTAATTAAAATCACAAAAAATCAATACTACAAAAATGAGCTAAATAAGGTAAATGGGAATTATAAAAAGACCTGGGAAATTATAAACAATGCAACAAATAACGAAAAGAAAGGAAAACAGCAAAATTACTTGATAGAGAATGAAGTGGGAGAACTGATTGAAGATAAGGCAAAAATATCAAATATGTTTAATAATTTTTTTATTAATATCGGCACTAATATGGCAAAAAATATAAATAAAAGTAATATAAAAAAGAATATAAGTAAAAAACAAATAAATAATTCCATGTATCTGACACCTGTGAGTAAAGAAGAGCTTGTAATTTATATTTCTAAATTAAAAAATTACTCGGCACCAGGTCCGGATGGAATTCAAGTAAGTACAATTAAAAAATTTCACAATTATATCATTGAACCTCTTGTACATATAATAAACTTGTGCTTTAAAAATGGTGAGCTGCCACTGGCATGGAAAGAATCAATAGTTACTCCAGTTTATAAACAAGGGAAAAAAACACAATTAACAAATTATAGACCCATTTCTCTTATAAACAATTTAGCAAAAATATTTGAACAAAGCCTTAAAAGCAGACTGACTGATTTTTTTGAAAAAAACATGGTATTAAACAGTAAACAATATGGTTTTCGGAGAAATAGACAAACGGAACATGCAATTTTAGATTTAACGAAAAAAATTATATTTGATGTGGACCAAGACAGAAAGAGTCTAGCAGTGTTTTTAGATCTGGCAAAAGCCTTTGACACGGTCTCGCACGATATACTCATAACTAGATTAGAAAACGTTGGTGTAAGAGGTTTTTCTTTAGACTTAATAAGAAACTATCTAAGTGAAAGAAGTCAAAGTGTAAAAATTGATGATAAAAAAAGTGAGCCATTAAGTATTAACACAGGCGTTCCGCAGGGGACGGTCCTGGGTCCACTATTATTTTTGACATACATAAACGATATTGCATATATAAACCAATTAGATGGACACCTTATATCATATGCAGATGACACTGTAATAATATTCACAGATACATCGTGGGAGGCCGTATACAGGAGAGCCGAGGGTGGATTGGAGGCTCTGTGAGATTTTTTAAATCAGAGTCAACTAAGTTTAAATATCGACAAAACCAAGTTTGTAACGTTCACAGCTACAGATGTTGATCAACCACAAGTACTAGATCTTAAACTGCACAAAGAAGGCTGTAATAAACAAAACTGTCACTGTTCTACTATTAAAAAATCAACAAAAATAAAATATTTAGGCATAATAATCGATCAACATCTAAAATGGAATGAGCATGCAAACTATATTAATAATAAATTAAAAATATTAATATGCAAGTTTTATTTATTGCGCGATATTTTAAATAAAAAAAATTTAAAAACTGTATACAATTCTCTGGTTGAGTCGATTCTAAATTACGGTATATTAGCTTGGGGAGGATTATATAAAAACGCTTTGCATAACCTACAGGTGACACAGAATACAATTCTTAAGATAATGAACCGACGAGGGAAGTTGTATTCGACTGGACCATTGTATACAGAACTTAATATATTAAATGTTAGAACTTTATATACTTACCGCTGTTTACTGCATAAATATAATCCGCCTAAAACGGAGTATGTTTACGGTTTATCAAAAACTAGATATAACCAAAATCAAAACTTACTAGTTCCATTTCTCAAAAAGACTTTCTCTCAAAGATCTGTATTTTACCATAGTCCAAAATTTTATAATATACTGCCAAAAGGTTATAAAAATAATATAAAATACAAAAAATATAAGATACAAGTGAAACTTTATATAAACAACAATTTAAATAAATTTATGGAAATTTTGGAATAATTCACTTTCAGAAAATAAAAACATGCTAAAGTTACAGTGCATGCCCCTCACTCGGCATACTTAAACTAATTAAATATCGCCTGTTTGATTGATGCAAACAGGATCAATTTTCACCTGCTCAAATCTATTCTAATTTAATTCAATGTAATTTAATTTAATTCAACTCTAATTTAATTCAATAAAATTCTAAAATTAGTGGTTAACACAAATAAATGTACACAAAACAAACACTTTAGGTGTTTAGGTGTACATTTAAATACAATACAATAATTATTATAATAATATTACAATATATACAGCCACTAGTGTAACATTGCCCTCAAATTGTAGATAATTGTAGATAACTGATTTAATTATTTATTTGTGTTTATTATATTATATTATTATATTATTATTATATTATATTACTTACATTTATATGAATTATATGAATTATATGAATATTGTAGGTACTCTATTTTGTACCTTCGTACCTCATGTGCCATATATGAAGAGCAATAACTCCGAAATACGTGTCCGTAGCTGCAGTCTTGTTTGTTATTATAGTACTAATTCTTGTTTATAACTAAGTTGAAAACTTAACATTTTAATGTTGTTTAGTTTTCGTATGTGTAAAGCTTTAGCTGTCACATCATTCAACAAATCAAAATTTAAACTCTTGGATCCTCAGGGGATTCCTCAGGACTTCTTGAATTTTTATTTTGTAGTCTCCCTCAAATAATGGTAGTTTACCAATAAACAAAAATTAGCAACCATTGTTAAAATCAAAAATATACACCACGCAAGTTGTTTTATCCAGTAAGTGTTATGCGTATAGTATTAGTTATTTATTGGTCTAATTTGTCTATACGCGATATTCTTAGAAACTGTTAAACAGAAAAAAAGTTTCAAATAAAAAAGGTGTCTCCATCTTTATTTCTTCTCGGCATAGACTTAAAGGGTTTTCCGTTCGTTAACTGATCCTTACAAATACTCACATTTTATCGACATGGTTTTTGAAAAAAAACGTATTTTTTACAATTAGAAAATTTGACCTTCATATTACCACAGTTCATTAATAAATATGTAGTGATGACATAGTAAAATTGAGATCCATTAATGTTTTCGTTTTTTTGAATTATGGCAAGTTAAACAAAAAAATAATTTTAATTATTATTGTTATACATCCAATAGACGCCGAGAATAAGAGAAATGATGCGCAGAAAATCAGTGATAAGTAATTATTTATAAGCATTAAACTATTCAAGGGATCATTATGAAATTCACTAGTTGTCTATCGAGAGGTAAACCACCGTCGGCACTCGTTCTCCGAATTTTAGGCAGGCTGTCGGCAGCCATGACAGTGGCGGTCATATAATTGAAAGCCCCGCAAGTGCGGCTGGTTGGAGTTACGCAGGCGCCGCAGGCAAGGCAGTCTCGGCAGTTCGTGTAATTTCTACAAGTGATTGACCTCTCAGGTACTGTTTTGATAGTATATAGTATAAAATAAGAATTTCTTTACAACCCTAACCTGAAATTTGCAGACGTAAATGTAGCAAGCAAATGCCAATTTTTCGAAGTCAGTAACAAGTAAATATATCGAGAATAAATAAAGATTAAGGATAGAGGCAACCTTTTATTTGAAATTTTACTTTCTAGGAGTAGTAGTTCTCGATTTGACCAAGGAACTAGTGTTATATACTTAGTACATATCACATATTAGCACATATTATATAAAATAACTTGCCTGTTGTACACTTAGTTTTACGAATTATTATTCATATTTTCGTAAAAAATATATGGATGGGGAGAACTTACAAGTTTGCTTTTATAGTAGACAACAGTTTAATGATAGATGTTTTAAACTAAACCCCGCATCAAAATATCATTAATAACTTTAGACATAGTAGGTTATTTCTCAAAAATATGGATATCTCTGGTTTTATTGGTTAGATTTTAAAAATCCAAAGCATCAATTATTTGTATCAATGAAATTTAATAGTGCATTTTTTTTAAATACGAATGTCAGAGCGATTCTAAAAATTTGCAAAATTTTGAAAGTAAAACAGATGGCTAAAATTTGTATTCAAAAATGTTTTCTCTACAAATTTTTAAAGCAGAGATAAAAACCTGCAACTTGAGTCTTAGAACGTCTACATTGGTGCGCGATCTCAACAAGAAAATATTTTCAACATCGGTCCACATCACCTTCTGGACAATACTTTTAGCTCTGATTTGTTAAATTTTCACGAAGTTGCTTTTTTCTGGAAAATATTTTCGGGTTTAAAGGAGTAAGTTGGTTTCTCTGTTTCTTTTTACATTTTGAGCCTAGATTTCATTATTTTGACAGATCGATAGATAACTTTACTGCCGACAGTTTTTATCCCAAACATTTCACATCTTTCTATTTTTCCCAGAAATAAAAGTTATTATGAAAAAAATCCTGTTACTTGGTCTAATGCAACAAACTGATGCGTGTGACTTGATGAGAAAATGGGAACATGTGCGCTTTACTTTTGTGTTTCTAACTCCTTTCATTGCAAATCGCATCGCCCCTTATAATTCTATATTCATGTGTTTACGACAAGAACACATCTTTAAAATTTAGTATCAATTATATTGTCCAATAAATGTTTTCAAATATACCAGAATACCACTATTTTATAAAGAAGAATTGAAACACAATTACACATTATTGTTAGTGCATGGGTGGCTACATATAATTAGTTACTATATTGTTATAATTCCGTACTTGTAGTATAATCAAAGAGTAGAGTACCTGTTAAGTATAATAGTAAATTAACGGAATTTGGTATTTTATTGGGCGTCCCGTGTTATTAGAAATGATTTGGTTTAATTTCTTATTTCGTTCCCTTGTTATATTTTCTCATTCATAAAATAATTCTGGGTGAAGGGCGGAGCTTAAACAATAATAAATGCAGAGGGAGCTCGTATCAGTGTAACATTTGTTGCAAAATGTGCCTTTGCACGGTTCCGTGCTATACATGTTTTTGCAAAAAGTATTATGTTTTTTGGAAAAATAAAAATAGCACGACACACAGAAAACATGAGTGAAGGTTTGTATCGAGTCCTTTTTCTCATATTTTGATTCTAAATATTAAAAAAAAAAATGAGCAATTTGCTGCTAATTAAAACAAATCTTATTAATTAATACCATTTTTTCTCAAAATATTAAAAAGATACAAACCTAGATTGATATGTTTTCTTCTATTTTTCGCCTGTACAAATTTCGTAACTGCAATGGTCTAATTATAATTTGTCGCGGACGGGGCGCCGTTTGAGAGTAATTTATTTCTGATTTTTAGACGGCATACCCACTCTTAAGAACGAAAAGTCCGATTGTATTAAAATTTGGAGAGTAAGTTAGTGTTAGCTAGAGGAAGAACCGTATTTTGAACAAAATAGATCAATAAATAAAAAAGTAATTAATTTTTGAAATGAAAAAAAAATTTGTTTTGTAATTAAGCAAAAAATGTTTGAAATTAATATCATTTACAAAAAAACTGCGAAGAGTATCCTACAGAATGTGTAGTAAATCGGCGAAGAGTATAATGGTTAGCTTGTTTATTTATTTCTACAGTTAAAAACTGTAACTACACAAAATTTCAGAGCTGCACTCAAAGATTTTATTTTGAGGTGGCCATTCTCTGGAAAGAGACATCCAATAGGGAAATATTTATTATTTTTGGCCATAACTTTTTTTTCTTAGTACGTATATTTAAAAAAACTATAAGAGTACCTAATAGTAGAGGGTCCACGCCTTCGAAAGACGTCTAAATCGCCAAGTAACCCATTCCAGCAAGGTAAATAATTTTTGAGCTCGGATATCGAAAGAGGGTCCTAATGGGCATCAGAAATGGCTTGTTGGACTTTTGTTGACGATTGCACAACTTCTCCACAAGAAAAAAAGATGGCGAAATGTTATTTCAAGAATTCGTGTTTTTAAACATATACCTCTCGCTAGAGAGTGAACCACATGCGATATTGATTTGATTTTTTTTATCTATATACTACTGACATGAGCGCATCTATCTGTACTAATTAAATTTCAAATTCGCTTACGGTTTTTTACTAAATAAATCCTAAATCACAGTAACGAAATTTGTGTGTTTGAAATTTCGACGTGCGGGCAACTATATTAAATATTCATTTTTTTTATATACTATATACGAATGAAATATGGCCTAAAGATAAACAGAGTTTTTGCAAAAAAAAATAGCTCGATATCTTATACAGTTTTTGAGTTAACGACTTTTTAAAATAAACCATAATTAGATTCGTGGTATTCATGTTAGCATGCGGCTGTTTTCTGGCTAAGTGTAATGCATTAAGATAAGCCAATACATTTTTGAAATTGTGCTATTATTTGCATTTTTGCAATTTTGCAAAAATTTTAACAGGTAAAAAGAAACTTATTTGGCAGATGATTTACTCGATCTATTATACAATTATGAAGGTGTTGTATAGAGATATTATTTATTAAGTATGTCATTATTGTGGTACAAATGATATAGCATTTTACAAATATGAAAATATAAAAACGTACACAAAACTTGTAATATATACATAAGTAATAATAATAATAATAATAATGCATAATAAGTATACACAGCTCAGTAAGCATTGACAAACCACTACATAGGCATTACTATTAAGAAACACTGTCTGCTAAAAACTGCTCTGTATTATTTCTGCTCTTAAAACAATTGTTAGGAAAGGCTGTACAATTGTACATGCAACAGAACACCAAGTGGACGCACATTTTTAATCACAGTTTACTTTACAATTCCACTATTTGTTTTCATTAGAACCAGTTGTGATTTTTTGTCATCATTTGTGATTTTATTAGGTTATTCTCTATCAGATATCCAAATTTTCTGGGAAAGGGTAAATTGGGAAGGAGATAGGAAAATCACTTGCACACTAAAATTGTATGTGCTTTGTTAACTGCTTCTCAAGTCGAGAAAATTTGTTATAAATCCAGGATTTTGTGTTAGGTAAGGGTCTAAACCACTTTTTGTGAAGAATTTTTACATTTAAAAGTATTTCGCAGTGAGCAGGGTTTTAACCTACTTCGCTAGGTTCTTCAGTTGCTAGCTAAGCTAAGTACACTAACCCACTGGACTACCGTCCCCTGTAATGCTCGTTTTAAATGCAGTAAGGAAGTGTCTTGTGTAGGACGCGGACGTGACTAACGTAAGTCTAATAACCTTAAGGAAAAATAAATACTGCCTTAGCAAATCTAAAGATTTAAATTCACTACAGTTGGCCGTAGTGAATTTAAATCCTTAATCCGTAAGTCCTATGTGAATCTGTATGGATAGATTCACATAGGACTTACAAGCATTTTAAATTACACAATCATCAATTGCATCGCAGTTATCTCCAAAATTAATCAAAATATATAGTTGGCGTGTTCATTTTAAGGCAACAATAATTGCTCATTTATCCTCTTCGGAAAGGATAACTGACAGGTCACACAATACACCGACTGCCAATAGCGTTTTTACAATATTTTCTTCTTCATATTTTTCACTTAATTATTTACTGATTTCGTGAGTATCCTAAGATACCCTTTGTTGTCATGTACCCACACAATTTTTGTAGGTTTTTTATTTTACAAAAATTAAACATATCTTGCGCAAATATTGTGTTCCTCCCTTCTTCATGATTGCAAGTTCACAACGTAGGTATGTCATTATTTACACCAATATTCTAAAATGTATTTTAGATTATTCGCTTTATATTTTTTACTATTTATAAAGTAATTCCAGTTTAGAATAAGAATTGAGTCTGTTATGGTGAATTCATATAATTCTGATGGGTTTTTAAGTCATACCATACATTTTCTTAAATATGAAATTTCGGACAATTTTTATTTTTTAATCTCACATTTGTATAATTTATTGACGATTTCATACTGTATTTGCACCTTTCGATATATACAGTCCTTCTAAGCCAAAATGACGTAACTGAAAATTTTCTAAGCAAATTGGACGTACTTCAAAGTTTTCTTTTTTCAGTAATCATTAAACCATTATTTCTGCATCTATATTTTAACAGATTCTATTTTAAAATCACGTAGTTGTAACATAACACATAAATGATTGTCTAATTTTCAGACAATTGGTGACCTACTGATTAATAGTAATATAACACCTTAATCAAATTAGTTATTAGACTAATGTCTATTCACAATTACACAGACCGAATCCTGCCGCAGCTGTCACGTTGCGCGTTATCATAACAAGACATTATTACGATCGAATTAAAAAATCTGTAACTCGAAAACTGTATGAGATATCGACTTAATTTTTTTTGCAAAAACTTTGTTGATCTTCAGACAATATTTCACTCACATATAATATATAAGAAAATTAAACATTTAATGTAGTTGTCCGCACGTCGAAATTTCAAACACACAAATTTCGTTCCTGTGATTTAGGATTTAATTAGAAAAAAACCGTAAGTGACTTTGAAACTCTACTAGTACAGACATATGCGCTCATGTCAGTAGTATGTAAAGAAAAAAAAATCAGATCAATATCGCATGTAGTTCATTTTCTTGCGAGAGGTATACGTTTAATAACACGAATTCTTGAAATAACATTCCGCCATCTTTTTTTCTTGTGGAGAAGTTGTGCAATCCTCAACAAAAGTCCAACAAGCCATTTCTGATGCCCATTAGGACCCTCTTTCGATATGCGAGCTCAAAACTTATTTACATTGTTGGAATGGGTCATTTCATAAGAATCATAGAATCATAAGAAGACTATTCCTATGAATTTTCACTCAATAATTTCAGTGGTTTGCAAACTAGCTAGATTTAAATTTAAAAATTATTTTAATCTTCTTATTTCGTAGTTTTAAATCTAGCTATTTTGCAAACCACTGAAATTATTGAGTGAAAATTCATAGTAATAGTCTTGTTATACTTCTACTTAGGTACTCTTATAGTTTTTTTAAATATACCTACTAAGAAAAAAAAGTTATGGACAAAAACACAAATATTTCCGTATCGGATGTCTCTATCTAGGGAATGGCCACATTAATTGAAAATGAACCCGTTGGACCGCCCGCCCACGCTTCCCTCCCCGGGATGGACTTCTGGTTGCAGAGCTATGTACTTTTCGGCTAGTAAGAAGGGTTAGTACATAAAAATTTTCATTGCACCTTGTAATTCTTAATTTCCGTTCCCAGCTCTCGGTCTATATATACCTGAAATTAAACTAAAAATACCTATCGGAAATTCTATTACCCACTCTGAATTGTCAAGTGCAGCGATTTGGGTGAATGAAGGGAGAGTTAGTTAAGTTCAGTCTAAGGTAACTATATGTTATTTGCCCTTCGGCCTCTTGCCAGACAGACGTTAAAAGTCATTTTTTACTTCTTGTTTCTAAAGGAAGGAAGAGGAGCTGTGGCGGGTGCTGAAGAAAAACAGCACCACACGGTCGAGTTGAACAGCCGGCACGCCGTACGTACGGTCGGTTTTGTTTGTTGCCATTCGCTGTCGTCAGTGCGCCGGCGGGTGGGCAACTTGTAAAACGTGTGTGGCAGTTGAAAATTACAGTTTGTGTACGTCGCGGAGCCTCTGTCTGCCTCTCTTGCACGACCGTGGGGCCGAGTGTCGGAGTTCTCTTTCATATTCGCTGATGGTGATGGCCAATAATTGTGCATTATTCGGTTGAGTCATACTGTTGGAATTCCGTGTGTTACCTGGGAGTTAGTGGCAGTGTCCGAGGTTGCCTTGCATGGGCGGTAGAAGTGAGGTTATGTGTATCTGTGGAAACAAAATAAAGGCCCCTTGTGTCGTGAACAAGTGCAATTGGTGGTGTATTTAGGGATAATACCTTGGATTACCCACAGCCCAAAACCTAGGCAGGTGTAGATGCCAAAGCCGGTGCATTCTTTGTATTGCGGGTCATTCACTTGTGTACATTTTGTCGTTGTAGGGAAGGCATAACCATAGCATTCAGTCTCATGTTTTGTCGTTTCAAGATATTAATTGTGCACGCCAGCGATGTTATTTTATTGTGTATGTACATTTAGATTGATGTACAGCTGCAGCAGTAAAATTTTATGTTTTTTAAATTAAAATTTTACACTCACTTCACTTTGTTAAAATGCGCACATACCTACTTAATTTTTTATCAGAAACCTTAGACATACAGAAACTAAGCTACTTATTAAATTACATAAATCCCAGAGGTCACTATTGATTTATTTATTCGCGTGTCAAGTATATATATGTCTGATCTGCCCCCCATGCTTTATGCATGATAATAATATGGGCGTTTAGAAAATCCAGTAGGTATAGGTATTAAGTCATAAATTTTCCAATGTTTGTGGAAGTGCACTTTCAATATCCTGTTAATTTTGAATCTTAGAATTGATGCAAAGTTGTGGAATGGACTGAAGTCGAACATTGATAAAGAAATCAGGAAAAATATTTTACATTGTGCAGATAAAAAATAATAATACCGACACTTGTGCGAAACAAGTTTTGGTTTAATGACTCAACATTTATTTACCAAATATATTTATGAATATAACTGTGTCAATATGTACCCTATATGTCTGATTGTGCTTCTGACTCAGAAGACATATTTAATGGGACAACTTATTTAGGTAGATAAGTATAACTCAGTTATGTACAAAAATTGTCTTGAAAATTTCACTTTTCACCATTGTAGCCAATCAGAAGTTTGTTTTTGTGTCGTTACTAAGGCAACCCAAAAAATTTCCGGAAATTTTCAACCTCCAGGGTACCCTGAACGAAGTGGAAACTTTTCTGTCAAATTATTGACATATGATCATATTTGACATTTGCTATTACTTACATAAAAATGAAATTTTATTTTGAAATTAGACGAGATACCTAATTATAAAAAAATACTTGAGCTTTGTGAAACAACATTTTATTTCATATTTAATACCTAATTATGATAGTGAATAACTTCTCATTTTGGTTTTCCTCCATATTACACTTCTCATGGGGTATTATAAGTATTTCAATTTTGGATGGCTTTTTTTTTTACTTTTGACACAAAGTTCTTCGCAATATATGCGCATATTGTATATTATGTTCTTTTTCTGTACTCTATAATCTTATTCATTTAAAAGCTCGAAAATAACTTCAACAATAAGACATGAGCTTAAACTGGTTAAACTGTCAATGAAATATTGATAAATAACTAATAACGTTTCAAAACCATCTCTGTCAAGTTATACTGTGCTGAAACTGTGCTATACTATGTGTATAAAACATGAAAATATAATATAAAGAAAACAACGTTCCACCTATTTTAGTGAATAAAACTTATTCCATAACACAAATAGAGTTGTCCTAAACAATTTTCAGTAATTTTTTGAAACTTAAATGTGTGGAAAAGATATTATTTATCTATTATACGTATTCTATTTTCAAATAACTCTTAATTTTATCTTTTGACACAACAACACTACTTACTAATTCCGATGCGTTTTTGTCAACAAGACCCATTCATGGCCTACTAATCTTATACCTTATGTCTTAGAATAATCTTAATGTCAGTTGAAATTATCGTTCATTTAATTCATTTTCGTGTGAAATTTTCTTATCGAATCCCCCGCGTGCTTGAATGGGAAATTTTCAAACACTTGGGAAATTACAAGTGAAAATAGAATGCTTCTGCAAAAATCGCTAAAGATTAGGTACCTGATAGACAAGACAGTATTAAATAACGAAATTGTACCCATGTTTAAGCACCACTGTTTTTTTTCTGAAAAATTCTGCCTTGACGTACCTAGATACTTTTTTCCAAAAGTAAGTTAGTGCCACAAGTAAACCAGAAGCTTTGTTAATTATTATCTAACTATCTACTTACTAAGTACTCATAAAAATATATAAAATCTCAAAAAACCCTTAAATGCAACATTTTAGATTAAAATTTGAAATTATTATGACGCTTTGAGTATCCTACGGGAAAAACACATCTTCAATATGTTCATAGAAAAAAAGAAACTTAAAAGAACATGTTACTCTGTCATGTGACTGAAGTTTCGATCGATCAAGTTTGATCGAATCCATGAGAAGAAAAATTAAGTCTAATTCGAGAAAAAGCGTTTAAGCAGGTCATTCCATGGTCGAATTCAAATTTTCGTTTAGGGTCTCCAATTTTTCAATAAATATGTCGTACAACGTCCTCTATGAGACATCTATAGTCTCATACACCCCCGAAGTGCGGAACCCATATTTTCATTTATGCCCTCAAACGAAAAAAATCTTCAAAGCCGAAATTTCGTTTACGGTCACCCAATTTTTCTATAAAAATATGTTTTGCACAACGTTCTCTAGGAGACCCCGATAGTCTCATAAACCCCCGAAGTGCGAAACCCATATTTTCCCTTTTGTTCCCACATGAAAAAAATTCACCAAAGTCTAAGTTTCCTCTAGAATCGCCAAATTTTCGTCCGGACATGTCTGACAACGTCCTCTATGCAATCCACTTAGTCGCATCCCACCCCCGAAGTGTGAAACCCATACGTTCGCTTTTGCCACCAAACGAAAAAAATTCGCCAAAGTCAAAATTTCAGTAGGGTGACTCATTTTTTCTGTCTTGCACAACGGCCTTTATGCTACCATCATAGTCTATCCACGCCCGAAGTGCGAACCCATATTTTCCCTTTTTACGGATTCGATCAAGCTTGATCGATCGAAACTTCAGTCACATGGGTCTAAAAAAATTATATTTGTTTAAAAATGAATTATTTATTGTTTGTTTGCTTATAGTAATGAAACATATTCTTTATAGGATTTTGCAAACAGCGAAAAAAAGAAAAAAAAGGAACAACTATATGAGAACTAAAAGAAAAACTATATGTAAAAAATATTAATGGAATCTTTGCATTCTTTAAATAACCTGACTTCTGGTTATGCTAGCAAATTGAAAAACTGAATCTTCATATCGTAGGGGATCATGTAGATACTAGTTTAATCTGCTTAGCCGTAGGGGACTATGTTGGATGCTAGTGTTATAATGAGAATGTCAAATAAGAAATTGGACAAATTTATTTTAGAACTTCAATTTGCTAGCACAATAACCAGAAGTCAGGTTATTTAAAGAACGATAACGATTCCATTAATATTTTTTACATATAGTTTTTCATTTAGTTCTCATAGATAGTTTTTTTTTCGCTGTTTGCAAAATCCTATAGAGTATGTTTCAAATTATATTTGTATCACGAAATGGTACATACTTAATTTTTATAATATAGAAATTTTGGTCCTGGGCATAATTTAAGATACGATCTTTGCACAATATTATTTGATTGTTATTGCGAT
Organism: Stenurella melanura; assembly: GCA_963583905.1. Classification (NCBI taxonomy): domain Eukaryota; kingdom Metazoa; phylum Arthropoda; class Insecta; order Coleoptera; family Cerambycidae; genus Stenurella; species Stenurella melanura. The sequence goes on along the minus strand of OY757309.1, from coordinate 218,026,393 downwards.
CTCGTTTTCAATTGATAGAGATTTAGTAAAGAAAGAAGACGAAAAAGGTGTTTTGGTAATATTGAAGAGTTACATAAGATTGTATTTTCTCAGGACACACTAATTTGGGTTAGTAGACCACGATCTGACGTTAGTTCTCAATGCAGATGCATACATAGTTAACAGAAAACGAAATTTCCTTCTCGACATGCAATTTGCATTAACGTAAGTTAAACGCTTACATCGTCTTGAATTTCTTTTTCTTCCGTTATTACACACACCGAAAGTGAATTAAAAATTAAATGGACTAAGATAATTCCTAGAGAATTCTTTATTCACCTTATTTTAGGACCTAAAATCATTGATATTTCTTATATTACTTTAATGTTCAAAGTACATAAATGTGAAAAATGCTAGTTGCGAGGCTAGTTGTTTAAAGAATTTGATACAACGTAATAACTATCTAGTAATATTATTGGTTGAGTAGGCTTAGTAGACTATAGATTGCATTTGTTTGTACAATTCATCAAGCACGCGCTGGTTTTCCTTAACTTTAGTTAATATGAGGCTATATACATTGCTGGCCATGCTGCCTATTCAAATGTGTGTACAATGCTTAAGACAAGAACAACACTATTTTTAATGATGTCACACCGGCAGAGTCATTTTTCACAAGTGTTTGTGTATTTGATTTTTATTCCCTATAGGACGATAGCTTATCACTAAATACAATCAGATGCAGCGAAGCTGGTGAGTACGATGCAATTTTATACATCAGTATAACACAAAATCACTCTGGATTTTCAAGGAGTTACCTCGGTGATTTGAGAAGCGGTTAAGAAAACATTAAGTATAAATCCGTTGCGTCGGTGTGACTTCCGTATATCTTGTCTCTGTTGTCTAGTTTTGAATAGCATGACCAGCAGTGTATAGTTTACTGCAGACTTATTGTCGGTATAAAAAGTGAGTTTTTGATCTTTACTGCACCGTCAAAGGCGCCAACACTTTTTATACCGACCAGATAGATGAGAAGTATATGTAGTAGATATTATACGTGTGTATAACGTCCGGTACGTTTGATGATTATTGTTTCAACAACTTCTAGTTCTAGGTCTGTTAAGCGAGGTTTATCTACGATAAATATATTTTGGAATTATGACTTTCATTCTCTCTCAGAAGAAAAAGTAATTAAGTACCTAATCATGGTAATCTTTTTTCCACAGTTTGATACTAACCATTCGGAGAAGTACAGGTTTCAATTAGGTAAATGATTTTAATTAACGAAACAATTAAAATACTTTTGATTTTCATCCGACCAATAAAAATTAATTGGAGAAAGGACAATGTTAAAAATTGCAATTTTTGACCCCTCCGGGCAACGCATGTCGATGTCAAAATTCGATTCTGTATGGTTCATGAAAACAGAAAATGCATATTAGACCCCTTAATTTTCCGAGGAAAATAAGTATACTACCCTCAAAGAATAAAATCCACCCTCAGACCAGCAGTGGTAATGTAATACAAAAATCCAGCAAAGGTGCCATTGTAGTGACGACTTATATATATTTATGTGTAAAATTGCAATAATGGGCATCTGCAAGTATTTGAAATTACTTGTAGACCATATACTACCCCCAACTATCCCAAGTAGAGGGTGTCAAGCAATAAAGACGTGTAGCAAAGGGTGGCGATTTTTTGGCACTGATGGGAAATGACTTTAGAACCATAATAGCGATTATATATTGTATATACTTACATATAAGTAGTGCACACTAGAAACTTCCATTAAAGCGAGAAAATTGTTAAACTACCCGTAAACTACAAAGACTATCCCAAAACTTGAACCGGAAACGTAAGATACAGATTCAAAATTGTTTGCGCATAATGTTTCATCCCAAACTACCCCATCTAGAGGGTGGCAAGAAAGAGAGATGCGTAAGGTGATTTTTGGTAATGTTGAGGTATGAACGCTCCAAAAATTGCGATTACAAAATGTATGAGAAATTGATAAACTACCCTGAAAGTACAAAATCCAACCCCAAACCAGCAATAGAAACGTGAGTCAAGGATCCAATGGTTCTAAGAAAGATGGAACGTTCGTTTATCATTTCTCATATAGAATACTCGTTTTGATCTACCTAGATAGGAAACAATTTGTACGAACACTATAAAGTATAGAAAACTTCAAAAATGTGTCTTACACGGATCATTTAGCCACTGATTGTGTTTCCCAGAATGCACCACGATGAGTCGATCCTTTCTGCATCCCTTGTTTTTTTTTTTACTTTCCTACAGGTATTAAGATTTTTTAAAAGGGCTCAAAATGATAAGTGTAATGTGCAGGCCCGTCGAGAGGGGGGGGGCGGGGGTGTTTCCCCCCGGGCCCGTCGGTATTTGAGGGGGTCCGGTGGTTTTGAGGGTCTCGGGTTTCACCCGAAGTTGAAGATTTGCATTTGCATTAGGTAAAACGAGAGAGGTATACTTGATAATATATGTATACTCCAATGATGATATATTTATTCGCTCTCTTAAAAAACAAATTATTGACAAGAGTTTCTAGTGTGCACTACTTATATATGTATAAATAATATACAGTCGCTATTATGGATCTAAAGTCGTTTCCCATCAGTGCCAAAAAATCGACAATCTTTGCTACACGTCTCTTTTGCTTGACACCCTCTGGTTGGTATAGTTGGGGGTAGTATATGGTCTACAAGTAATTTCAAATACTTTTTGTAGATGCCTATTGTTGTAATTTTACACCTAAATACATACATATAAGTCGTCACTACAATTATACCATTGTTGGATTTTTGTATTACATTACCACTGCTGGCCTGAGGGTGAATTTTATACTTTAATGGTAGTATACTAATTTTCCGAGGAAAATTAGGGTGTCTAATATGCATTTTCTGTTTCTATGAACCATACAGAATCGAATTTTGATGTCAACATTCGTTACCCGGTCAAAAATCGCCTATTTTAAACACTGTCCTTTACGATGTAAATTTACTTTTTTCTTGTGATTAGGTTTGTGACTGCTGGTCATTTTAGGTACTTAGGTGCATGTATGTGGTATCATCAGTCATCACTTAAAACTTTATAACGATATTGCGGCGAAATAAACTAGCCATTCTTTTTAAATCCACATAATACGTACATGATATAATTGATGATAGTCACAATGTGGGTTTAATGACTCATTTTGATTAGTAATTAAACCGGGAATTAAACCAAGCTGTTTCCGTTCTTCTCATTTTATTTACCATTTAGGAATCGTTTAAGTAATTCTCTGTCTTATTGTAGGTACGCGTATATATTTATAGGAGTTAACAATTAATGAATGCAAAAGCTTATAAACAGTTTATAACTTGCGTAATTTAAATTCGAGTTTAAATTGTATGATATAAATTTTAATCTATTTTAGTTAAGAACGGAGGTTTTAAAACGCCGTAAAGTTTTTAAAGAGAAGAGGTATTTACATGTCTTACGTTGAAAAACATGTAATTGATCTTGAATAGGCGGGTTCGGTAATTTTCAATGTTTGCTTAAATCGATAGAAACCATGGAAAAAAACAACCATATAAAATTTAAAAATTAAATGTCCAAAAATAAAGGTTTTATTGATACTTGAAAATCTTCCCGTCGCCGCGAGGCTAGAAACGTACCTATGCGTGAGGCTACTGGGGTGACGTCAGTGGCCCGACAGCGCTGAGCGGTCTCCATAATCTTCTCTTCCTGATCTGTAAAAAGTGGGTAGGTACGTAGTGTAAATGTATTTGCAATTATTCAAAGGTCTTTGGAAGCTCACACTATGTAATATATAATATACCTACTGTTGGCAATTAATGCTTTTCATATAAGTTTATCTTCAAAATTTTATTAAGTAGTTTTTAATATACACAAATCGGTATAGTTTACCTCATATTTACTTGTCACATAAAAAATTCCCATTAATGTCCCTGCGACGCCGGCGGTTCCATTAAATCTGCTTTGTACATGCGGCATTTTTTATTTTTATATCTAGTAAATACAAGGTAAACTTATATAAATACATATTTAAGTCTTAAACGTCGGAGCATGAAAGTGTCGACGTATATTTGTCAGTTGCTTATACCTTTGCCTATTTCCATTCTAATAGATATAAATAAATATAAAATAATAATTTATTGCCAGGAAACAAAATCGTTTACAGACAAACGGTGAAAAGTTACTTGTCTAGCAGATTGCCTGTTTTATATACGTATTCAAATGTTAGTTTGTTTAAACTTTACCGAAACTTCACTAAATAATAAATACAAATACAATGCAAATAAAAAATATGCCACAAGTATGGTATTTAGCGCCATTGCTTTGAGCTTGATTTAGGTTCGCATTGCTTGTCAAAAAATCAAATACCATCTGCACATTTAAATGTGGTGTGTTTCGGGAATCGGATTTCTGATACCCCGGTTGCATTGTACGACTAGGACTTTAAAAAACACCACCGATAAATGTCACAAAACTTAAATATTATAGTGATTCGCTGCTTGCGCTATGCGGGATACGTGCGCGTAGGGTGGAGCCGGAGCTTATATCAGGCCACTGACGTCAATTCCGTTGTGGGGTCCACCGTTATCACCGAACTTTAATTTGGCAATTGCAGGCGCTGCAATTTTTTTTTCTCATTTTTTTTTTGCACATACGTGTTTTGTTGACTATTTAACTTCACATCTGCCAAGAAAAATGTTTTTTTCTTTTATGACCGAACCCGCCTATTGATATATTTTGGTATCATACTTACTTATTGGGCGTCAAACGTACACGGTTTGCATGTTTATAATCTATGCATTTTACTGTCGAAATCAAGACAGCCTTTAAGACGAAGAAGAAGTTTTTGAAATAAATAAATAGTTAACATTTTTCTCTCTCTCTCTCTCTCTCTTTATACAACATGTCCCAAAAAGAACTGCTCTGACAAAAATAGATTATAATACTTAGTTATTATTTTACCTTTTATATGATTTGTCTCTTAGTCTTAGAATTAGTGCTCCAAATTCCTCGACGGCAATTTAAGAACACCCTGTATAATATTTTTTCACATTTGTATGCTTTATTTCCTTCCGATAATTACATAATCTCTCGGAGCGGAGTGTAAATCTAATTATAAGTTTAGATATGTAAAGCAAATCCAATGCTTTCTCTTTACCATATTTTCATTAGTAAACTGAAGTAAGTAGGGGTGTGGCCATTATTTAATTCTAAGACACGATTTTTCTGTTTGTTTCTTATCTTTTTCTTCAGTCATCCCTTTTTTCTTTATTCTTGCCGTTTCCTTAACCATAAAACGTACCAAATACTGCTGAAATTCGCTTTGGCTCATGTTTATTTTCAAATCTACATATTCTGCCTATATTCTTCAAGTATTTACCACAACACCAAACATAGCATTGATAACCACGGCCACCACCGCATTTTTTACCAGCGCCCGTATCCTGTACTTCAGTTTAATTATCATTCCAATCTACTCCATCCATTACTTTTATTATATTTACGTATCATTATTCATTAGCGACCGAGTATTAAGGTGGCCATACCCTAGAAGAGACATCAGATAGGGAAATATTTATTATTTTTAGCCACAACTTTTTATATTTAAAAAAACTATAAGAGTAGCTAAGTAGAACCTTTGATTTTATACTAAAATCAAAGGTAGAACCATAACAAGTCTGCTACTATGAAATTTCACTCAATAATTTCAGTGGTTAGCAAAATAGATTTAAATTTAAAAATTATGTTAATCTTCCTATTTTGTAGTTTTAAATCTAGTTATTTTGCAAACCACTGAAATATTGAGTGAAAATTCATACTAATATTCGTGCTATGGTTCTACTTAGGTACTCTTATAATTTTTTAAAATATAAGTACTAAGAAAAAAAAGTTATGGCCAAAAATAATGAATATTTTCCTATTGGATGTCTCTTTCTAGGGAATGGCCACCTTAAAGCTGTTTGCTATCTATCCAACTAGGTATATTCTTTGTATTTACCGTGAAATTATTAAGATTGCTTACTACCTACTAACTGTCATTACAGAATTTTCATTCGATCTAACACCAGCAGTTTTCGCATTCTTATTATTTGACCTTGTCTTAAATATTTCCCTCTCAAGTTTCCAGCGCGAGGCTTGTAGCAAAAAATTCTTCTCTCAATATACGATAGGAGTCTTAGATGAGAAGCTATACTAAAATCTTCAATGGTCACTGGGCCTTGATACTGCATAAAATTTAATATCTGACAATTTTTGCTCAGAACCGTTCAAAGTTTGAACACAACCTCTGCCAGGTGGGTGAATATTTTGACGGAGTGTCTTCAACGATGGGGCACAGTTTCTTTGGCAATAGGTAGGTATCTTATTTATTTTATCGAAAATAGCCACAGTTTCGAGTTTAGTTCTTTGTGAAGTTTGTCCAAATTAAAAAAGCTTTTATAATTAAATGATTACCCATGTTATAAATAATATGTAGGTCTAATCCGAATAACATTGTCTGGTACAAGAAATGTTAAACTTTGTCTATCCATATCTCAAATGACGCAATATGCAACAAGCATTTATCGAGGCATTTATCCAATTATGACCTACTTTTCCTTTGACAATATGTAGATTAACATGATGCAGTAATAAATAATATTCTTGTCATGTAATAACTTTTTTAAACTACATAATTTTATATTAGAAGAATAAGCATGACCTCCGAGGCAGATCCTTATAAAATTATGCAAATGTTCCATTTTCCTTTTTTAGAAACTATAAATAACAAAAGACAGTACCAATGGTGATGATCGATGATAGTACCTAATAGTTTTTTTAAATATTTCATTATGTTAAGAATAATGGGTTTTGTTATTGTCAATTTCTTAAGTACATGTTTTATTTATTTAAATACTTTTCAACTCGTATCTTGTATCATTTGGGTATCATCATGAAAGATTAGATAAAGGTACATGTCATTTAAACGCCATTAATATCGCGCCAGTACAACAAAATAAACAAATTAATTACTATTCAAAACAGCAGTCCATTCCACAGGATGTGTATATGTAATGAAATATTCAATTTAAGTTAGTTTTCGATTTTGCTTACAGTATTAAAAAAACCAGTTGACTTTGCGATTATTTGAATGTATTCAAGCAATAATTCGCTGCGAATATTGAAGTCACGTCATCGTTTCAACAAATAACCAACCAATTATTATTTATTGCAAACTTATCTATATTGTTGTATTTATATTGGTAACTACTACTTAATACTCGTAATTGATTCGTTGGTTGTATTATACCAGACTGTTCGGTAGCGGCTAGTTTTTTAAACAACGACAAAATGTACACAAATAAATCCCAAACGGTGTTTTAATGAATATGTTTTAAATGTAGGAATGTAACTAATCAGTGCGCGTTTGAATTATGTGGTCGAAACAAGCGGATACGCGCAACGGCAACAAAAACATGACATCATTTAAAAATAAGATAACCAACCGGAAACGGAAAAACTCAAAGTCGAGAAACTCAGTGAATGACAGTGTTGTCAGTGTGGAGACAGATTTAAACGTATCAGATCCAAAACAAAACGAAGACAAGAGACCGTCGAAGTCTGGTAAAAATCGAGGTCGCAACCGCAATAAAAAAGACACTGGTGCGGATAAAACAAATGTGTGTGCGACTAAAAGCTGCAAGGAATCTAATTCGTGTGAAAGCAACGGTGATGTCACCATTCTAATTAATAAGGACCTTGAGAAGGCAGATGTTGTGCTAAGAAATCCGAACAATGATGTTAATAAACGAAACATTAACAACACCCTAAAGAGATATAGCGATAGTTTCGTAATTGAAAATAACGGCCAGCTAGACAACGGGCAAATAACGTTGAAGGAAGAAAATGATTTGGTTCCCCCGGTTCTGACTAGAGCCGTGAGTGGATTCTTCGTCATAGACCACGCCAGAAAGGCTAGAAGGTTCAGTGACTTATTCCGGCCTTCTAGCACTATGAAACTGTCAGGGAGCACGGAAAGTCTTAAAATTAACAACGCAAAAAACAGTATTAAATCAGACAAGAATAGTGCCGTAAACAACGAGAATAAAAAAAATACCAAGCAGTTAAGTAAAGACAGCTCTAAAGACAACAATAATTGTAAAACTAAGCAGAAGAAAAAACCCGAAAACACAACTCCTGCCAAAATTCCAGCCCCGAAGGTTGTTCAGAAAAAAGAATCGGTTAGAGTTACCGAACCTTCGAGCTCTTACCTGAAGAGGGTAAAATCTAAAATATACAAAACTAAAAGCGATGGTGTTCCTGCACCATCTAATGTTGATGAGGTTGATACGGCCATAAAATCAAAAAAACTAAAACCGAAGAAAACTTTGGAAATTAACGGTAGGATACCCGAGGACGAAGTGGCCGTGTTGACGCCAAACGGTTTGAGGAAATCCTTGACCCATTTTGACTTTAGGTTGACAAGACAAAGTTCTAATTTAGAAAGAATTAGACCAAAGACATTTGGTACCAAGAAATCGACGGATTTGGTTGATAGTGAAACCAATGCTACGAATGAGAAACCAGTTTTGGCGAAAGCCAAGTCCAGTAGTGCTATAAATTTGAATTTGTTACGGACGCGTCGTAACAAAATCATGGAACAGATGGCCTCAAAGCTTTCTGCAAACTGCAAGGATGTCCACAACGAGTTTGATTTTATTTCTTTCGGCAGCGTCAATAACGTGGCTGGACTGTGTCGTAACGAAGAAGGACTGTTTGGATCTCAGGCTACTTTGAGTAAACAACCCAGTTGGTTGCATATTCATAAAGGCGAAGAAGGTACTTATTTTTTTTATTATTTATACGGGGCGCGAGTAAGTGAAGTCTGAATACTTGGAAATGAAATTCACATACGAAAAGTATTAGAGGCAAGTCGATTTTTTTGTTCTCTTTTCAAAAACATGCTTACCTATCTTTTCCCATAATTTTGATTTTTTACACTTTTTAGTTTTCGAGCTATGATGTCATTATATATTTTTTTAATGGCATCCTTTAGTTCTTTTTTATCAGATTTGACTAGACCTTGAAATTCTGGATCCAGACATGTGACGTTGAAATTAACAGATTCTGGGATGATCGCCTTCAAAGTTGAAGAATTGCCCATTTATGCTTAAACAAAAATCAACCGGGGAAGGTAGCAGCGTTCTCGCTCTGGTACTATCGGAAGAACGAAGGAGTCTCTACTACTTGACCATCCTTCAAGGTCATACATATGTATACGTCTAATTTCATTCATGATGGTAAGATTTGTAGTGTAGGCGTGTAGGCTGTCCAGGGACCCAGATCTCAGACAAACTGCAACCTCAGCAAAAAATAATACTCGCATGTAGTTTGCGATGTCTGGAAGATGATACTATTTTGGAAAAAGAATCTTTGTTGGAAATTGAAAAAAAATTGCAAAAGGTAGTGAAGAACCGTCTTTCGCGTTTTAAAAGAAAAGTTGAATTTATACGAAAAAATAGTTCAGGTAAAAAATATGCGCGATAAAAAAAGGAACAAAATGAGCTTCGGTGAAAGTCAATTGGCCCAGTGGTTTCCTCTCAAATTGCAAAAAACCAATAAAATTGCACGTTTTTTCAAAAATTCATAACTCCGGTTCAAATACATAAAAGGCTGAAAGTTGCACATGTTGGAGTTTTAGTGGTCTTTAACCTACCCCTCAAAATTTGAATCGAAAATACCGTGTAGTTTTTGCAAACAATTGCCTTTTGCAAAAAAGATACTTTTTTGTACAGCAGCGCCGCGAAAGCCCTGTGGCGGTCAGACTGATATTTAATCAACGCGATTGTATTCTTCGAGATTTACTCTACAGCTGTTTTTTAACATCGGAAATGTTTATGTTCATATATGGGAGTGGAGTTACCAGTTTTCGTGCAATGACAAAGGATAGCGGTGTCGCGGTCGAGTGAGACTGTCGTATATGCAACGGCTGATATATGCAAATGTAATATGGGTTGCATATATCACAGGGGGTCAAGTTACCAGTTTTCATTTTTAAGGTCGAAATACAGCGGTGTCGCAGTCGAGAGTGGATCGTAGCTGTTTCCGGACGAGGCGAAGCCGAAGCGAAACCACTGGGCCCGGGGCTCATTTTGTTCGTTATTTTATTTTACCTGAACACTTATTTGTATAAATTCAACTTTCCCTTTAAGACGCGGAAAACCGTTTTTTCCGACTTTTCGCAATTTTTTCTGCAAATTCCACCGAAAATTCTTTTTCCAAAATAATGTCTTTTTCCACACATTGTCTACATGTGAGTATTTTTTTTGCTGAGGTTGCAGTTAGTCTGAGGGTAAAACCTAGCTCGCCTACACTATTAGTCAAATCTGCTATAAAAAACAGGGAATGCCATTTTTGAAAAATCGATACCACAGTTCGAAAAACAGAAGATACAAATTTAAAATTGATTGAAAAATATGGAGTTTTGAAAATCAAATCGACCTGCCCGAAATTTTTCTTATAATTGTTCTCTTGCTCTGAAATGAAGTCTGCAATATTTCTAAGTATTCAGACAGTACCTACAAAATAAATGCATAAAAAACATACAGACTCAACAGAAAACTAGAAATTGAAATTACTCACATTTTTTGCGAGCTTTTGAAATAATTTAAATAATTATGATTTCAACCTCCTTAAAAGTTTGTAATGGGTAAATATACAGGATGATTCATACGTTATAGTAGATGAAAAACAAAATGTCATATAGACCATTGTACATAATAAGGGCAATGCAAGAACCAAAGGGGCTCACGAAAATCGCTTTCGGCGATTGTTTTTAAAATAATTTTTTTTTTGATAAATATTTTTGCTTTTCTCGCAGAAACTTTTTATTTTCTCATTGTCAATGAAAATTGAGAAGGACCATATTTCTTGATCCAATAGGCTATTCTTGTTGATATGTGGAAGAATGAATTGTTCTCGATATTCATTTCAGTATTTGAGCAGAAATTTTAGTGACTTAGGGAAAATTGCTGGAATAGCAATTTTTTTGTAATCGTTTCTAAACACACAGCTCTTCGATCTTTTCTCACCAATAGGTGTTAGCGATTGCCCCAGTTGAAAGAACAGGTGATAAGTGTTATAAACGATCTTGTGCGCGCGCGCGTCATCATCACCCGTGTAGGTCGTCCGAGAAGGGTAAGGAGCATACGTCGTTTTTGCATTTATTGTTTATTGCTAAAACGGCGCAAATGTTCTTGCCCTTCTCGCATACCATCTACTGACTTTGAACGGGCGACTTTGACCTACCTCAAAATTTTGCATACAAAATTACTATTACTACAATAAATTTGCATCAATACTTTTTCTACTGCGCGCGCGTACAAGATCGTTTGTAGCACCCGACTGACTAGACTCTAATCTTTCGTGCTATTATAATCAATTATTCGCGGTATGTGTAATAATACAAAAACTAAACCATAAATATAATAGTTATATTAGGCTACTATAGATATATTTATGTAAACATGAGTAACTATACTCACAAATATGATACTTATAATCAATCTGTCGGAAACATGTGATATACAAGACGATGTCTATAATAAGGTTGTGTTTTCGAATTTATTCAAATATTTCAATTTTAGGTTGATTTGTTTATTAAAAAAAATTTAATCTGATGATATAATTCTCGATATAATTAATACGAATGCGTTCAGGTTTTTATATTTATGTATTACTTCATGTTAATGCATCTTTTGAAGTGAATTGTTATACATGGAAAACACCCTATTTTTCATAAAACTAACATTATTTATTATAAATAAATAATTTACATCATGCCTATCAAATAATATAGAGACAAAGTAATAGAACAATATTCAGTTTATTCCAATAATTCAAAAATGATTCTAAATTTGTCGGTCGACGTTCATGACATTGCTGGTGTTATGAACTATTCCTTTGTCAGTCTTTTTATGATTTTTCAATTGACCCTAGATAAACTGTACATTCAAGTTTAGTATGGATTTATTTATTATCCAATCAGTTTTTCTTCTGCACCCACAAATATAATTGATGACTGAGCTTAGCTTGATTGGAAGTGTATATTTTCACTCGGGTTTCTTTAAGTAATAAAGTGTTTTGGTTAACTATTGTTAGTTGATAATTTTATCAGCCATAACCAAGATAATAAAACAGGTATCTATGTTTTTAACTTTATCATTTCACATTTAATCATCTCATAAAGTACTTTTTGCTGATTACAAAAATATGAATACAAGTTTTATTTATAACCATGATAAATAAATGGACAATAACACCAAAAAACCAAAGGTTATAATAAGATTTAAAAAAGTATCATTTATTAGTAAACATTGAAAATAAAATGTACTTGTAAAATGTGGTAGAGGAAGGGGGGTTTGTATGATTGGAACTAAATCATATACATTGGGAACTTGGTAGTTATATATTTCATGAGTTATGCTTAGAACGACCTTTAAAGGCTTTGAACAAATTGTATTGTACATTTTTTTCTTTAATGTAATTATTCAAGTATCCCCACTAGGTGGGATACTTGATCAGTGAGTTTATATAAATATTAAAAAATTAAACAAACACTGTGAAATGATAAAAGAACTATAATTATATCGAATATTAAAACATAACTTATTTTTAATATATTTGAAAGACAATATCTACTTATGTATTCTATAAATATTCTTTAAATAAATAGGTACCATAAGAGATGTCTACTAATATCTCTCAAATATATCTAGAGGTTTCATAAAATTTTAATATAACCGTTCCCGAGTCGTTCCCCTTTCATAAGAGTATTCGGGTCGGGTGCTCTGCCAATTATTTCTAAAGTTTATCTCACAGATATCATTTTCGTTCAATGAAGAGAACTTTCGCGTATTATCTCTACACATTTGAGTGACGTTACCCTGCCTTTTCCTTCCTCATGGTCTACATCATTTATAAGACACAGGTATCTAAATGCCATGGTGTTTCGCTTTCCGCCTCTAAAAATCACAATGGCAATTTTTTTCTTTTGAGGTGATTGTATTTAGGGGTAACAGCTCTTCAAACTCTTCTTCATCTTCCAATGAATAGTCTGTTTCATCAAATACATACTCTTCACTTTCAGTAGATGACACAGTTTCTTTCTTAGTAAGTTTGGCAAGGAGTCTTAATCGCATTTTCTGCTTTCTTTAGCTTTTCCTCTTTTCTTAGCGTTGTTTCATTTTCAATTATTATTTTCACTGACGTATCAGTTAGAACTGAAGACTTCATTTTTTCTCTTACTTTTTTGTATTTTTCTTTGCATCTGATTTAGAAAATGACAAAACTGAATCAGGACTAAATACAGAAGACGTTTCTGTTTGAACTTTAGGTATAGATGTTTTACTAGGCCCTGCAACTTCTAATGAGGTATGTTCAACTTTCTATGGGATTATTCTCTACCACGGACAACTATTTGATTCCTCTCGATCAGTGACAAATGAGGACAAGAAGCCATCTTCAATAAAAAAGCGCCTACAATTTTGTAATTGGGCCAGAGGTAAAATGCAAGATGATGTCAACTTCTTCAATAATGTTTTATTCACTGATGAGGCAACTTTTCATAAAAATTGATGTGTTAATAGGCACAATTTCCATTATTATGCTTCGGAAAATCCTCACTTTTTTATGCAAGTTGATAACCAACACAGATGGTCTATAAACGTTTGGGGAGGAATTATTGGAGAACATGTAATAGGGCCACATTTCTTTGATGTACATTGACTGGAGCTATTTATCTTCATTTTTTGGAAAACTATCTGCCACAGTTATTGGTAAATCTCCCTGAAAGAATTCGAAATAGGATGTGGTTTCAGCAAGATGGTGCTCCACCACATTATTTAAATGCAGTTAGAGACTATACAGGGTGTTCCATTTGAAAAAATTGGGAAATTTCAATTTAAAAAGTTCTAATTGAAAAATAATGTTTTGGCCACCCTGTACAGTTTTAGGAATTAAAAATGATTCAAAAACATTAATTAGATGTCTCGTAACTGGTATTCACATAAGTTTTTCTTAAGACCCATAATTGTGATTTTTTTAATATCCATCTGCAGATTGCATTATTTCAACAAATAAATTCATTACATCTAAGTGGTTGGGGGTATTCAATACTAATATAGGAATAAATAGAGCCTAGAGAGAGGCTTCAAAAATGTACTGATATACATAGCATTCCATTTAAAAAAAGGCACTTGGTCCTGTAATTTTGTCTTGGCTCGCCCTGTATGTTCAAAAATAATTTCCAGTTATAAACTTTTTTATTTATTTTTTTTTTTAATTTCTAGCTATCGTAGAACTCGAGATATCGAGGTCCGACGCACTATTGCCACACCCTGTATATTTTCTGTCTTTCCATTATTCCGCCATTATCAGTATTCTTCATAAATCATGAATTACAATTTCAATTATCACACTTTATACAGATTAGTGATAATGAGATATGTTGATGTACGAGATAAATTTTTTAGTTCAAGGTTCCCCAGCATAAATCACGTGTAACCTCAACCGTAATAATAATATTCAGTACAAGAGAGCTCAAAGAAATTACCTTCTAACGACATTACTAATCCAGCTAGGTATTACAATACACATACACCTATACCTATCTACCTGAAAATAGCTCTGTTTAAAGTTGAACTGGAGTATTTTCAATAACAAAAAAGCGTGATTCATAAGTAAAGTTAGTATTACGTAAAGTGTTATAAATAAAACCTGTTTCATACTTGTAAACTACCTGTGTCCGTTATCTGTTCTTCAGTTCTTCAAGGAGAGGGTATGCATGGCTGCTTCTATAGGCCTTTCACTCTTCTTAAATGAATCAATTTTCAGCTTTGCGTTTTCGACAATGGTAACAAATTTTTATACTATTTTTGGTTAACTTTCCCTAAAATGTTATATAAATTGGGTAATGCGACACTAATTAATTATATTGATTTGAGTGACATAATTTCGAGCGGTTTGGTTTTCGATCGTTGACTAATTGCAATTTTACTATCTACTGTTTCCTGAAACGTATATACAGGGTGTAACTTAAATACGTTAAAATATGTTTCTGGGTGTTATTCTGTAGCTAGTTTCAAGACAAAAAAATCATAAAGGCAGATACTGAAAATTTCTGTTTGGTGAAGTGTAAACAATCGGACCCAACCGTGTCATAATTTTGTACATTTCAAACTTTTCACTACGCAATTTTGGAAGTATCAACGAAAATTAGGTAAGGGGGGAGTAAACTAGATACTTGCCCTCCCCTGCCCCCCACTTGCTACGATTAAATTGATTTTCCCGTCATCATAAGGGCGAAAACCATGATATTTGTCAAACTCGACGAAATAAACAACATGCAATCAAGACTGCAAAAATAAAACAACCAAAGCCTGAGGTTTATAAAAATTGATTTTTTTACTGCAACGCTAGAATAGAATAAAACAAAATGTTTATAAATGAAAGATAGCAAAAAAATTGAAGGTATAATAATTTAAAAGTGAATTATTTATTATTTGTTTGCTTATAGTAATGAAACATTTTCTTTATAGGATTTTGCAAACAGTGGAAAGAAAACCTATCTATGAGAACTAAAGGAAAAACTAATAATATTAATATTTTTATATATATAGTTTTTCCTTTAGTTCTCATAGATAGCTTTTCTTTCCACTGTTTGCAAAAACGTATAATAATTATTCTCTATAATTGAATAACTTATAGAGCATTCTGTATATGGTCATGAGTATCGATAACTTTTTCGTAAAGCTGATATTTTCAATGATGAAAGTATATCATTGCAAGTTTGCAATAATATATCTATTACGCTTGATAACTAAATTAATATTAGTTATATACCAATCATTTTTTCTGAAAATGCTTACATTTTGTATAATTAACTATTTTAATAAAAAAAATTAAATCCATTGATAAATAACCGAATAAACATGACGTCACGTTTTTGAGAATAACTGCAGAATTTTAGAATAAAAAATTATGAAAAAATTTCCTCGTACAAAAAATGCCGTTCTTTATCGGTGTCTAAAATATTATTTACATAGTAGGCATATTTACCAAGATGTAATGGATTTAAAACTGGTATGGTCAGAATTTCCTTAAAAAGTAGGACATTTTTCAATATAACTTAGCAGAACTTCAAAAGTGTTCAGTGTACATTATTCAAATTTCAGTGATTGATTTAGAATGCACTGATAATGAACACATAATGTTCTACATGGTGTTTACCACGATTGTTCAAATATTATGACAATTTTTCATGAATTTTTCAGAAACCGTTCGAAAAAAAGTGGCCGCTATGAGGTATAAAATTAAAAATCGTCAATTCCACTTTTTGGTCAAAAAATGTTTTAAACAAAATGGTTTGATTGAAGAAATTTAATATTTCTTTTTGTTATAAACAAGATTGTCTTAAACAATATCAGACCAGGCTACCGTCTGGTAACATGAATCTTTAACACCCGTAAACTGATTCCATCACAAGAACTGCGTCCGAAACGTATTGGATACACATGCGCTCATACATCGGGCTTTATTAGATGCGGTGGCTTTCCCTACATTTTCTTATCAAAGCAAGTTTTGAATGCTTATTTCTATTCTAATATATTTGTTTTTAATTCACGGGACACAGTTTTATGTGTTGGGTAAATGAAATGCTATAAATTAAATTAAACCGAATATGATAATTTAATATATTTTTATGATGTTATAATGGAAGTTTTAAGGCTTGCATGATGACGTAATAAGCTATTACAAGGCAAGCTGAAATATACTTAAATACGGTTAAAAAGAAAATTTAATAAAGTGCAATCCCTAACTATTCGATATCTAATTGTCCATAGATGAAGAGCAAATTAAACTATTCCATAATTTTGGGTGCCTATTTTATTCAACTTCAGGTCAAAGGTCAAATCTTGCAAATCAGTTTTGAACCAGTTTCAGTTGACCTATTGCCTTGAAATTTTGCCTACATATGTAGCACTAATGACAATACAATTATCTGTTGACCATGACCTGATACTGCAGCCAAGATAGTCGACTTACTGCTCACTATGCAGCTCCTCAACGGTCAATTGTAGACATATCGTGGCAAAAACGGAACTAATTAATTGTACAGGGTCCGCTACTTAAAAGGCTTTTAAATAAGCACACAGAGTGATTTAACAAAAAAATTAAAAAAATTATTACGAAATGAAACCTAATTTCCTTGAATATTTTTTACCCTCACCTGTTTCATTTATTTATATTAATATCATTCCTCACCGATTTACTTCTGTTTCTCTTTGGTTAGGTAAAAGAACCATATTTTTTAAGATTATCAACTATTAATTTTATGGTTTTATGATCAGGACAGCGTCTATATTCTCCATATAATCAACAAAAACTCTGTTTTCTCCAAAGTTGAAAATTGAACCATGTCGAATTGTTAGTAGATTGACGAGAGAATTAATGTTCAACAGAAAATAACTACTCTGATTTATTTTAATTTGACATATTAAAACTTTCATGGCTAACTTAAGAGTAGGTATGCCTCGACAAGCTGCTAAAATTTGCAACAGGGGAGGTGAAAGAGAAACTCCAGTGGGCGGTCCTTTAAAAACGATAAAATATTATTTTATGTATTTATAGTACTATGTACACTAAGTAGTAAATAGAAATGAATGACCGTGATTCAACTTACGTATAATCTAGTAATTAGTTCATGATTGTATATAAATTCTACCTGCCAAAGCTCAAAGGTTATGCCGACACATCTACCCTATCATTCTAACCTAAATGCGTTTCTAACATATTATTCCTTCAATAAATACAGTATTTATAATTTAAACGGCTAGGTATTATGCTTCCCTAGAATTTTAATTTGTATTATGGAGTATACGAGTATATCTATATTTTTGCATAATGGAAAAGATATTCAATAATTAGTAATTTGCATTAATTAATAATAATCGTCAATAAGGAAATAATAATATTAAATAAAAAGAATGAAAGAGTTGATGAGGTCCGATCATAATTATAAACAAAAATTAGTGGTATGCAATATTGCAGCTACGGACACACGTTTCAGAGTTATTGCTCCTCATCAGCGTAGCACGGCATAAATAATATTGTTATATTGTTAAAAGCAAGACCAACAAAGATAGGAAAGCACAGTATATTGTAGGTACTCTAATTTGTACCTTCGTACCTCATGTGCCATATATGAAGAGCAATAACTCCGAAATACGTGTCCGCAGCTGCAGTCTTGTTTGTTATTGGGGGTATAGTACTAATCCTTGTTTATAACTAAATAGAAAATTTAACATTTTAATGTTGTTTAGTTTTCGTATGTGTAAAGCTTTAGCTGTCACATCATTCAACAAATCAAAATTTAAACTCTTGGATCCTCAGGGGATTCCTCAGGACTTCTTGAATTTTTATTTTGTAGTCTCCGTCAAATAATGGTAGTTTACCAATAAACAAAAATTAGCAACCATTGTTAAAATCAAAAATATAAGTGTTATGCGTATAGTATTAGTTATTATTGGTCTAATTTGTCTATACGCTAAGAAAAATGTGAAATATTACTAATAACAAAGCTATGGTTGGTTTATTAAATTTGAACAACGTAAAAGTCGAAAGAATAAAATAAAATGAATGAAAGTAAGGAAGTTCATGAAACTGAGTTATGATTATAAATTTTTTTATTTAAATATTTATGAGTCACTAGAAGAGCAACCAAATTTTATTAGTAAGAAATGTGTATTACATGAAAACATGCACTTATTAGCAATGGCAGAGTGTCTACTAATCTGGAAAACCTGGGATTGTCAGGGAATTTGTTTTAGTCAGGGAAAAGCTGAAAATAGCAGGGAATTTACTAAAATAAGCAGTATAACCTGGAATTTTTACTTTCAGATAATTATACCTATTAGTAGAAACTATTAAATCTGTTGTCAGTACATGTGAAATATCAATTTTCAAACCAGTGCATCCAACACAATGTTGCAGAAACAAAATGGCGGACGTTTTATGTACGAAAAAATGTGAAAAAGTCGGTTTTTCTCGTTTATCTGCGAATGTAACTTAATGATTCGAAAATTGATATTTCACACGTACTGATCTTATTCTAGTCTTTTTTTTTTTTAGTAGGAATTACATTTAGAAATTTTCCTACTTTGATTGGTCTACTCGCAGATGAAAATTATGAAGTACATCAATAGATAGATTTTTTATTTCTACTATTTCACTACTTCTATAATTGTTTTTATTGTTTATTCTGATCAATTTAAAAAAGAGAGATTTCTTCTCGGGCTTCTTTAAAGACTAAAAAACAATGATAATCTTAATAGAAATAATTCAGCTCGAATTGGGTTCTCAAAAATAAACGTTTTTGGTAAAAAATGCAAAAATTGTTACTTGTTTTGTCATGGAATTTATTTACAATTTTTTTTGAGGTGAATACATACCTTCATATTTGTTCGAGTGTACGAAGTTAAAAATCTGGAATTTAAATAAAATGTTACCTGGAAAACTTGGAAAAGTCAGGGAATTTTAAGATTAGAATTTACTAGACACCCTGAATGGGTTCATCAAGTGATATCACAAAAGGGAGAAATTTTTTTCCTTTTATTTGCTGTTGTTGTTTTGTTACTTTAAATATTGTTTATGTTATGCCTTTTACACATAAAGGTTGAAATTATTATTTACATTCTTCTCAAAATTTTAAGAGAATTTCAGTTTGGAGTCAAAAAGATGGTTTTCAATTTTTTTCTCTAAAACGAAAAAGAACTTCGGCGTAATAACTCAAATTGAAGCGAGTTAAAACCTTAATGAGAAAACATTAACACAGTTCGTGTACAGGGTGAGAAAAAAATATTCAAGGAAATTGAGTTTCATTTCGTAATAATTTTTTCAATTTTTTTTTTAATCACTATGCATATTTAAAGGCCTCAAAAATATCTACAATTTCATGTGCCAAACATGGCCGTAACTTAAAAATAAGGAAGTTACGACTGTTACGAGCCTGGGGAGTTTTAAATGGTGGACCGTGTATAAGTGTAAAAACAACCTTTTATTAAAATGTGGTAAAGCGAAGGAATCGAATATTACGTCATTTGATTGGGACAGGGCTGTAGTCCAATAAATGAAGTCGGTGCGGATCAGTGGAAGGTAATTTAAAAATTATGAAATCAAACAAATAACATCCTTTTCATTTATCAATGTTGATGACACGCCATAGAAGCTTGTCGCGAGATATACATTAAAACAAACTAACCATTATAATCCTCTTCGCCGATTTACTGCTCCTTTTATATAATTGTAGCACATTCTATAGGATACTCTTCGCAGTTTTTTTTTGTAAATAATATTAGTTTTAGACAATTTTAGTTTAATTACAAAACATTAAAAAACTATTTTTTTTCAAAATTAATAACTCTTCTATTTATTGATCGATTTTGTTCAAAAATAGGGTTCTTCCTCTAGCTAACGCTAACTTACTTTCCAAATTTCAATACAATCGGACTTTTGGTTCTTAAGTTCTCGTGCTTACAAGAAACGTGACGGACGGACAGACAGACAGATGGACAGAAGGATAATTATGAAAGTTGTTCAGCATTCGATCACCAACACAGTGATATATTACCGGTTTTATAAATGTGCCGATCGAATGCAATATACTCTTCGTTTTGTATTTGCGAAGAGTATAACAACCCTATTTCTGTCGAACTAAATACTCGCTACTAGGTAAGTTCGCCAGCATTGATAAAATGATGTTATTTGTTTTATTTCACAATTTTTAACATAGCATTGTCACTGAGTCCACTTATTGAGCTACGGTCCCTATCCCAGCCAAATCACGTTTCAATACATTTTAATCAAAATCTATTTTTCAATTTTTTTTAGTTGTATCTTATTTATACTCAATATATCAAAATATTTCTTTGAGGAGTTGCAATCTCTATATTATAACCTAATATAATGCAAAAGTAACACAATTTGTCTTATTATAAAGGATACATTTTTGTTTTATTGACATTTTTCTTGCGGTAAAACACTATTAAAGAATTGATACCTATCTCAGATATTTAAAATACCTTGTTCAGTAAATAATTATTAATTATACTACAAGATTAAACAGTTATTCTAAAACTAAAATAGCCTTTATTGTGTTGTTTTAAAGTGTCACTTATGATAATGTCAAGCACATCAAGTATACGTATAGTGTGGATTTAAGTGTTTGGCCTTCACAAGTAGATGTAAATAATCGTAATAATAATAATAATAATAATATTAGTTGTCTTTATTGCAATAATTTCACAGGTACGAGAAGCAATGGGCTTGTTCAGCATTTTTTTTTTATTTCACAAATCGAAAGTGCAAGTATAAATTAATGGATCTGCAAAATATCAGAATCTTATTCGCACGTTTAGTATCTTAAAAACTATTACAAATTTCCATCTCACGAAAATGGGGCGTGGCCAGGCGCTACGTCACTATACGCATAAACTCGGCGATCTCAATAGACTTGATGCTCCTTATTGGTTATAATTATAAGTGTTTTCGAAGTATTGTTTGTTTTGCTTACTACTTGACAGTAGGGGAGTACAATTTGGTGAAATGTCAAAAAATTACAATTTTCTCTCGCTCCTGCCAGAACGAATTTTCAATTTCGACCCTGCAATTTACGATTATAATTCATCGCCGACCTTCTCCTTTCCGTAGACACATAGAACGAACTTCCACTCGACGTATTTATTTAGTTTCCAGCGTTTAAAAATTCCATGTTTTTCGACCTTTCGGGTTAAATTTGAAAGGTCCCAGAAAGCTATTTTTCTTACGTCACTTACGTATAGTGACGTCACATATGAGCGCTCGGTTTTTGCAACTATTACCAATTTCAACTCCTTATATCTCGAGAACGGAAAAAGTTAATAATACGAAATTTTAAGTGTATAATGAGAATATCGAGTACTATATGAAAAAGTATAAAAACCATATAAAAAGAATATCATGGAACAAGCCCATTCATAAAAGGGCGACGTTTAGCTAGTATATCCAACCATTCTTGAACTGAATCAGGATTATCCAACCATTATAGTTTATTTCTGGTGCAAATGTATGGTCGCGAACAATTCCGCCAAGTTCAAGTTTGTAAAATAGACGACATTTCTCTCAATATGACATGGATATTTGCTTGAGAAATTCATGCCATGTTGGTTGAAATTTTATCACTTCTGCCCTTAATTATGTATGTATTCACGAATTCGATCACATCTTACAGTAACAGCAATATGTAAATTTTTTTTAATATTGATTTAAATTTATTTTATTTTAATTTCGAATATTAAATTAATTCTTTTAAATTAAACACGTCGCTGAAGGCAAGCATGTTGGAATGTTTATTTATATATTAAGTATCAATTTAAAATATTAAATAAAAATGTCTGACATTGTAAAAAGTTGTATTATTTTACTAGGTAATCGAATTTTATTGGTATTGTCAGTATAACTTTAAAGTGTTGTGTCTGTTCATATCTTGTTACATTCTTAATAAAGGCTGGTTAGTTTTCCGTATTTCATTAAAACACAATTTAGCTATGCATTAACCTAAATACTTGTAAGTATATGAGATTGCCTCATATTCTACATAATATATTGATAATAAGACGAATATAATGGTTATTCTATTGGTTTCAGAATGATTAAATTCTGGAATTCGTGGAGTTATTTAAAAACACACTATTTTTGCTTATAATTTTAAAGATTTCGTTTTACCTCAGTACATTCTCAAATTAGCATTTAATATACCTAGTATATTTAATACCCTTTTCACTCCAGTAGTTTGGCCGCATTCACCTCTATATTCACTCCGGGTTTCAGTGCAAAAAATTTCAAAATAATTTCAAATTTCTGGTCATAATTTGCGTAAGGAGGTTGAGGCGTACAGTCCCAACCAAAAGTAAGTCGAATTCCAAATCGGAATTTTTCTGTAATAAATTATTACAAAAGGTTGTAAGTCGATGATACCAATAATTATTGTCATAAAGGCATAAATAAATCATTTTTTTTATTATTAATTAATTATTTAAGTAGATTTAATGATTTTACTTAATGAACTAACTTTCGGATGTTTTGTCCAAACTTATTAAAAAAAAAAAATAATAATAAATTTATGTAAATATCGGTGTATTTTACAAATTTGTTTCAGTAAATAATTTAAAAAAAATTAGAAGCAGTAAAAATTAAAATTAAATCATTAAATAATTGAAAAATCAGTAAAAAATCATTAACGAAAAGAGAAATTTGACAGTGTTTACAAATGTTTAATGCTTTTTTTTATTTATTAAAAGTCTCCTAATTAAATTGGAAACAATATTAAAATATGCGTAAGACATCAGTGCTTTACATAGTTAGTTTTCGGAACTGCTGACATTATTTGGTTATTTGCTATATATTAAAATGTACCAAAAAATTGATTGAAGGAGCCGTTACTCTGTGGAGTTAATCATTTTGCACAAATAACTAAATAAAATACACTACTACGATTTCTACCACTATGTAGTAGAAAACATAGTAGTGTGTTTTATGTAGTTATTTGTGTTAAAATGTATTGTTTGCATGTTGCGTTGGCATATTTTCCATAAGACTACATGTCAAAGTTTTTTAAATTTTTTAACCCTATGATCTAATGTATCAACCTCCTTAAATTAGACACTGGATAAAAAATGCTTGCAAGGGTAATACAATTAGTTAAGGGTCTTACAAACATTTTTAGAGGAATACAATCTATTTTTGACTATTGGCTCCCCTGGCAAAAAACAACCTCACTTAACCAAGTTGCAAGACACTTTATTGCATATTGACTCTTTCTGTGACAAAGAAATGCTAGCAGTAACACCTTGGCTTTAGAAAAAACACATTTAAGATATATTCCAAATTTTGTTGAAATGTCTCGCCATTGCACCATTTGGCCGAGAGCTGTTTTTCCAGGATTTTCGGAAGATGGGCCTAGAATGGAACCTGATGACAGAAAGTGCTGGCAGGGGTATTTTTGAATTGTTCTCGTCGTCTGGAAACGTATATCACATTGCAAACAAAAAGTCTCAACAAAACATC
This sequence comes from Stenurella melanura, assembly GCA_963583905.1. Taxonomy (NCBI): domain Eukaryota; kingdom Metazoa; phylum Arthropoda; class Insecta; order Coleoptera; family Cerambycidae; genus Stenurella; species Stenurella melanura. The sequence continues at coordinate 218,002,246 of OY757309.1, read as the reverse complement.
CATGTGAAATTTCAATTCAAATTTAGCAGGTTACATGGCATCTTCCATCGCTCGGATATAGTAAGCCTTATTCACCCCTCCCCCCTGCCCCTACTGACGAAGAGCAAGCAAAAAGTCCAGACCCATCATTTTTATACGTTTTTAAAGTTATTGTCATTATATGTATACTGACATATGATTTGTTGTATGTTATAAAATCTCACAATTAATAGCTTAAAAGTAATATTATCCGGTTGTTTTAAGTTTGATTCCTAAATGTTTATGCGAACTCATAAATATTTAGGCATATTAATTTGTAACAATGATTTTATATTATTTATTGCCCGTAAATAATAGCTTTGGTCTAACACTTCGAACAGACGATCCGGAACGGTTCAAAATTTGGTATTCTAATTTGATCAAGTTGACTGAGTATAATTCAATGTCGTGAACGCGCTGTGCATTCAAATTACCAACCGTTTCAACGTGTCTGTTAGTGCTTAATGTAAATATTCAGATTATTTATGAAATTATAAATAATTTTAGGCATGCAATCAGTATACAATACATTTAGTATATAGATAGTCCATTATTTCGAGGGGTAACCAATACAGACAGCACCACCAAACCACTTTTTTTTAAATGTGACTAATATTTAGTCAAATTTCCATTTCGCTTCTTTTTTCAAAGTGGAGTGAGTACTAGTTTTGGCGTCTTAATGCCTAACATTGGAGTATATTTTAAGTCAGATTTATAAGGTTATTAAGACCAACAAGTTCGGTTAACGCATTATTACTTCTTATATTGTTGAAATGATATACCACATTATCAGTTTTTAGGAAATAAATAATGTCTACAGCTACATTAAATTAACGCCTAGCGTTATTGAGTATCTTATTTATGGAGAAGACAACAATATGCCACATACAACGGTTTTAATTTGGCTTGTTATATTGTTACCTCGGGCGTCCCTCAGGGATCTAGCCTTGGTCCCTCTCTTTTTCTGCTATTTATTAATGATTTAAGTGGTGTTATTGATTGTTGCAATGTCTTTTACGCGATGATTTGAAAATATATTTCGGCGTATCCTGTATTGACAACTGTAGGAAGTTACAAGTTGATCTAGATCATGTTCATCTTTGTGTGTACTTAATAAATTAGGCCTTAATGTCTTGAAATGCAAGATTACTAGCTTCTCCTGAATACAGTCAATATGCGAAATTGAATATCACATTGAGAATATATTATTTCCATGTAATTTCAACAAAGATTTGGGTGTGTTGTTTGACCGTAAGTTTACTTTTAATGAGTTTTCCCCCCTCCTCCCTTTAAAAAAGTGAAACGGGATTCTTATTGAAAATTGATCATATTTTAATAAATGAGTAATTTGGTGGTGCTGTACCGGTTAGATACATAATTTTGAATCACAACTGCACCACTAAAAATTATCACAAATGAATGAGTATTTGACAGACGACGGATGGCAGTTCTTTTTGCGCGAAATAAGAAATTAAATGTATGCGAAAGCCAATGAATTTTATTTGTGTTGATTTTTTATATATTTTTTAATTTTTGTTACAGGAGAGGTGAAACAAGGCCAACCCGTATCACGAAGTGGATCCGACAGGAGGCCGGATGCTGTTCGAGAAGAAGGCTTGAGACATCAGGATTCCGCTTCGACAACCGATTCTTCACATGATGCCAACCACGATAAAAATGAAGTGGCCACTCCGGATAGGTAACGTAACAAAAATTTACATTTAACATTTATTTGTCATTCAGTTCTATATCGGATCAATTTTTGATATGGTAAATTTCTAATTCGAGTCTTATATTCGCTATTTTCTTAAACGTGGGTTTAATATATGAATTTTACAATGTTCTTCGTGAGGTATTGGATATACTTAAAGCCTACTTGGAGATATGACAAATAGAAGTGGTTGGGATGCCACTATAAACTGTAGCGCCATGTTTTCTTTACTTAAACAAATCTGCTTAGTCGTTCTAGATTTCAAAGGTTCACTGTAATGACTTGGAGGGCTGATGATACATTTTCAAACAACACATCGACATTTTTAACGTTGAATAACTAAAAATTTTTGGTAATTTAAACATACAGGAAAAATTATGCTTTTTAATGTTTCAAAAAGTTTTATTAAAACTCTACACGTGTTTCGGCTTATTAGGCCTTTATCAAGAGTACAAGATAATACTAAATTTAAAATGTGTTCCTTACTTATTTATACCTAATGGGAGGTATAATTTATTCAAAGCTTTTAATCTATTTATTACATGCAACTAGTTATATGATTCCTATCCTATGTAAATATACTACAAATAAGTTCTTAATGTTAAATTATTTTTTCTAGAATATTATGACCCATAAATAATGTTTGATCATTAGTTACATTTTTATGCTTTTTGACAGCTTTCATGATCTCAAATTGTTCTAGTAAATCTAACTTCTTTCCTTTATTTTCTGTATGGAGTAATTCGACTTCATTAAAATTAACAAAACGATTATTTTCTATGCAGTGTGTTGACATACCGGTGCTATGTATACCATTCGTTATTGATTTTTTGTGTTCAGCGAGACGATTTTTTAATTTACGACCAGTTTGACCGATATATATAGCATCGCAGTCATTACATTTTAATTGATATACACCTGTTTTTTCTAATAAATCTCTTTTGTCTTTATTATTAACTAAAATTTTCCCTAGATTATTTTTATTAACAGAAATAGTTTTACATCCTAGTTTTTTCAGTTTATGACTAATTTTATCACTAATCTTAGGCCTATAATTAATACATTTATATATGTCAGTTCTTTGTGGAGTATCAGCATAAAATTCTTTAAGCAACTTTTTCTTTTGTTTATGTTTTATTAATTTATCTATGAGGTTTTCACTATAACCGTTGTTTCTAGCTATTTCTTTAATGGTGTATACTTCTTTTATAAAATTATTCTTATTTAAAGGGAAGGTTAGCAGGCGGTGGATAAATGAATGGAAAGATGCCATTTTTATTTGTGATGATTGCTTAGAGTTCTTGGTATGTCAACACACTGCATAGAAAATAATCATTTTGTTAATTTTAATGAAGTCGAATTACTCCATACAGAAAATAAAGGAAAGAAGTTAGATTTACTAGAACAATTTGAGATCATGAAAGCTGTCAAAAAGCATAAAAATGTAACTAATGATCAAACATTATTTATGGGTCATAATATTCTAGAAAAAATAATTTAACATTAAGAACTTATGTGTAGTATCTTTACATAGGATAGGAATCATATAACTAGTTGCATGTAATAAATAGGTTAAAAGCTTTGAATAATTTATACCTCCCATTAGGTATAAATAAGTAAGGAACACATTTTAAATTTAGTATTATCTTGTACTCTTGATAAAGGCCTAATAAGCCGAAACACGTGTTTTAATAAAAGTTTTTGAAACATTAAAAAGCATAATTTTTCCTGTATGCTTAAATTATTGAAGAATGTTTCACAAGGAACCAACCGTAGAATCAACCCAATGTATTAAAAATTTTTGGGACGGTACCCTATTTTTTGAGTAAAAACAAAACAAATGTCTTGAGACTTTTTTTTAAAAAGTTAACCTTTTTCAGTAAAACTGGGTAAAAAAATATTCAATATTAAAACTTTCAGAATTTTTAACTCCAATACAACGCACTTCATGAAAAATTTTTATAGAACAAAAATTGTTTGTAAGAGGTCAAACAATAAGTGTGAATTTTTCAGAATCATTTGATCAATTTTTGGATATATAAATTTTTTGATGATTTTCTTCCATCGCAATTATTGCTAGAAATTTCCAAAACTTGATAAAAAGAAACCTGAAGATATTCACACTTATTCGTTGACATCTTTCAAACAATTTTTGTTTTATACATTTTTTTCATAAAGTGTCTTGGAGTTAAAAATTCTCAAAGTTTTAATATTGAAGGTTTTCTGACCCAGTTTTACTGAAAAATGTTAACTTTTTAGGAAAAATCTCTAAAAGACATTTTTTGTTTATTATTACTTAAAAAATAAGATGCCGTCCCAAAAATGAAAAAAAATATTTTTTATAATTTTATTCAACGTCGATATTTTTTTTGAAGAACCTTCTTGCCTTTTTAGGGCTGAATCACTCATAAAATATTTCCAAGTTCCAAATTGTGTGGAAAGTGGGCTTGCATTTTCCCAGAGAATGGCCGTACTCAATTGTTTTCGCCTTACTTAAGTTGGTAATTAACGTATGTATTTAGAGGAATTTGATATTTTGCTTCTCTTTATAAAATTATAAACTTATTTTGCTTGACTAATATCAAATATTTGTTCTGTTCAGAGACAACTCTATTTCTTTGTGTGTGTATTTACTGCTATTTATATTTTTACAAGATACTAAAAGTTAAACTCGGAGTTCAGATGGACGAAAATTCACTTTTTTTTTTTAAACTAAAGTTCTCGCAATTCTCTTTTCGGATAAAAATGTTTCAAAAATGTTTCCAACATGGCCGAGAAAATCTATTTGTTGTCATTTGGTTTATAAATAAATGCCAAAAAAGTGGCCAAAATGACTTTAAAAGATTTTTTTTAATGTCATCGGAAAGCTGGTGTCCAGAAAAAAATAGATCCATTTTCTACTTAATGGCACAAAATGGCGGGCAATACAAATTTCAGATAATAAATTCATTCATTCATTCATTCATGCCCACAAGGTCCAATATTTGGGCACTAATATTTCAGGATGTTTTGTTTCCAGCAAAAGATATATTTTCTGAAAGTTTGATGCCGATCGAAACTTTGGCGTTCAAATAAAAAAAAAAAACAAACGCTATTTAGCCAGTTTATTATATTTTGTACGTTATGTACGTATTCAAATGACCCGAAACTAACGCAGATTTGTTGTTGTTAATTGCGAAGGTTTTTGGTCTTTACTTAGTCCCGATCGGACCTCAAGAACCGGAGACATTCACCTTTTTGCCTAAAAAACGCTGTTCAAAAAACAAAATTGTTCATAAAAAACTCAATAGGCTTTGTAAAGTTCAAAACTCAGATGGTGAACTCCTGATGATACCTCAGAAGGTATGAAATCGTAATATTGCTGTTACAAAACTGTACACATCAATGTCCTTTTTTACTCCACTAGCATTTAGTAATTAATACTGGGTGTTCTATTTGCCATGTCACTTGGTATATACAGGGTGATTCACGTGGGCCATTCATTAGAAGTTTTTCAACTTGCAGTTGGATTAGAAACTTGAAATTTGGTATGCAGCCATAATCGATCATGCCCGTTCTATCTAAAATATTTTCAGTCCTCCAACTATACAGGGTGTGCCAAACATTGGTACCAACTTTCTTATTTTAAATGGAAACCTATATTTTTCTTTACATGGTTCGATTGGTCTTCTAATTTTGAGTTTAGGGAACCTAAGTTATGTTAACTTATCTATTACAATTTTTGACATGTCCAATTTTTTGAAAAAAATTGCCTCTGTAGTAGTTTACGAACAAATTTGTATCTCGCAAATCTTTCAAAATTATGAAACCAAATTTGTGAAGCAGTTAGCTGGAAGTCCAGGCTAACTTTTGATGTCCCATCGGTGGTCCCATTTTGTACCATATGGGCGCAGTCGATTTTCAAATGTCGCAATCAAAAATTGTCAAAAAGTCAATTTTTTCAAATGGCACCTAATATTTTTTTTCACACCATTCGAAAGAAAATTGAATTTTAGGGTGAGTTACTTAAGGATTCCCTATACCTAACTTCACCCCATATCGAGTTATTCAATAAAAATCAAGAAATACCTTATCTTGCCGAGAGATTCCTTACTTCATCAAGTATGCCAAGTTTTAATAATTTTTAAAGAAAAATATGGATTCTTATTTAATTACACACAACACCAACAAATTATTATTAACGAACAAGAACAATGTTGACGAAATTCTGACGTAAATGTTCAATGTGACCACCATATTTTTGTTCAAATATTCTATTATTCTACTTTCAACATATTGCGTAGCACATCTTTGCGCCTACTATTTCTGATGCATTGAGAAAAAAAAAACAATATTTTTTTCAAAAAATGCCAATAACTCAAAAATGACTGTAGATAGACATACACAATGGTAATAAAAGTGGCCCTAAAATTCAATTTTGCATTGATTTCTGGCGTCGGAAATGGTAGGCGCAAAGATGTGCTACGCAATCTGTTGAAAGTAGAATAATAGAATATTTACGTCAGAATTTCGTCAACATTGTTCTTGTTCGTTAATAATAATTTATTGGTGTTGTGTGTAATTAAATAAGAATCCATATTTTTCTTTAAAAATTGTTACAACTGTCTTTTGTTTCCATGGCATACTTGATGAAGTAAGGAATCTATCGGCAAGATAAGGTATTTCTTGATTTTTATTGAATAACTCGATATGGGGTGAAGTTAGGTATAGGGAATGCTTAAGTAACTCACCCTAAAATTCAATTTTCTTTCGAATGGTGTGAAAAAAAATAGTAGGTGCCATTTGAAAAAATTGACTTTTTGACAATTTTTGATTGCGACATTTGAAAATCGACTGCGCCCATATGGTACAAAATGGGACCACCGATGGGACATCAAAAGTTAGCCTGGACTTCCAGCTAACTGCTTGACAAATTTGGTCTCATAATTTTGAAAGGTTTGCGAGATACAAATTTGTTCGTAAACTACTACAGCGGCAATTTTTTTCAAAAAATTGGACATATATCAAAAATTGTAATAGATAAGTTAACATAACTTAGGTTCTCCAAACTCAGAGTTAGAAGACCAACCGAACCATGTAAAGAAAAATATAGGTTTCCATTTAAAATAAGAAAGTTGGTACCAATTTTTGGCACACCCTGTATAGTTGGAGGACTGAAAATATTTTAGATAGAACGGGCATGATCGATTATGGCTGCATACCAAATTTCAAGTTTCTAATCCAACTGCAAGTTGAAAAACTTCTAATGAATGGCCTACGTAAATCACCCTGTATACAAAGTACAATAAATTATTCGTGTTGATGTGTCATACTTTTAAGAAAACAAATACTTATCGGTATTTAGATGTTTTAAAATGCCCAGGTAAAGTATATTTATTATGAAATAAATTATTGCTTCCATGGTGATAATTATTGGATAATTTATAGTATAGTTTCTCAAATTAAATTATTCTTAACTTCATAACGCTATCCCTAGAATTTATGTTATTGAAAGAGTCTAACCGGATAAGCATGGGTTAGCTGCCCCGACTTGGATTTGATTCAAAGGGAGTTAAGTTCCTACCAAGCTTGAATTTTTTGTTTTTTTTTTGTTTTACAAATGTCAAAGAATTTTGAAAAATGAAAAAATTTGTTTTTCACAACTACGAATGAGCCGAATCCGGAAGGTAAAATATATGTGGTCCAGGGCGTTATGTCGATTATAAAAAAAAATTGATACTCAATAAATTAAAGGAAAAGGGGGAATTTTTTTTATTATTTTGTAACAATTTTTTATTTATGAGCTATTAGATGGAACACAACAATTTTTTCTGTGATATGCTTTTATCCCAAGTAATAACATACATTTTTCGGAATAAGATTGGAGGATTACTTCATAGTGTAAGAAAATAAATAATAAATTTTGGACCCCTAATATTTATGTAATTCCATTGGAATAAGGAACCAACATTAATTTTCAGCCTGTAACTTAATAAATTATTATAGAACACATAAACCTATCTTTACCCATAAAAATAAAAAGTTTAACATCTGATCAGCCCGAAGTAAAATGGTATAATGGCGAACTACGAGAGATGCGCGAGAAATTAAATTTTATAAGTACATTATTTAAAAAAACAACACCCAAACCTAACAGGTATAGATGACAGAGTTAAAGAATACAGAAAGAGCTATAGAATGCAAATTGATTTCTACAAAGAAAATGTTAATGTGTCATATTTCTCGAAGCTCAAACCTGCCAAAAACATCATGAGATCTAATTAACTCAAAGTGTAATAAAGGCAAGAAAAGTACAACGATATCCGACTCTGATTTAAATTCAAACGACTTCAGTAACTTTTTAGCAAATATAGCATTCGAAATCACAAAAAACGTAGTAAGTCCTATTGATCCTATCGACTTAATTACCACAAATCCTATGATAAACAATTAATTTAGTATTTTAGAGATTTCTTACATTCAAATGAAAGACATCTTTAATAATTTAAAAAATAATCCAAGCACAGCCGTGTATGACATAAATATTAACATAAAATACATACAGGACATTATTATTATACCTTTCACCAAATTGGTTAATCTATGCATTAAATGCGGTACTTTTCCGAAATGTCTCAAACCATCTAAAGTATTCCGCTTTTCAAGAAAGGCGACCTTAATGTTATGATCAACTATCGTCATATATCTATTATACCCACACTTGGGAAAATAATAGTAAAGCCCCATTTCAACAGTTTGTTACCTTTTTTCAGACTGTCAATATGATTTTCTCTCTGGTAAATTTACAGCGATGGCAATTAATAAAGTGGTTGAACGTATAATAGAGGTTTTTGAGAACAAACGCTTTGCCGAAAGTATTTTCTGTGACTTAAGCAAAAGCCTTGGACTGTGTACAACATGATATTCTCTCTTCTAAACTTTGTAAATATGGTCTTAGACCTACAGCATCTGATCTTTTAAAATCATACCCGAGTGACAGGGATCAAATAACTGTACACAACGAAATGGCACAATCATCGGTACAAGTAAAATTTGGAGTTCCGCAAGGTTCCGTACTAGGACCACTATTATTCTTAATTTATATAAATGATTTACCTAATTACGTTAAGGACACTTCGGTTGTACTATTTGCTGATGATACGACCTTAATAAACATCAACCAACATTTTACTGATCTACATGATATGCAGCGCTCACAGTCACAGGCTTCTGATTGGTTTAGAGCAAGCAAATTAAATTTAAATGAATAGAAAACACAAAGTATGAATTTCTCAACTCGGAGATTAGATCTTCTTGATAATTCCGATAATATCAAGTTTTTAGGAGTCATTGTAGACGGTAAGCTGTGCTGGGATTAGCATGTGGAGGCTAATAAATTGTCGAAGATAATTTATCAGGTTATGAGTCTAAGAACTGAGTTGCCTCTGAGTGTGACAAAAACGTTTTATTTCTCGCTGTTTTAAAGTGTTTTTTCCTATGCCATAATAACTTGGAGACGCTCGGTTCATCTGAACAGAATATTTTCACTTGAGGGACGAGTTGTGGGAGTAATGTTGGGTTTACCATTTAGAGAGGACGCCAAACAAAAATTTAGCGAGTTGAATATTTTGACTGCTCCTAGTTGTTTCGTTTTCGCAGCTCTTATGCATGTTAAAAAAAAACTTGAATGACTATGCTTCATAATTATAATACCAGGCAGAGAAATGAGGTTCGTTTAGATTTTACTAGGTTAGGAAAAAGTCGTAATGCAACAAATTATTATGGCCCAACATTCTTTAATAAATTGCCACTCAATATCAGGGTGTTGCCGGAAAATAAGTTCTATTATAACATTAAGCAAATTCTGCTGAAGGGAGCATACCATTCATTTGATGAGTATTTATGTGATCTTATCATGTGTTAAATTATTTTCAATGTTTGTTTACCATTGTATGTTTTAATATACAATACTTGTATTTCGGTTCTTATGTTATTTACAATATCTGTAATTTTGACTTGTGTAAAACCTGGGTTCTAGCGTGAATAAATTATTATTATTATTAAAATGAGTATTTGAATTGTTTACAGAACGCAATATGAATCCCGTGATTGAGGAAGACATTGATAAAGATTAAGTGTCTCTCACATTGGAGGAGGGTGTATTATTTAAATAATATTCATTTTATTGAGTCACAAGTTGAAAATTAATGTTGCTTCCTTATTCTCATGGATATTAGAGGACCAGAATTTATTTTTAATTTTCTTAAACTATGAAGTAATTCTCCAATCTTATTCCAAAAAATATATGTTGTTACTTAGGATATGAGCATATCCCAGAAAAAATAGTGGTGTTCCATCAAATAGTTCATAAAGAAAAAATTGTTGCAAAATTTAAAAAAATCCCTCCACCCCTTCATTTAAAGTGCTGTTGACATGAGTCATTTTATTGAGTCACAAGTTGAAAATTAATGTTGGTTCCTGATTCCAACGGAATTACATTAATATTAGGGGGCCAAAATTTGTTTTTTAGTTTTTTACACTATGAAGTAATCCTCCAATCTTATTCCAAAAAATGTATGTTGTTACTTAGGACATGAGCATGTCACAGGAAAAAAATAGTTGTGTTCCATCAAATAGTTCATAAAGAAAAAATGGGCTTGTTCGGCATTTTAATAAATCAAAAGTTCAACTATAAAATAATGGATCTGCAAAAAATCAGAATTTTATTCGCTCGTTAGTGTCTTAAAAACAATTACAAACATCCACCTCGCGAAAATGGGGTGTAGCCAGGCGCTACGTCACTATACGCATAGACTCGGCGACCTCAGTCGACTCGATGCTATTTAGTTGTTATTATCTATATACTTATCGTGTTGATCTGCGCCCCTCTAACATTGCGGATCGGATCTATCAAAGGCTTCTCGTGGGGGCGGTTTTTCGGGAGGCGGCCGGTGTCATTCAATTCGGGAATTAATTCTAAATTGTTTAGGATAAATTCTGAGGCGTTCTTTTTAATAGATTTTGAGTAATTAACTCGCAAAAATCGGCTATCTCTCTCGCCTCTTAAATTTAGGAATAGGCAGTCGAGGGATTGTAGGGGAATGTATGATTTGGCGAAATGTTACCAAATGTCAAAATATGACGGCCGAATTTTCGATTTTTAAGAAAATAGCCATTTTTCTCCCCCACAGACCTAGCCGAAATTCCGATTTCCACTGTGACACTTACGATGTCGATAAAATGCCAATCTTTTTTTAAATAGAGACCAATATCGAACCTCCACTACAAGTATTAACTTACATATGAGCGTTTAAAGATTTGATGTTTTCGATTTTTTTTGGTTACGTTTTAATACTTCTAAAGAAGGCATTATTTGCTCGCTCTTGCAGAGCCGAATTTCCGAATTTTTCTGTACAATTTGGTACCAGGGGACTTCCATTCCACGTATTTACTTAGTTATGAATTTTTGAAAATTAAATATTTTCCAATTTTTAACAGAAAAGCCATCTTTCGTTCAAAGTTGCGTATAGTGACGTCATAAACAGGCGCACTGTTTTTGCAACTATTACTAATTTCAACGCCATATATCTCGAGAACGGAAAAGTTAGTAATATGAAATTTTAAGTTAAGCATGTCGAGTACTGTATAAAAACCATATAAAATTAATATTTTGGAACAAGCCCATTGTTGCAAAATTTAAGAAAATGTTTACCCCCTATTCATTGAGTATTAATTTTTTTTATAATCGACATAACGCTCTGGACCACATATATTTTAGCTCCAGGATTCGACTCATTCACATTTGAGAAAATCCCATTTTTTCATTTTTCAAAATTTATTTTTTATTTATGAAGTAATTCTTCAATCTTATTCCAAAATATATATTATGTTGTTACTTAGGATGAGCATGTTACAGAAAATAAATTGTGGTGTTCCATCAAATAGTTCATAAAGAAAAATATCTTGCAAAATTAGAATATTTTTTTTACCCCATATTCTTTTAATTTATTGAGTATAATTTTTTTTTATAATCGACAACTCCCTGGACCACATATATTTTAGCCTCCGGATTCGGCTCATTCACGTTTGAGAAAATCTTTTTTTTTTCATTTTTCAAAATTCTTTCATAACTTTTGTAAAAAAAAAATTCAAGTTGGCATTTGGGGCAAATTATTCTCGTATGTGTAGGAACTCTCCCAAATATGAACCAAATCCAAGCAGGGGGCAGCTAACTCATACTTATCCGGCCTACGCGCTTTGGGATAAAGATTTAAAACATTTAAAACTGAAACAAATTCTTAAACGATTTCTTATACCAATTGGTTATCACAATGCAGCAGATATTGCATTAATATAATCGAATATGAAAGACTTTGGGATAATTGGAGTTATTTTACCTCCATTACATTAATTCATTCTTAGCCATAATAAGAGTATTAAGTGACATAGGGGAAAAATACAAGAAAGTTGAATTTTTAGAGATACGCACTTGACTTGGAGTTATAACATATGAAAAGTCCTTCTGACTCAACCCTCAAAAACCTGCTAAAATATTTGAAACGAACGTTTTATTTATTTGAATGTCAATCTTCCAGGCTGCGTGTAATGAAATTAAACGCTCCAAAAATTCTTTCTGAAATTAAATAAAACATTATTCACTTCCAGCTGCGATAAAAGGATTATATTTATACGAGTATAATATAATTCGATGTGTTCTAAAGTAAATAATGAATTAAAAATAATAAATAAAATATTTGGAACTATTCTTATCCTAATATTCTCATGACGTTAAAACAATCATTGAGTGAGCTTGTTCAAGTAGTAGGTATGTTATTTTGCTGATTATAAGTTATAAAATGTTTTGCGTCAGGTAGTATTGTAAAATAAACTCTAAAATGATAATATTAGATGTATGCAATGTTAATCATCACGTAACTGCATTGTATAATATTGCCAACAATATTAATCAAGCGTCTATTGCCAGAGTGACTCCTATTGTGGACATATTTCTATTGTGGGAGTGGAACTTGCTAAATATCCTGTCTGGTTGTTCACATTTTGGTTTAAGCGAGGAATAGTTGCCATCAGACGTTGCCGATTTTGTGCTTGTGAAGTGGGCTCCATATTCTCCTGTTAGGTATATTTTTATTATCATGCAGTACAAGGTTAAAGAGGAGGTAACAACAGTGCCTGATTGAAGTCAGGTAACCTACTAGTGTTCTTGTGATTTTGAAGTGAAAAAGAGGATCTAATCTAACTAGTTTTCGGAATCCGATACATTTCCCCAAAATGAAAAAACGTGTGTCATGCTAATTTGCTATAAAATTTCAAGAAAAATTATTGATCATGCCACTATCTCTTGATTACGGGAATCTGTTTAAGTCACACTGATTCCATTTTCGACAAATTGATAATTTTGCTAGTCGTAGGTACTAATAATTAAAATATAATCATAATTTAAATTGCATAAACACAATGGAACATAACCCTGGTAAGCCGTCTACATTTATACCTACTTGTGAAAAATAAATTTCGATTTATTTTTCGCACTACCAAATTTAATTTAAAGTCTCGGAAAATATCTCCAAATTCGAAGAAAAACGGTTGATTTAACACCATAAAATCAAACCATAAAATTCCCCATGTATTCTTATGGGAAAATGTTTTTTTTTTTATTTTGCGACAGAATTGTGAAAATGTGAAATAAAAATCTCACAAGCCACCTGTTCAGAATTGTCCCAGGGAATACGAATTTATAACTTCTTTTTAAACCATCCTATATAAGACCCTTTTATGAGGTCGTACAAATTACCCCATGGTGTCCTAAAAAGGGTATTAATTTAAAAAGGAATTATTAATTCGTATTCTCTACACAATTCTGAAGAGAGGACTTGCGTGCGACTTTTATTTCATAACATTTTCACGATTTTATTGCAAATTTCCGAAAAAATTGTTTACCCCTGAGAAATATGCGGGAAACTCCATGGCCTCGAAGGCACGTGTTAATATTGCCCGATTTTGCTCAAATTTTGAGGAGATATTTTTCTTCGGATGGGCGAGAGTGAGACAGAATAATTTAACATTTTATTCTTTGAGCCACCACTGGTCCCCATATTTATTTATTTATTTATTTGTACGGGTCTACAATACAATAATCAGGGCCGTCGAGAGAAAATCGGAGCCCGGGGGTAGTAACTATAAATTTCGAAGAGCCGCAGGTGATATTCCTTACAAATAAATATATATTGCAAAGGGCATTTTGAAAGCGCGGGGGGTGGGGGGATATTCCTTATAATTAAATATTTATCACGATATAGACATTTTAAAGGGCGGGGGGATATTCCTTTGCCTAACTATTTACATCGCGCTAATTGTTTAACAGTATACCTCTCTCGCTTTACCTAATGCAAATGCCTCCGCCCCAATCCCCCCCACTCCCTCCTCTAGGCGGGCCTGACCAGAATCGATTTCTTTGTCCACTTCTGTAGTATCCCTAATTTTTGATGATTAAACCTTTATCAATGGATATGTATTTATTCATAGAATAGTAACCAGTAAAGGTACGTATTCATACAGAGAACGAAGGCGAACGAACGGTTACAAACGAATTCGTTCGGGTAATGTGTACGTACTAACAAATGCCACCGATCGCGTTCATTCGTCTTCGCCAGGGTTCCCTCATTGGGCGGTACATCAAAGAAAATTCGGGAAAAATTCATTTGGCCTATTTTTTGGTGTGTACGGATTTTAAGCAGTATTCGTTTATTCGGTGTTCTGAACGATTGAGTTTGTTTTAATTTATATTAATAATCATTTTAAATCAATAACGATGGAGTAATTCTACTTCCCTACAACTCACCGAATTATATCGAGAACATGAATGCCTATGGAATCCTGTTCACAACGATTACAAAAATAAAATAAAAAAGTTAGACGTCTGGCACGAAATAAGTGAGGTCATAAAGTGTACTAATAACAATGTAAGCTGTACTTGCAATAATTATTAAGTCTTAGTCCGACGCCATTTTTTTAACAAGAATGCGTATATACCCGCGAAAATAAACGAATGACTGAGAAACCATTCGTTCAGAGGTCTGTGGACACAAAGCAAACTTTTACTGAATGCAGAACGATTTCGGGCGAATCCGTTCGATCGAATTCATTCGCCTTCGTTCTCTGTATGAATACATACCTTTACATACCTGAAATATTGCCGTTTTAAGCATTATCTACCTACGACAATTTCTTTTACCTATTAAGTTACATATGTTTGCTTTCTTTAGAGTTGATACATTAGGTTGTTTAATATTAACGCTGTGTGTAGGTACACTCCAGAGTGTATGTAATAATAATAATAATAATATTAATGTGTTTATTATTTGCCCAAAGAAAACATACAGTGTTAAATATTACATAAAAATAAGGTAAATAAAAGGCCATGTGTTAGGTATAGTACCAATTCTGCCACATAAGCCTAAGAAAATTACAAATACACGTAGTGACAAACAGGTGTTAACATAAACAGAATTTATGAAAATACAAGTAAGCATAAACAAACCCACCATACATATTAGACAAATAAATAAAATACAAATAATTAATGCAAATATGCGAATAATCAATAAATACTAATAATTACTAAATAATTAATAA
Organism: Stenurella melanura; assembly: GCA_963583905.1. NCBI lineage: Eukaryota > Metazoa > Arthropoda > Insecta > Coleoptera > Cerambycidae > Stenurella > Stenurella melanura. The sequence continues at coordinate 217,986,885 of OY757309.1, read as the reverse complement.
AAACTAATACTATTAATTAATTAATACAACACAGGTTTACAAAAAAAAAGTTGTCTGGATCTGGGGTCAAACCATACGTTTCTTATGTATTTTTCGACGCTGAATTCGAATCTATTTTTAGTTTGGCTCTATCACGTGAGGATATCCTAATCTAAAGTGCAAAAACACGGTTTTTTGACATATTTGAGGTCATGTAGCTTTGCGAATGTTCTCGAAAAGCCATGTATGGGATCTTAAAGTACAAATCTTCCTCTTTAAAATGCCGTAGAGTTTGCTCAAATATCTTTTTTTTTTCGCTGAGATATCGAATTTTTAAAATTGACTGTTCATATATCTTTCCCAATACATTTAATTAGTACGGAAACCATATAGTCATTATTTAAATTGCAATATCTCGGCGAAAAAAGATATTTGAGCAAACTCAACGGCATTTTAAAGGTGAAGACTTGTACCTTAAAATCCCACACATGGTTTCTTGCGAAAACATTTTTCGAATCTACATAACCTCAAATATGTCTACCTTTTAGGTTAGAATATCTCAAAATCCTGACATGATAGAGGAAAACTAAAAATAGATTCAAATCAGCGTCGAAAAATACATAAGAAACGTATGGTCTGACCCCAGATCCAGACAACTTTTTTTTTGTAAACCTGTGTAATTAGCAAATAAAGAAGACTGGAATAATTATTGTTCATGGTCATACAAAAATCTTTTACACCAAGTTTTAAATGTGTTAAATGGCATTGAAATACTAGACACATCCATGACATCGCTGCAGGTTGCTATATTATAAGTAAGGACCGTTTAAACATTTCTTTTTTGTAACGAGGTATAGTAAGGGCATTTTGGTGGCGTAAATTTAAATCGTGCACATCTGTCCGATATGATAAGCTGCTATGCAAGTGGGCAGGTGTTTTATATTTTAATATTTTATAGAAAAAGCACATCGCGTGCAGTTTATAATGTAATTTCAAGCATCGGATGCACTCCAAACTGCGGTACGTCATAGATCGGAGAACAGCAAGAAACATTTGCGCCGTCTTTGCAATTGAAAATAAATTGCGAAAACGGCGCAAATGCTCCATGTCCTTCTCAGATACCACCTACTGACAACCTTGAACTACCTCAAAGTTATGCAAACTATTCATCAACTGGAGTGCACCCAACGCTTGAAATTACGTACACTCTGGAGTGTACCTAGACATAACGTACTGTTAATCGCATAAAATTCCAAAACTGGATATTTGTTTTCCCCAGTAATGATTAAATGAGCGAATACCTTCGTAATACCTTCATAAAACATAAAATAAGTACCATCAAAATAAGTTAATTATCGATACAAGCCTTATTATCTATCATGGAAATGTGTAAGGGAGGGAGGGAGACTCGTACGGAAAGGGCAAATAATACCTCAATATCGCCCTCGTACAAATGAAAATAAAAAATAATAATAAAAATGCTATTTCTGTGATGAAACGCTGACTTTTTTCATATTTGTACCAACTAGTGCGAATACACAGTAAAAATTTAAACATAAATAGACATAAATACACATGGTTTTCGTTATTATTGGAACAAGACAAATGATAAACAAAATTACATAGAGAATTAGTTATTGAGTGGATCGTAGATTATCGAACAGATTAGATTATGGACGAGGGAAATTATTATACTAGCAGTTATTGTTCGAATATGGCTCTTGCTACACCCAAAAAATGTTACAGTTTATGACAATAACTGCCTTGGTTTTAGTTTAAATTGTGTTTGAGTGCCCTGTGGAAATTGGGAGAATTTGCGATGTGGTCACACGATATTTTCTCGCTAAATACTGGTGTTCGTAGAAAAGCTAGGTGTGTGCTGAAGTGTTTCGTTAATTTATTATTCTGTTTGGTTAAAACTTAAAAGTGCTTCATAGAGCCATTAAACCGGGTTTTATGCGATATGAGGGGGATTTGTATATAATTTGATCTTTAGAAAATTTTCAATCAGATATTTATTTTTGATCGATTTCTCGCTAACTTCATTTTGTGCTAGGTAATTAAATAGATGACTTATTATTACAGTAAAGTGATATACCGTACTGATTAATACTGTTTTTGAGATTATTTGCGCTTATTTTGAGATTAGTGTTCGTTTTTTTAAAGAAAATTTCTGTCTTAATTTATGTTTTTTGACAAATTGTATGATTACTGTCTGCTCTGAATTTAAGAATTTATCGTTATTAGCCCAGTCCTCAAACTCAAAATTGAGGTATAACCTTTCATTAAATCAAATTGGAATTTTACATGTGCTTATTCTTTAGAGTACCTTATGAAATAAAAAGAAATATGAGTAGATGGGGCCTTAGCTTTACCCCCAAAGTGGGTTTGGCAAATGGGGATATTTCTAATGTGTATTCGATGTATCCGATGTATTCCAATTTTAATATAGTGTGGCTCATTTAAAGTAAAGACGCGTTCCCATCTCACTTGTGATAATATTTTGAAATTTTGTTGGTGAATATATACCTATAAAGTGAGTCTTTAGATGTAACCACATTCGGTTTTAGTAAGAGGAATCCTAGAAAAAATTGGGTCGATTTTCTTAAAAAGGATTAGCAGTTGTGATTAGTGATTTTTATAGAAAAGAATCCAGTAAGATATTCATAAGCAGCACCTTTAGAACTTCCTTTGTACAAGATTACGCCGTAGTGGGTTCAAAGGTGTTTGAGATAGGGGCGATTAAAAAAGTTTTTTCAACTTAAAATAATTTTTATCTGCGAAACGAATTATCAAAGTCTCAATTTTTTGTTCAGAATAATGTACTGTACTGGTTGAATTGTAAACTTTTTAGAGTTGCATATGTTTGGTTTTAGCGTTTGGACACTGAACTATACGATCGAATGTAAGATATAAATTTGATATTTTCTTCCGGTTTAGTGATTAATGTAGAACGACTGGAAAGTTTCCAGTATGAAACAAGCGAAGTGTGTCTTTCTGTTACAAAAAACATATCAAAATACTATGTTCATGCTTAGTTCATTAATATTACCAGCATATTACATAATAATTGATATCTATAACATTGCAAGCTATGATCATAAGGCCCGTAGTATACACTGCTTAAAACAATTAGGGGAACACTTTTCTTTGGACAGAAACGGTATGCAGATATACAGTATGTCCTCAGGTGAACCTAACTATACTTGTATCCGTCTAAGAAATATTAAATTGTGAAATAAGTTACACTGACAATGCATTTTCATGAAACAGTACTGACTAAAAACTTTTGTTATTTATATACGACAGTGGCATCGTTACTATTTTCCGCCTGATTTTTCATAATACACGTTGTTTGGTGTAAGTAGAATCATAGTGTAAATTCAAGCAACACCAAAACTTAAATTGACAGTGTTTGTATCTGGTTTGTTAGTTCATTTTGGCACACTCATAAAATGTAGACCAATCGCGGTTTCCAATCAAAAATTCAATCTAATTATTTCTTTAATGTTGATATTTTCAAATCGTAGATAAGATCATAATATGTGTAATCGAGCACAGTGTCATTTGCACACCCGAGCGTCAATGAGTGATCTTAACAAGCAAATAGCTATTGTTGCGTGTTTTCCACCTTTTCATAACACTATTTTCACACATTAAAAATTATTCCCCCTACTCATTTGAAGGGTATGTGTAACTAAATCTGGCTAATTGTATACACCATTTGCTAATAAAACTTTTTCTGTTATTTTAAACTGGCATTAAAAATTGTTAAAACGGAGGTATAATAATTCAATCCGTATGTTTGCACGTCTTTCTTTGTGTTTACTCAATCATTATTCTAATAATTAACTTTTGACTCGACTTTAGGATAAATTCGTATCTTATATTTATAGTTTTATGTAGATGACTACTAATTACAACTGTTTATTTATATTTCTCTTCTCGTTATTACCTACTATTGCTTATCTATAAATAAATATTATTATATATAATTATTGCCAAAATGCTATATATAAATAATGAATATATTTAAATCTACGCTGTTATTTCTTATAGTTTTTCGGAAATACATTCTGACAAAAAGTTACTACTAAATATGATAAATATTTTTTTAATGCACCTTTCATCTCAAAATCAAGTAATCTGCCAATGGCATGTGTTAGTGAGAACAGCTCTTACCCCTGATTGAACCTGGCCTTTTAGGTGTGTGTATTAGCAACATTCAAAATGTGGTAATTGATTTATAACAATTTAAAAAGGACAGCAAAATCTTTAGCTAACGGATCTCATGCTACTGAAAATCTTCGTACCGAAATGTGAAAATTTTAAGCAATTTTTTTTTCTTTCTTTAAATATACACAACGCAACGTCCAAATATTTACATGTGATAACCGAAAACACAATATAGCTTTTAATGCATCATCAGTGATGACATAATTTTTTCGTTTTCATTATCTCTCAAGTTGTATATAAACAGTAAATATAGACCTTACTACCTACTGCCAAAAATTTAATTATATTAGATAATTTATTTTCCCAGCAAAAAGTAACTTCATTATCAAAACTTGGCGACTAAATTATAGATATTTTAGAAATTTTCTCTGCTGCTAATGTATATCTATTCATTAATAATATCTTATATTGAGTTTTGGTAAACCCAAAGTCGGTGCTACTAAATAGTTTCAACTTAAAATGATTTTTCTGAACCTGATATTTGCAACCAAAACAATTTATAAATATTTATGAAATTCTATTTAACAAAGCCAGTTTTATACTAATCAGAACATTTAGTTTAAGAACATTTTTAGTAAAAAAGTGGACTGCCTTCAAGAAAATACGAAATATGCGAATGGGCTTAATACTCCCCTGCTCTATGCATTAAAACTTGTTATGTAGTAGTATCGGCTAGTCTTTGTGATGCCTTACAGTTTTTGCAATTTTATATAAAAGCTAATATAATAATAACAATGTATTAATTCATTTGCCGTTAAAACAACGGAGAGAACAAGTAATAACATTTTAATTAATATACAACAAATACATAAAGTAAACACAAACACTGACAATTACTTTCTAAAAGTTGAACAATAAGAGACATAAAACATAATATAAAGATGTATAATCCAGTTAAAATGCGAGTTTTGCTGTGAAATTGGAAACCAAAACGAGCTTACCTTACCGGTACGTTTTTTGGGTCGCTGAATCCGAAAATCGGGGTCCCGAGAGCTGGACTCTATCCGTTCACCCTTTATTTGCAAAATACACCCCTTTTTAGGGTGTTTTTGTGAAATATTCTGCACTTACGTCATAAATACTAACAAATTCATGTATTTGAGGTCTCAGATTACATTTTTTGGGTTGCTGAATACAAATTTACGGGTCTCGAGTATTGCCAGCACCCTTAAATTTGCAAAAACTACCCTTAATTAGGGTATTTTTGCAAGATTCTTAGTAAACTGTATCCTACGTGTAAAAGTTTGTTGAAATACAGTTTACTAAGAATCTTGCAAAAATACCCTAATTAAGGGTAGTTTTTGCAAAGTTAAGGGTGCTGGCAATACTCGAGACCCGTAAATTTGTATTCAGCAACCCAAAAAACGTAATCTGAGACCTCAAATACATAAATTTGTTAGTAACCCCCTAAAAAGGGGTGTATTTTGCAAATTAAGGGTGAACGGACAGAGTCCAGCTCTCGGGACCCCGATTTTCGGATTCAGCGACCCAAAAAACGTACCGGTAAGGTAAGCTCGTTTTGGTTTCCAATTTCACGCCCCCCCCCCCTCGCATTTTAACTGGACTAGTTAGTAGTGATATTATGCAATCATATAGTCAATAAATTAAATCGCACAAATATTCGGCCACGCCATAGTAACACTTTTAAGCAACATTTTCTTCACACTGGATTAAAAGCTTGTATAGTTTTTTTCTCGCGAACTGATTATTACATAATTTGGGACTAATGAGGTAAAATCGTCTGATGTCCTACGACACGTTTGTTTGAAAATGTCTACTCGCCCTCTTTCATATGGCCACAGTCATTGTCTAAGTTCTCGAAGATTTATATTGTTTGACTATGAAATGGGACCCTACTGTCTAATGGAATCCGAATCATTAACTTTACTACAGCTATAATATGTGTGCTGTCAAAATCAATATTTTAATTTTGCTTATTTTCTTACAGTACTACTAGTCTCCCAGCTACAGGAAGCAAAAGGAGGATAAACAGTAACATAAACCGATCAGAAAGTGTAAAGGAACAGTCGGAAAAAGTAAGTGAAAACAGTAAATTTATAATAATCAATATTTTTTTGCTAACAGTTTTCCGTTCTGTATTGTTCGATCCCTTCACGAAAAGTTTCAATTTTATTTTATATGTAGGTGCCAATCATTAATTTTTGGTTCAAAACATAACTACTTTAACATAATAGGGCGTGTGCACTATATAACATTGCACTTCAAATGATGCATTAATATGAAGTAATACATAAATATGAAAGCCTAAACGCATTCATATTAATTATATCATCAGATTAAAATAAATATTTAGTACACAAATCGACCTAAAATTCAAATATTTCAATGATTGCGAAAACAACACGTGACGTCATCTTCCAAGTGTGTGAAGTTAGCAACGCGTTGCTAACTTCACACACACATTGATATAGAAGATGACGTCACGTGGCGTCAACAGGCGACAACGGAAATAAGTTTTGAGCCAATGTTTAAAACAACAGGGTGTGTGCATCTTTTTTTTGCGAAAAATGTAAAATGGTATATAGTATAGCTGAAACAATGTTTCGGCAAAGAATATGTTTTCAAGTAATTTTAAAAGAAATTTAGTTTAGAATTAAATATTCGCCACCAAAAAGGACAAACCTATATCCTATATCATATGTGACATGACATCACTTTCTATATAAATGTAGCAGTATTGTGTACTATAGCGGTAATCTATACAGATATCATTTTTTTATGTATATTAAAAAGAGACGGTTGCGCCATCCGCGCATAGTCATTTTCCAGCCCTGAAATATGGAGAACCGCTAAAATTCGCCGATACGGCGACGTATCGCGGGACCGGGACCGAATTCTGCGTGGAATGGGCTATATTTCGTTATTATGATCGTTCCGGTACATTTTTTATTAGCTTTATAAATGTGACTATTTTCTTTATTTACAAAATTACACGGCAATGCATTTATGCGGGCTCGCGTTAAAATGTCCGCCAAACGTCGTTTTCATTCCGTACAAAAAATCGATCGACGATAGATGTCATTTTTTATTCGCTCCTGCGGCGCCGATGTTTCGATTTGCGCCGCGCAATTTACGATGCGGATCAACTAGAACTTTTGTTCTTTGCGTCGCGACGCTGTACGGTCCCTCCGAAGGCGTATTTCGAAAAATATGCATTTTATTTTTGCGGATTTTCGCCTGTATCTCGGAAACCGTTGGAGCTAGCTCAATAATAAATCTCAAAGGACAAAATTACATATATATTCATTACATTATATTACATCATCAAACTCAAAACTTATTTCCATTGCCAAGTTAAATTGAAAGGGTGAAGTTGGTAACGTGTTGCTGGCAACGCATTGCTAACTTTACTTAAGTCGTATAACACATGTTTCAGACAGATTGTTTACCATATTTGTGATTATTTATGTTAACAACATAACCTTAAAAGAAGGCAGACTTAATATGAGTAGGTCGCTTTCCGCAAATAATTGGTTAAGTATAGGAACACCTAGAAACTTTTTATTTGGAGCATTTACAGAATATTTCTGCACCTTGGCACAAGACATCACTTACTTGGTGCTGCATTCATGTTTCTGACTTATAATAATGACATTAAGCATATTTGACACATTAAAAAAAAAGATAGTTGTATAGATTACCACTGTAGTATACCCAATACTGCTACATCTATATAGAAAGTGATGTCACATATGATATAGGATATAGGTTTGCCCTTTTTGGTGGCGAATGTTTCATTCGAAAGTAAGTTTCTTTTAAAATTACTTAAAACATTTATTTTTGCGAAAAATTGTTTCAAGCTATATTATATACCATGAGTACTTTAATATTTTTCGATTAAAAAAAAGTGCACACACACCCTATTCCCGGTTGTAAAAACCGAAAGTTGTCACAAAAATGTGAGTATAGCATAAAGTATATGTTATTTATTTACTTTTTGTCTTGCAGAGAAAACAACGGCGGAACATCAGCGATCCCTCGCATAACACCACAGGGTGAGTCTTTTCATCTAGTTTAATATTAACTATTTACAGAATAGTGAAATTGGGATAAGTATAGCATCGGCGTAAATAGGAAACTACGATATCGGAAAATACATGGGCCAGTGATTGATAAAGAAATAACAGACAACAACAAACGCTTGTTGTAGTTTCGGTTTTCTTTACACGTAATGCCGATGCAATAATTATTCCGTTTTAACTAAATACAAAAATCATTTTTATCAGTTATAAAATTCAATTTTATTAGTACATCTGGACGTGACAATAAAGCAAACTGCTGTTTAATTTTGTAATCTTTGTTTTAAATGACATGGTTATTGATGATTTAAGTACCTATATTCATGAGAAAATCTTTTTTAAATAAAAGGTTAGAAACCAAGAGATATGGTAGCGACTCGCGCCAAATACACCCTACAAACACAAGTAATAAATATAACCTCCGCGCTTACTAATAAGCTAGCAATCGTGTCTCTGTAGGGAATAATATCTACTCCCAACATCGCTTAATTTTTGCATTGTTTCCCAATAAATATACGGATTTAACTAAGGATTACTTAGTTATACGGTATAAATCGATAATTCTCTATCAATTGAGACCAGAATCAATGATATTGTTACGGATTTCCACCTTTTTGGGAACACCCTGTATGAATCCGTGGGTTCTAAATAATTTCAACAAGAGATAAACACTACTAACACTTTATTTAACAATTTACTGACTACAATAGTTAACCTCACTTTTTACCGAGCGTGTCACTTCTCAAATATACTTCCCCTTCCGCGCTTGTAATCGCGCCTTATATACTCCGAAATTAGCTCTAGATCAATCCAGAATCTTCTCCAACCATAAGCTAGAAAAGTCCTTGGCTCTTTCTAGAGCCTTTCCAGTCACCATCAGAGGCATAGGCGTACCATCTCCTTTTCCAAGGGGGTGTAATGCATAACACTGCCCCCTCCTTAAGCCTGATCGTCCCGATCAGGCAACTCAGAATCATCGATGTATTTCGCCAGCCTGTCCAAATGCACGATCTTCATCTTGGACTTTTTGCTTCGTTGAATTCGATAGACGACGTCATTAATTCGGGTAATAACAGTATACGGTCCATCCCAAGGCGGTTGAAGTTTCGGTGACCTTCCTTTCTTCCGCTGTGGGTTGTACAGCCAAACCAGGTCTCCTGCCTTGAATCCTTCTGAACTACCCTTACGGTCATATCGAGCCTTCATTCTGTCACTGGCTATGGTGATTTGGTCTCTAACTCATGGACGTTCCTTAGCCGTTCACTCACTTCATCTACATAGCTGTTCACAGGAAGTCGTTCTCCACCTGGTGTTCCAAACATCAAATCACATGGCAGTCTGATCTCATGTCCAAATACTACACGAGCCGGAGTCTGTTTTGTAGTTTCGTGGATAGCAGCTCTATATGCCATGAGGAAAAACGGTATGTGGAGATCCCAGTCACGTTGATTTTTATGAACGACTTTAGAGAGATGTTCTTTCATAGTCTTATTATGTCGCTCCACCATTCCATCTGATTGAGGGTGAAGGGCTGTCGTCCGTGTTTTGTGTATTCCCAATAACTTGCAGATTTGCTGAAATACCCCTGACTCAAAATTTCTCCCTTGATCTGAATGCAGCTCCAGGGGTACACCAAACCGACATATCAAGTTATCTACCAAGACTTTGGCGACAGTAACCGCTTCCTGGTTCGGAATTGCGTAGGCTTCAGGCCATTTACTAAAATAGTCCATGGCAACCAGTATGTACTTGTTACCGTCCTTGGTTACTGGGAATGGTCCGGCTATATCGATCGCAATCCTCTCAAAAGGGGCCCCGACGTTATATTGCTTCATTGCACCCCTACTTCTAGTCTGTGGTCCTTTACTGGCTGCACAAATTTTACAATTACGACACCAAGCTTCAACATCTTGACGACTATTTACCCAGTAAAATCGTTCACGTACTTTATTCAGGGTCTTGTTAACGCCGAAGTGTCCACCGGATGCTCCATTATGCACTTCTTGAAGTACTTTCGGTACTCGACACCTGGGAATCACTAGACGCATAACAACTTGCTTCCCATCCGGGCTCTCCCATGCTCTTTTTAACAGCCCATTCATAACTCTAAGTGAGTCCCACTGTGCCCACAAAGCCTTCAATCCAACTGCTTTGTCCGAAACATCCTTCCACTCTGGTCGAGTTCCTTTTTCCTTTGCTCTCAATATAGCCCCAATCTCTGCATCGTTCAGTTGCTCTTGTCTGAGCGCTTCATCTGCCCTATCATCCGGCACTTCCACCTTGACAGTGTTGACTGCTCCCTTGACCTGCAGTTTCTCCTGGTGGTAGTACTTGCAACCTTCCTTGTACCTTCTTCCGGATGAAATGTTTGCAATTTTCTGGGGTTTCACTTTACTTTCACGTCCTGGTAGTAGTGGACTTCTCGGAATGCTTCGAAGCTGGGAAATCTTCACTTCTCTAGGGGCACCACGTTCGTTATCTGTCACAGCCTCTCTGGTACCGGCTTCCTCTGGTTTTCCCCTTGGCTTCACAGCATCTCCGGCCTTCACTCTCTCCAAGCTCCTCTGTGGACATTCAAGCTGGATATATCCTAGTTCCCCGCACCTGTAGCATTTCATACGCCGTCCACTTGGCCTTCCACTACTTTGTTTATTCTGTGTCTCTGCCCCGTTTCCAGCATTCACTTTCCTCGAGTTCCGCTGTCGACAGTCTCGTTTGATATGTCCTGCTCTGCCACAGTTGTAACATTTAATACCCCCGCTTGGCTTGCCTTGTCTTTCTGCAGTATCCACTTGAGCCATTAACTGATTGAACATCTTATGTATGTCGGACAACATAGCGTTCTGGTTCTCCTTTTCCGACTGCGATCTTTCGAGACTCATAGCTTGTACTCTTGGACTCGGGGTATCCTGAAGGACAGCTTCCACCTCGAGTGCATGCACCAACGCTTCACTGCTGTTCTTGTATCGAGATAACCTGAGGACTCGCCTGATCTCATCGTCCTGTATACCATCCAGAAATGCCTCTACTGCCAGTTGATCTTGGAATTCCTTCGGTACATTGGGGTAAGCTCGATGAGCCAGGCTCCACACGGCAGCTTCGAACTCTTGCAAGCTTTCCCCAGCCTCTTGAACACGTGATTTCAGCTGGGTCTGGTACACTTGGGCAAGATGTTGTTCACTATATCGTAAGTCTAGGGCAGCTTCTAAAACTTTAAAATTCCGTTGTTGGTCTGCCGGAATTGTCTGGAGCAACTCCAATGCTTGGCCTCTTAAAGCCACGATTAATGCCTTGGCCTTCTCTTCGTCATTCCAGTTGTTTGCACTCGCTGCTGCCTCAAACTGTGTCTTGTACGTCATCCAGGAACTGTGACCATCAAAAGAGGGAATTTTCAATCGCTGGCCTGACGATACCAGTTGCTGGTTTCCTCTATCCCTCAACTGTTGTTTAAGCTGGTTAATTTCTCCTTCTACCTGGTGCATTTTCTCTTTGACTTCATTTACTTCTCCTTTGACTTCGCTTACCTCTTGTTTGACTCCACAGACTTCTTCTGCTACCTTATTTTTGAGTTCTTCAGTAACGGCAAATATGGCACTCTGTTGGCCTTCTATAATTTTCCTTAGTTCGCCTCTTTCTTCTTGTTGTTTAATGTCCAAGTCTTGCATGATTTTTCTCAATTCTTCCTGACGTCGTTTCTCTTCTTCTTGATGTCGTTTCTCCTCTTCTTGTTTTTCCTCTTGACGTCTTCTCTCTTGATCCTCAAACATTTTTCTTAATTCTTCTTGACGTTTTTGGTCTTGTTCGTCTTTTTCCTGGCGCTTTCTTTCCTGATCCATCATCATCTTTTGCATTTGGGCCATAAAGTCCTGCATTTGTTGTTCGGATGCCATGCTTCTGGTCGTTACCGGCATACAATTACGTTGAAATCAAATAAGTTTAATAATTACGTCACTATCGGTAATGGGACTGTTCAGAAAACCCTCAAACGACACGAAAAAGTCTTATCTAGAGTCTTCGTCACTTAACCTCTAATGTCCAACAAAATGTTCCAAAAATGTCTCAAAAATGCACTTAACACTGTTTTTCCTGTTCGAAAATAAACCTCGAACAATGTCCAGTAAATTAGTCCTTCCTGTGTTAGCACTAACTCCGAGAATACACTGCCAAACCTTCTCGAACACTTCCGAAAAATCCTCTTGTCAAAATTCCGCTTCCGACACCAAAATGTTACGGATTTCCACCTTTTTGGGAACACCCTGTATGAATCCGTGGGTTCTAAATAATTTCAACAAGAGATAAACACTACTAACAATTTACTGACTACAATAGTTAACCTCACTTTTTACCGAGCGTGTCACTTCTCAAATATACTTCCCCTTCCGCGCTTGTAATCGCGCCTTATATACTCCGAAATTAGCTCTAGATCAATCCAGAATCTTCTCCAACCATAAGCTAGAAAAGTCCTTGGCTCTTTCTAGAGCCTTTCCAGTCACCATCAGAGGCATAGGCGTACCATCTCCTTTTCCAAGGGGGTGTAATTCATAACAATATATTCATTACATACTAACAAATATACGTCCATGGCAACGCATAGCCACGTCCCTAGCGGTCTAAATGATAAATAAGATTTCATTTCTTGGTGTGTTTTGTCCCGTTAATTGTGGTGTATGTATGCATTTACATGAAGTAAAAATATAACAAGGTACGTGGTGCCACCTCTCGTAAAGTGATTCACCCTGTATACATTTTTAAACTTTTATTATCTAGGTTAATGATGTAACAGTTTTCTTTCATTGAATATATTGTTTTAATGCGTGATTTTTAGTATGACTGACACTGTGAAAAAAGTTTGGAATGGCTTTATTGATATCAAACGTAATTGTTTTTATTTTATTTAATGATATTTTTGTTTGATTGGTGATCGACTTTCATCGCTAATTCACTAATCGAAAAATTATTACGAATATTTTAAATAACCCATGTTGTCTATTGAAAAATGAAATGGTGCGGCGCCGGCGGCGAGTTCATCTTGTAGTTTTGTTCTATCATTAGCGGTGAATCCTGCAGTTTTCGAGGGCGCATGCGGTGCACCAGCGACCTTACCTATGGATCGCCGCCTCCGCGGCTGGTCCGCTCCATACAGTGTTGCCAGATATTCTGGACTAATACAGTTTACTGACTGCAATCCCAGACTATATTGTTTATGCCACCATTTCGTTTTTATTTTCTTATTTTTTATTTTTAAATATCTGCAGCATGCCATATATTGTATAGTTCTCTTCATGTACTTAAGGCACATAAAAAGTGTCGGCGCATTTGACATTGCGGTAAAGATCAAATACACCGACATTTTTTATTTGCTTTAAATATATGAAGAGAACTATATATTTAATATAAGTTATGTCAAATAATTACAATAGGTACAATAACTCAATACCATCACAACGGTGGACGCACCTGCTCCTGTTGGAGGCACATGGGTTCCTCCTCTTTGAAATTTGTCATTGATTAACATATATTAAATTTGTGCTGTGTGCTGGCCTGGATTGTCCTGAGCTTTAAAGTTTAATTTTGATGACAGGTCTCTGTTGTGTCGATTTCTGTTGTTAGTGGTTGTAGGTTTTGGTTGTTTTATTTTATGGTTATTTACTACATGTACACATTTATTATGGCTCTTTTATAATGTCGATTGCTGGCTCTCTTTAATTAGATCTTATATTTTTTAAAGTGTTTTGTGCTTTGATTATTATTCTTTTATAGTTTTTTTTCCTTCTATGCTTTTCGTGTATCTTTTGGTTCGAAAGAATTCCTCTTGTTTAGGTGCATTTTCTTTTTTTTTTTTTCCTTAAAACAAATGAGTACTTTTTACAATTTAAAGAAATCTGGGAGTAGGCTTGTCCGAATGGATTAAGGAGTTGGCGAAGTTTTGGAAGAGGTATTTGAGGATAAAATTTAAGATTTTTGGTGCCCGTGATATGGATTTGCTGAATAGGAGCCCGATATGGGAGGTTACTGTTTTATTCTGGAGTACCAATAATATTTGTTGCTGCGTCTGATCTGTGTGCTGGTGCATGGGGTTTTCCATCGTACACGGATGCCTGCTCTGGGTTGTAGGTGTGTAGGAAGACGTAGTCTGAGGCTAACGGTTAAATGGTGGGAGGGTAGGATTTACATTTTAAATAGCAGTTTTGAAATAGTAGTTAATTGTCCTTTTGTTTATTTTATTTTCTTGTCTTTTTTAGTACTTTGGTTTTGATATTTTTAAGTAAGTTTTTTGTAGTTTTATCTCTTATTATTTTCGGTCATCATTTACAAAATTTCTAGAAAGTGAAGATATAATTTAAGGACGAGTGCTTAGAAGCTTGCGAAACTTTGGATGGGGGTTGGCTGGGAGTGTGTTAATCGGATTTACTCTCTACTTTCTGTACGGAGTGACACTCTTTATCGAGTGGTATGCAAACACTATGGCTCTGGCTACATTTAACCAATGATGGCCTTACATATTGTTTTCTGTTTGTATTTTTCTTTCTGCATCATTGCATCTCATGTATGTCAGTATCTTCCACCTCGGCCATTCTACGCAAATATTTGTCAAGTTGTGATATTATAGTCTTACTTTTATTTTGTTAAGGAATCCTACCCTGATTTACAATATTTTTCTAGATTGAAAAATGTGTAATTTATTTTTCTATAAATATACTTCAAATCACTGCTATTTAGACGTCACATCGGCTTTATATTTCGCCATTTGGCAACCGCGCTCCCATATCTGCCTCGATGCGATAATGTTTGGTAATTCCTGATTGCAAACCCACGCGCTCTGTGCTCTGTCACTTTTTTGGTGAATAGAATCACTGAACATTTAATGAAGTGTCCTTAACGTACAATTTGTGTCAGTGGAGTTTTGTTTTCTGGTTCGTGGCGACTTGATGTCTCAAATGGCATCTAATTTGACAAGGATTCTGTGTGTAGAATTGCACCCTGCAATCGATTTGATTTCGCGGACATCAGAATGCGCGAAGAAGTGATTAAAGGTGTGTTTGTAATTAATGAAATCTCGCGCGTTTAAACACAGTAATGGACAATTTCCATGACGATTAAAATTAGTCCTCGTGGAGATATAGAAATGACACAACAGGATGACACCTCGGTGAAGGCGCAGAGGTGATTCGAAATTTAATTCTATTGCTAGTTTTTTTAAGATTGTAAAATTTGTATATACGAGCAGGTATATAAGGTAAATAGTTAATAGACAACTTACTTTGGCTTTAGCACTTCTAGAAAATAATAAAAATTCGCATTTAAAATGTAAAATAAACTATATTTATTTATACAGCAATAAAAAAGCTGTTTCGTATCAATAATACCAAAGTTCGTGGCCATAAAATTTTAATTAGTTGTGTAAATATTAAACTGAGAAATATAAATAATGTGTATACGTACCAAATATCGGACTTTGGGCGTCATTCCAGGTCCGTACTAAGGTAATAGTGTAAAAAATACGCAAAATGGAAAATATGCATTATGAATATTTTTTGTCAAAAATTATATGTTCGCTAAATGTTATATGGCTGAAATTTTCAGGATAAGTATTTTTTTTGTGTAGAATACGATAAAAAAGTTTACAGCTGTAAGGTGCCGACGACCCCTAAAAGAATCGAAGATATTGTCGGAAATTCTGTTTTTGGCGACATAAGTAAGGCGCGCTACACTAAATTTATTGTATCTTTTGAACTAATTAATGAAATTGAGCTCAACAAAGCTTATATGAAAGAAGAAACATGTGACTATTGGATTATTATATTTTCGGTTATAGAAATGAATGTATGTGAAAATTTTATATACATGTATGAAGTCGAAGTCGAACATTTTCGATGGAATCGGTAAACACTCTACTATTTCTATAATTTCTAAGATAAAAACCTGGAACTTTCATATATTACTCTTGAAGTATTGTATAAAAAGATCCGATGAGTGAAAAAAAAAATACACACACAGTACACTTCGAAGTGATAAAATTTTAAATGTATAACCAATTTTAATCACCTATTACTCTGATGTAAATCGCGTTTTTAGATTTTGCGCGATTTTTAAAGCTTGAAATGTGTACTTTAAGATGCTTTAAGGGTATTTACCTTAAAAATTAAATGAGTGGTCTTTATTTTACGAAAATAGAAGAAACATTTTTCTTTGCTTCAAAATTCGTGAAACTAGAGGTAAAATAAACGTTAATACCTTTTATTAAAAAAATGATTTAGCATACCTATCCATCGGATCTTTTTATACATTACTTCATGAGTAAAATATGATAGCTCCAGGTTTTTATCTTAAAAATTGTAGAAATGGATTTCATCGGAAATCTCTTTATGTTCGACTTCATTATGTGCTATTTCCACATACATTTTTATGTTTGAAAATATAATAATCCAATAGTCACAAATTTTTTCTTTCATTTAAGCTTTGTTGAGCTCAATTTCATTAATTAGTTCAAAAGTTACAACAAATTTAGTGTAGCGCGTCCGAGACCGCTCACGCTTCGCTCGCCGTAGTTATGTGTCGCCACGTTCCATTCTCGCGTGTTAAACAAAAAAAATCTCGAGCTATAACATTTAGTGACGCTTCAAAACCCCGTATTTTTTTTACACTATTACCTTAGTACGGACCTGGAATGACTCCCAAATTTCCGATCTTTGATACGTACTTATGCCTAGAATGACAATTTTAATACGTTATTAATTCGGTTATTAATGTGTTCATTATACATGGCGTTAGATAAATAAGTCTCACCCGCTTAGGAGCTGATTCAACACGCAAAAGTTACAATAAAGGTTTCTATAAACGTGTCTAAAAATGAGAGATACGATTTTCTGAGGATTGGTCTAAATAGTGGTTTTTACTCATTATCTCGAAAGTAGATAGACATGTCGAGGTACCATAGCGACGTGTGCCCTGTGGTTTTTATTAGTGCATGATAATTCCACTTTGAAAATTCGTAGCAATATTTCGTTCCAGTTGCTTCCTCGAAAACGGCCTATTATCTAGGGGACCATTTTTATGAAATATTTTCCAGTGAATCATTAAGTCTGAAAGTGTTAAAAAGTAAACAAAAAAAATGTGTATAAACAGAAGTTATCAATCGCTTGTTTCGCGCATTTGAATAAAATTGACTGCGTTAATTCTATAAAATAATTTCGCGTTGTCCTCTCCAAATAGAACACTCTGTAGAATCCTTTGTACAATTCTTTGAAATGATTTAGGTACCTAATCATTAATAATCAGTGTCATTTAATATGCTTTATTAATAGCATACCTATACATATTTAAATAAATCAAACTTTGTTCAATTATTCGTTGTATATTACTTTAACATTGATTTGTATATTATTATGGATATTAAACTATAGCATCTACTGTCAAGCGCTAGTTAGTACACAGGGTGCCTCATAATTAAGTGGACGTAGAGCATGTTCAAATAGTTTTGTCCTTAAGAAAAATAGCCGTCAAAAATTTCAATTGCTAGTTCTAAAAAATAATAATTTAAGTAAAGTGTTAATTGCTTTATTATTTTTTAATAGAACATTGCTTACTGTATTTGGTTTTATATATTCAATGTTGGCAAAAATTCCTAGGAACTTGACGTTTTTGCTCTGTCTACTTACTTAAGATAGGTTGTATCAAAAGTACGTCGAAATTGTTATGAACATGTAAATATTACCACTAAAGGGTTACGTGAGAAAATTTACAGGAATTTTTGTATTTAAAATTTTGATGGTCATTTACTCTGCAGTTTTAGTGTAAGGCAAGTTGTATTATTATAAAAATGTATTTTTTTCATTAGTAATAGTGCAGAAATTGAAATCCAAATGTAGGGTCTAATTTAGCTTAGGTTTGTAAAATTATATACAGGGTGTTCCTTAATGACGTGCCAGGGTGTGATTCCTTAGGTCATTTTATGACGAAGAGTTCATATGAACATATGAACGGCTTAAATTTTTTGCTACTACGTGTTGAATCTTTCTTTTTTAAATCGTTATTCTCCAATATCTCGAAAATTATAGTAGACGTAAGAAATATAGTGAGGCCATCGAAAAGGATGTCGATAAAGCAGCCGACAAAGGACACCGCCGCTCTTTTTGCACTTCGTGTCACTGTCTGTATTTCCTTTATTATGCTTTAGATATGATTTTCAATTTTGGTATGTGTTAGAAGGATATAAAACCACATATTTTAGTTATAAAAGTTATTTCATCACTCCACCAGTGGCGTCCCTGCAAAATATTTTTTACCAAAAGAGTGGTACATACGTCACGACATTTTTCCATGTGGATATTCTTTTTGATTAGCTTGGTCAGTTCTACATGAAAATGGTCTCTCATTAGATTAAAAGAATTAAATTCAAATTGAAACTAATTATTATTAACATTGATAATGATACATTTTGTTTTATAAAAATTGTTGGAAATGACCACCTTCACTTAATGGGCATGCTTCCGCCCGTCTTCGCCTCTATGTTAGAAATTTTTTCAGAATTATTTATTCATTATGTAAGGTGCAACCATTCGTTAATAAACATTTTTTTCAACTTTCCCAACGATATTTGAAACAATATAGAAACAAATATTTTCTTTACATCCAAGGGAATGCTTTAGTGTCCATTCATATAATTTCTTTTAGGAATATTTTACACATACTTATCTGGCTGGGCCCTTTGAATTTTTCTATAAAATTTGAATTTAAGATGGCCATTCCCTAGAAAGAGACATCCGATAGGGAAATATTTATTATTTTTGCCCATAATTTTTTTTTCTTAGTACGTATATTTAAAAAAACTATAAGAGTACCTAAGTGGAACCATAACAAGACTATTAATATGAATTTTCACTTAATAATTTCAGTGGTTTGCAAAATAGCTCGATTAAAACTACGAAATAGGAAGATTAACACAATTTTTAAATTTAAATCGAGTTATTTTGCAAACCACTAAAATTATTGAGTGAAAATTCATAGTAATAGTCTTGTTATGGTTCTACTTAGGTACTCTTATAGTTTTTTTTAAATATACGTACTAAGAAAAAAAAGTTATAGCTAAAATAGTAAATATTTCCCTATCGGATGTCTCTTTCTAGGGAATAGCCACCTTAACTGTTTTAATCAAGAACTGCGAGTCTGATGAGAAAAACGCAAGAGACCGTTTTCATATAGAATTAGGTGTTTCCACTATGTGCAAATTTGCTTTTTTGATATTAACATGAAGTACTTGTTATACTAAAGCACTTATTGATATTTAAACAACATTTTATCGCCCATCAAATTAAAATTTCAACAAACAAATAACATAAAGTTTTAGTAATTCAACGAGTACGCAAAACACGCGGTGACGTCATTGGTTATATTAGTTTATTAAATCGTGTTTAAAAATGGTTAAACACAACATTTTATTCACTTTGTTTACGTTTTACATGTGATTAAATAAGTAACGCCTACCTAATACGAGATCTGTAAAAGCTACTTTAGGAAATTTATCTGGAAAATTAGGTGTTTATAACACAAAATGACACTGACAATATAACTGATGGCATCATAAGTGCGTAGTGAATTGATGTAGTGTTTTTGGCGAAAAAATTTCAATACAAAATTAAAATGGTTTATTTTAAATTATTATTCGACTGTTTCTCAAAATTCAAGTGATTTTAACTATAATAAATCATTATCTTCACAGTGAAAGTGAATTTAAAAAATGTGAAAACACCTAATTGGCCGGGCTAAAAATATTCACATGGAAATATGTCAGTGGCGTACCACTTTTTTGGTAAAAAATATCAGAGAACATGTTTTCAGGGACGCTAGTGGTGGAGCGATAAAATAACTTTTAAAATTAAAATATGTGGTTTTATATCCTATTAACTCATACCAAATGAAAATAATATCTAAAATACTTTCTGAGATATTAAAAAATAACGATTTAAAAAAGAGAAATTAAACATCCTGTAGCAAAAAATTTAAGCCGTTGCGGACATATGTTTATATGAACTCTTCTTAAAATGACCTAAGGCCATACACCCTGAAATGTTAGTACGTCATTAAGGAACACCTTGTGTACAAAAATGGTGAACACAATTTAAATGATTGCCCCTACATTGTTTATGACTTGAACTACACTCAAACTTCTAATGATTAGAGACCACCACCTTTCATAATTTATAAATGAATCACTAGCGAAAAAAAAGTTTGTCTCCCCTCATCAAGAGGTAAATATCACTGTGATGAACGAGGCCTTTCCGAACTCATCTTAAAGGAAACATTTTTCTTAACTCGTATCTCGGGGGTGTCCTCGAACGATTTCGATGCATTTTCGAAACACCCTGTATGTGTAGATTGCTGGCTTTAATTATTATTTTTTTTATATTTGTGTAGTGGCGATGTTGAGCTGGACCGTCAGCCAGGCTTGTCCAATACCGATTCTGGTAGTTCTTCCAATTCTAGTATATCTTGCAAGTAAGTAGCCAGCCAATGCTTAGAGCTATGCTATGCTTTTATCACCTTAATTATTAAGTTCACTTCGCAGTCTACGCTGATAATGAAAAAGGTTCTAAATATGAAACAGGATCCACAAAGAAGTAATAAAAATAATGAATTAATATGGAACGGTTTGATAATATAACTTAAAACTCCATCCAGACCACAGCAACTTTGTTGTACTCCGGAAATGTTTCTGTTTGAAATTGAAAACATGCACCTTCAAATAAAAGTAACTTTTTTGCCGTCAGATTTGCTTGATTAAATATGGAGCGAACATCAAATAAATAATTTTTGAAACTTCAACCATTCATTTTTCTTTGGCAATTTTTCAATTGAGGCTAGACATCTGCGCCGAAAAAAATTTTTCGGCGGCGGCGCCCCTACGTTGATCAACCGGCGTAGGCGGCGTAAACCGGCGTAAGATGCCGATGTACACCGCCATATTTTTATTGGCGGCGTCGACCTGCGGTCCCTAATTTCACATTACTCTACAATGTCGGCGGAATTTAAAATATTGACAGTAAAGGTAACGAAAAATGTGACAATATTTTGCAGTTAAAATAAATTAACTTTGTCTTGATTCTACTTTTAATGCATCATATTATATTATAGTTTATAATAATAATAATAACAATAATACAAAACTAACAGTTTTCAAGTCTAACTTGAAAAAAAAAATATTCTTGTAACACACAAACAAAAATTATACACTTAGTTTAACCAGAGTAACCAACAATAATAGGCAGAATTCGACTCTATCACAATTCACAGGCACATCACAACTCACTTATTGAGTCGAAGCTGAGGCAAGGTTATGGCTAGTTGTAGGAGACGATGCAAAATTTTTTATAAGTTTGTAATTATCATGAAAAAAAAAAATTTCTATCGATATGACTTGGACTTAATCTTGCCATTTTGGCAGAAACTACCATGCCAGCAACAGGAAAAACCCTGTCGCTAGGTGTACCTACTTGTAGCTGGAATACAACAAAATTTCTTAGTTAATATCGACAAATATGGAAAATCCACTTGTTTTCTCTCCAATATGACAAAACATCATCACCATCAGCTTTGATGGTATAAGCGTTTTTGGCTTCCCCTAATTATGAGTGACATTCAGCTTCTAAAGATGGTGTACTTTTTTGCCCGGAAGTTGTGTGATTTTTTACTAATGATAAGATATAACTGTCCTTTTGTACAGGGACAGACTTATTTTTCTTGGCACAATCCTTTCCATTACTGAATCTGAGACTTGGTTTGATTTGTACATCATCTTCTAAAATATATTTTTTATTTGAGCAGTCAGATAGTCAACTTTACTAAGAGCTTTTAGTTCCCGGCGTGAATTTAAAACATTTCGGCGGCGGCGGCGGCGTAAATTTTTTATATTTTAACGGCGGCGGCGTATCGGCGCGGCGGCGCAGACGTCTAATTGAGGCTTGTTGTGTCTCACAATATTTGCCTTTCGCGATGTAGATCAATTTGCCTACAGTTTCTTCATTCCAGTTTATTTTATAAATGAATGCATATTACACACTATGAAAATAAATAGAAAACGCCCGCCTAGGTCAAAGGTGCTGGAGTACTAAATGTTTGTAAACAGTAATGCTGATGTGTACAACTTAGTATATTTTGTCGCCGACAAAGTTGGTGAACATTCCCCGAAGCCCCGAAGTTACTACCGTCAGCGAATGGGAAACAAAATTTTGTTGTGGCGTAAATGCCATAAACAATTTAGGAAACATCTATGAATTCTGTTGGCCACAATGTCGGCAACGGAAGTCGACGACCAAGTTGCTTTGGTCTTGATGGGCTTTAAGATATCAAATATACTAAATAAGAATGAAGAAATACCATGAATGTTACTTTTTTAGGGAGTATTAAATTAAATGTTAAAATAAATAAAAACAATTGGCGATGTTATTATGGAAACTGTCCCAACAAATTCAGTTCCAGATGGCTTGATGTAATATTTCATAGTATTCAATTGCATCATAAAAAAAGAATTTACTAATTTCGAAAAATATTGCTTTCTTATAGAAATTTTCGTTTAATATGAATATTGAGCGAGAATTAAAAGAATATTTTTCAATTCATATATTTGTGATGATTATCTATCGACCTTAAGAATAGAAAGCCCAGTCTTCAGATGAAAAATAACGATATATGCTGGAAATTTTGTATAGAAATAAAATTTTGGTCGTAGAAAAGTATTAAAAAAATTTCGCAAGACTTCCGGGGTTGTAACATAGCCCCAAAAGTACCTAAAATTATTTTTTTCCTAGTAGCTTTTAAAATAGGTACGTAAAATACAAAAAAGAAAACAGGGGTGGAAATTGAAGATCACAAAATTTTATGCAAGAAATGTACCCTAATGTAAATGTAATGATACAATCGAAGGAACGAATATTTGTCTTTCAATCACTGTAGGATACAATTGGAAAAAAATGTGAGTATTCAGTACTAGAAATACAATTATAAATAAATTTAGATTTTAACCTACTTGCACTCTATTGCAAATTCCTGTTGAATCGAATAATAATAATAATAATGTTCCATTCAAAGCGCAGGGTAGTGTGAAGGAAAGAACACCGGTCTGAAACTACTTTAACTATACGTTTTTTGTGTCACTGATTACGAAAATCGGGTCCCGCAATCCTAAAAGTTGAAGAACAACCCTAAAGACGCAAAAACACCCCTTTTAGTGGATCTTCGCGATAATTTTAATAAAAATCAGAGAGGATCCTATGAAATCCCCCCTTTTTTAATATTATTTTACAAAGGTTTAATTTAGACCAAATATAGTCAGAAAGGGTTAAAACCACCACTTAAGATAAAAAAAATTGGCAAAAAATATTTTTTCTACTTTTTGCTTCAAATTCGGTTAAATAGGCATAGCCGGGCAAAAGAAAATTATTCTCAACCCTTAAGGTGGTAATACTACTCCCTCCTACTCTAAATCAAAACAGGCTTTGAAAAACGAGTTACATTTTTTGTTTGCGTTTTCATTTTGGGGAGGGGAAGCTGAGTTAAACCAACCTTAAATCGAAATAAAAATTTAAAAAAACGTCAAATATTTTCTTACTTTTTGGTTCAAATTAGGTAAAAACAAAATATTGTCACCCTTAAATGGAGGGGTGGGAAGGAGTAGGATCCTTTTTGTGTTCCTCAACTGTTAGGGTTGCGGACCCCCGATTTTCGTATTCAACGACCCAAAAAACGTGCAAGAAAGTTATTTTAGATCGGTGTTTTTTCCTGCATCCTACCCCCGTGTCTTGAATGGATTATAAGAAATAAATAATACTGGTTAATAAATAGTCCTTGCTCTTAGCTTTAATTTGCATTTCTTTCATGTGACATTGTTAATTTTTCACCATTGAGAGCATTTTGAAATCAATATGTTATAAACTATGAAACTCTCGACTATTACATAAACATGTAGTCAGCTTATTTTCTGAAAGTTGAATCATTTTCCAACTTATGTTCTGTCCAAAACCATTTGTACATATTTGCCTACCATGATATCGAATAATACATTATAAAGGTCCGAAAACCAAATCGACTTGTTATATTAAAGACCATATTCCAAGATATACCGTGCGTGTAGTGACGGGCTAGGTACAGGGAGTAAGAATTGCAACATCTCGTGTTCCAGTCGGCAATGAATAGCTACAGCTGGAATACTTCAGTGGCCACGTGCCGTCGCGTCGGGCGAGTTTGCTGTTACTGGGTTATCATATCTCTCGTACTACATGAATATTCATACCTAGCCCGCCGCTACTTACACGGTAGATAATTTAATGGAGTAGGGTCATGATACTATCATGTAGTAAGGTCTAAAAGTGACAAAGGGGTATTTGTTTTTCAATGCAGATGATAATGAAAGCTGCACTCTTCCTCTTCCCCGTTAATATTATGATTCTCTTTTATTACAATCCGATCATTTTCTCAAAGTTATTAAAGATTTTGACCTAATCGCACGGATAAGGTTTATTTTTGCGTTTGCGCGTTGACTCGCGATCCCATAAGTTTGATTCTTATTTTACGGGAAAGAGTTTTAACGTTGACACATTGAACGTTTTGTAAAATTTTATGCCTTTTAATTTTCACCTCTAAGTGTAAAAACATGGTGGAGTAGTTCAGCTGTCCGCGCCATTCGCCCCGCACGGCAATGAGGAAACAAATATTTTTGTTGGTTGATGCGCGGGCAAGGTGTACTTCGAGGTGCGTGGCGAGATGAACAACTCCATTATGTTTTTACTTTTTGTTTCTATTGATTTGTTTCTTCATCGCCGTGTGGCGATGTGCGAGGCGAATGACGCGGCGAGCTGAACTACTCCATTATGTTTATTATGTTTTATTTTTACACTAATATTTTCGACGTTTTTTCGAGCTTTCAATGACATTTCATTGTAAAGCGCACCATGAGCCAATACAGTTTTTTTCTTATAATAGGATTTATAAGCTTTTTTCTAAGCATGAATTATTAATTGTGGTTCGATAAGCACTTTATAATAAAATAGTCATTTAAACTAACACTAAATATAAGAAAATTGCTCAAATAAAATCTTTTTATTCATGATCAGGATGATAGGCGAAAAAGGCCGATCTTTACCCACCTTCTTTCAAAAATTCCATTCCAGCTTAAAACCTCTGAGGACTAGACTATAGGTGTATAATTTGATACATGTTCAGTGGATCCTGTTTTCATATATAACTAACAAAAAAACTGCTTTTGTTTTTTTCATATTTATCTGCCAAATTCAATGACTCGAATAAATTGTGCAAGATACTGAATATAAGTTTTATTTTTATTTTTTAAAGTTGCATTATAATTTATTTAACAGTGGCCGGTTATCCGAGAGCCCGAGCAACAGTGTCGATACTGTGGGCCAGGCTGGGGCGCTGCGGAGTACTCCGGACTCAGACAGTGATATGGACATTGATGCTGAACCATGGCAGAGTTTAGTACCGCCCGAGGAATTAAGGAATCTTCCACCGCACGAGAAGAAAAGACAGGACGTTATTAATGGTTAGTGGTTATCTCCTTTAAATGCGTTCTTTATGGCAATTGAATGCTGACAAATAGAAAACGTAATTCTGATAATAGTAGGTTAAAACTAAAATTTGTAATTATCATACAGTAGCATTTATTCTTACTGGAACTTATAAGCGTTACAAGAAGAGTAGCAAATAGTTTACGATTAAATCCTACTCCCTGAATTTTGAACAAAAAAAAAAGTCAAATTGTGTTGTCTCGCAGTTGTTTTAAATGTCTCGAATAATAATAATAACAATAAGTGCCAGAAAAATGTTAAATAGATATTTCAATAGTCGATGAATAGTTTGTGCTGGAAGGTATATCAAGACATTTAAACTGTTCCTGAAAATATTAATGAAATAATTAGAAATGTTTGTACAAATATTAGTAAACAAATTCTATTATAGTTGACTTCGTATTTCTAAGGCACATAAAAAATGCAGCACCTACAAGGCAGGCAGGCGACATCTTTACCGATTCAATGATACCGCCGCGCGGACTCCTTTGGCGGAATTTGTTTATGTGCCTTACACAAATAGAGGCAACTATAAGTGCTACTAAATATTTTGTAATACGGTTGGAAAGTGTAGGCGTTTGCGAGATTCTTCTTTTCAGTTTCCATCTATCATCATCTCCTTATTTATTCTTCTTCTAAGTTTTCTGTTTCTGAATCTAACAGCTTTTATTCTTATTTTTTGTTTTTATTTATTAACCGTTCCACAGGTAAATATCCATTTACGGTAGAAGTGCTGGAAAGGGCCCTATCTCACGGTAAAAAAATAATAGCTTTTTATAGCGGGTTATGAGAAAGAGGTCAGAGGGGAATTTTGTACAGCCATTTTTGAGAAAAAAATTCCTGCTTATGTTTTTCACTTTAAGCAATTATTCTTTTTATCTTTCGAGGTTAAAGTAAATTAAAGAATAATATACTTTAAATAAAAAAAATAAAATTTTAAAATTTATTAAGAATTATCGTTTCTCAATAAAATTGATCCAGGTTTCACAGATTTTCATTAAAATCAATAAGTTTGAGCGCCACAAAATGTTGTTTTAGCCACAAGAATAATATTTTGACGCATCTGTTATGGTTTTCTCGGCGGTGGCACTTCTTAGTTATAAACTAATCATTGGAAAATCGTCTCCCTTCCTTATATTTAAAGCAATGGCACTTAGTGGGATCATCGATTGTAGTTATGTCTGACATTTCTTACATATTTGGTTTACTGAGTTAATTTCGAAACCATTCTTCCACTACGAAAATCTCAGAAATGGACGACAGCGGAAATACGAAGGGGGGTAAAATCGAAAAAAATATTGTAGTTGCGAATGAAACCGCGGTATTATGAAAGCACATCAACTCCACATCCTTCCCCCAAAATCTGAGATGAGCCGTTTTTGGTGGGATGTTTTTAAAAATTAAAAAAAAATATTGTAGTTACGGACGAAACTTTGAGTACTTATTCTATTCAGCGTCAGTAAGTCTGAAAAATAATGTCATGTTTTTTATGGGCGGTTTTTGATATATAATGGTTGAAAGTTACAAAATTTTGAAAAAAAAATTGATTTTGAAATGTTGCTAAAATGGGGTTGAAATTGATGAAAACGTCTGACTAGCTCATAAGTTTTTAAGGGGTTCAAAAATGATACATTTCCATGTAAGGCGTTTTTATTTTTTTCACCCCATTTTGGGAACCCTTACAGTGGTCATCACTTTTTGACTATTACGCGTTTAAAAATTTTTCGAAACTGGTAAAAATGCTTTATTTATGAAAACGACATAATTTTTGAACCCCTTAAGAACTTATAATGGAGTTA
Source organism: Stenurella melanura (assembly GCA_963583905.1). NCBI lineage: Eukaryota > Metazoa > Arthropoda > Insecta > Coleoptera > Cerambycidae > Stenurella > Stenurella melanura. Next base: position 217,959,255 of record OY757309.1, on the reverse strand, counting down.
GCCAGACGTTTTCATCAATTTTTACCCCATTTTACCAACATTTCAAAATCAAAATGTTTTTTTCAAAAGTTTGCAACTTTCAACCCTTATCTCAAAAACCGCCCATGGAAAACGTCTGACATTATTTTTCAGACTTATTGACGTTGAATAGAACAAGTACCGAAAGTTTCGTCCGTAACTACAACAATTTGTTTTTGAAGTTTAAAAATATTTCCGCCAAAAAACGGCCCCGTATCTTTCGTCTGACAATCCTGCCGCTTAAACTTCTTTTCAGGACTGACTAATTCTTATTCGTTAAAGCTTATATCCTTGTCTATAAAAATTACATTAGTTATTATGGTGTTTTTTTTTATATTTTTGGGAGTCGCCTAGTTCAAATTAATTTTGGCTCTATTGTCTATACTAATAAATTCAATAGCCTATATTTCGAAAACTAATAAAAATAATCGTACACATGTACATATTATTGAAGAGAGGATGAAAGGAAATGTTAGAATCTGCATAAATATACAGGATTCCACAAAAACATTAAAAAATGAATCCCGTTTCTGGCTGAACCGTTTTTAAATTTAAGTCGTAATATATCGTGTAAACATTTTGGAAATATATTTTTTGATCACCCTTCGCCAATGTGAGTGCGTTTTCTCATCAGGTTCGAAGTTTTCAAAATATTCAGTCAACTCCATTTAAGTCTAGAAAATCCAGAGCCTATCTTAAGCACCTGTAACATTTACACGTCTCAATTGTTTTGTTTCAGAACTTTTCCATACCGAGGGCTCCCACGTGCGGAATTTAAAAGTATTGTACAAAATTTTCTACAAGAAACTCCAGGAGAGCCAGATTCTGAAACCAGACGAGTTAGGATTACTTTTTCCGAATATCAAAGAAATCCTAGACATCCATACGGAAATAAACAAAGAGATGAGAAGGAGACGGAAGGAAGACCCAATTGTGAAGGAACTTGGCGACATGTTGGTTAACATGTTCGACGACCGCCAAGGGGAGTCGCTGAGGAAGGCCGCCGCAAGTTTTTGCGAAAGACAGCAGTTGGCTCTTGAATTTATCAAGAGACGCCGAGAACGGGACTCGAAATTCGACGCCATACTGTCAGATTGCGAGAAGAAACGGCAGTGCAGGTAATAGTTCAATTTAAATACAAAAACTGGCCGATAAATGCATATTGAGAAGAGTTTTCAAATTTTGGATGTGTTGTGTAGAATGACTAAAACAGTCCATACTTTTCTAACAAAGATGGCCGCTGGCATATTGGTTTTATGTGTAAAAAATTATTATTTTTTTCGAACTCTCGTTTCCCGTGAATTCTACTGCGAAAACAGTTATTATCAATCTTGGACAATATAAAACATTTCCAATTAAAAATCCCAGATACTTATTTTTAGTGGAATCGTATTTTTAATGAAAATAAACTGTCCGCCATCTTAGATATTTATATAAAAAATGTCAAGATGTATCGTCATGTAAACATGCAAAATGTCAAGTCAGTGCGGCGTCTGGAAGTGGTGGAAAAATGAGTTGTAAGTTTTTGCACATAACCAATAGGATGGGGTGCAACTCTTAGAGTACGCTCTCTATTAACAGTGTTAGACAAAAATTATCGAGAATTTTATTTGTACAAACTTTTTTCTTTGGAAGATTCACCGAGAACGAAATATTCCGGAAAAAAACGAATTTTTGCACATAAAAACAATATGGCGACGTTACCAGCTGTCATTTTTAGAAAAACATAAGCACTGTTTGAGAGAGATTGGAAAACCTTCTCAATTTACATTTTTACATTTTTACATGTTTTCGTAATAGTGGATGACCCCTCGATCAAAAGTTCGTGTAATTTCGGCATGGCTAAATTCATGAAGAGTGTTTAGTTCTAATCAAAATAAACAACTTTTTTTTCTTGCAGCAAAGTCCCAAAGTGTCGCGAAAGGGGTGAAAATTCATTTTCAATCGCTTTCATACCGCGCAAAATCCACTAGACGTCAAAAAATACCCATTTTTTTTCCGTTCGTGTCGAGCTAAATTTTCAATAGAGACATAGAACGAGCTTCCACTCCACCATATTTATTTAGTTACGAACGTTTCAAACTTCCATATTTTCCAACTTTTTATGTTCAATTTCAACATTCTCTGAGAGGTCCAGATAGGCCATTTTTCTTTTACTCTAGCCGAGCCGAATTTTTTATTTTGCTGGTACCATTTGGTATCAGGACAAAGCGATAATCTTCCTCTTTCCATAGAGACGTCGCACGCCCTCATTATAAAACACCCTGTAGAACACCAAATCAAGTCATTTTTGGTATACTTTAGTTTTACAACAAGCAGGACTCAATCCCCAAATACCATTCCAAAATTCCAAAATTTTTGGTTCAAGTAACCTCTTGTTACATCTATCCTGAGACACACTGTATATAAAAAAAAGACATTAGACAGAAAAAAATTCATTCAATGTATAACAGTTTCTTTTTAACAAATAATTTTTAAGTTTCCTTTTAAAAATGTAAGAGTTTGATAATTCCCGTGATGAAAATATTTCCAAGTGTCAGAAAATTGGAAATTTTCCCCCAATAGAGACACGGAGACATGTCATTTATTATTTTTCCTGTTTTTTCTAACATTGCCTTTAATAGAAAGACAAGGAAACTGACGTGCCCCATAAAGAAACAGATAATTTATGTTTACATGTTCGATGAACGAATTCACCCCTTTAGCAATGTCAGACATGTCAGTAGTTATGGAACTTTTTCTTCAGGGAGCGATAAACTATTGAAAAATAATCGAAATCTTTATGCCGCGATGAGGCTAAAATACTGGTCGAGGGCTCCCCTACTATAAGTTCTGCAGAGAAATTTAACTGATCTTTTCATGTTTATTTTATGTAGGCGACTGCCGTTCCAAGGTATCCTCCCTACGGAGATGCAGAGGTTATCAAAATATCCGCTACTTCTGGAACGACTCATTAACAGCGTAGAGTCGAATAAAGATCAAGAACCTTCTCACCAGGAAGAATTAGCAAGGCTGAAAAGGGCGCACCATATGTCCAAAGAAATCTTAAACTATGTTAATGAGGCTGCGAAAGTGGCTCACAATAGGCATAGATTAGAAGAAATCCAAAAACATCTAGACACTAGCAACTTTGAGAGATCTGAACTTCCAATCGCACAAGACTTTAAGGCGTTGGATTTGACTAAATATAGGTTGATCATAGAAGGCGGTATGCAACTTAGGAGGCCTAATAAAGCAATTGTGCCTGTACATATTTTGTTATTAGAAGAAGCCGTTATTATTCTTCATAGAGAAGGCGATAGATTTCTTCTTAAGTTTTTCCAGTCTGGGTCTTCTGCCCAACCCTCACCTCTTTCTCCAATTATTAAAATGAATACACTACTAGTCAGGACGAATGCTGTCTGTAAGTTTCCCTTTATCAGATTTGATTGTAGTTTTCTACAGATTTCTTTTTATTTCAGGCAAAAATGCTCTCTTTCTTGTCAACACCTCTACAAATAACAGTCAGATGTACGACTTGATAGCCGAGGATGAAATCAAACGAGAAGTGTAAGTAGTTTTTAAATTTACGGCACTTTACAGGGTATTTTTGAAATACATCCATATATCTTAATTTATGAAAACCAAATACCACTTTTGAAATTTGCAAATCAAAAAAATTAGACTCAATTTTATTCAGTCAGTTTTACAAGTTGCACAAAATAATAAAATTATAAATGAAGCTAAAATGTGCACATTTAATATTTTACTTCATTAGAATTGGTTGGTTGGTTGGTTGAAAACGTCCGATGTGTATTTTCCCCGTTTACACCTCAACAACAGAGGCGGCCTGTGGAATTTTGATAAGCTATAACTTACTAATGGAGCATGGGACCCATGCTAAACTTTAATGGATCATTACCAAGGCCAAACGGAGACGTTTTGTGGAAAAAATATTTGATTGGAATTTGCGATTTTTTTTTTTTTTCAAAAAGTGCAGGGCTTACCCTAGAATCTGGAAAAGTACTTATAAAATATCTATAGTGTATTCTTTTCTTGAACAAGGAAGAAAATATAAGGATAGGTTTTTAATTCTATAAAAAAATCTTCATTCTTTATAAAGTTACATCATTTTGAAAAATGTTCTAAATTAAATATCAGTGTAAAATAAAATTTCAAAATGATGCAACTTTATAAAGAATGAAGATTTTTTGATAACATTAAAAACCTATCTTTATATTTTCTTCTTTGTTTAAAAAAAATACACTGTATATATTTTACAAGTACTTTTCCAGATTTCAAGGTGGCCACTGCACTTTTTGAAAAAACATTTCTAAATTCCAATCAAATATTTTTTTCCACAAAACGTCTCCATATGGCCTTGGTAGTGATGCATTAAAATTCGGCGTGGGTTCCATGCTCCATTAGTAAGTTATAGCTTACCTTACCAAAATTTCACGGGCCGCCGCTGCTCAACAAAGCTCAATCAATGCTTGTCTACTCAATATCTGTAAAATTCGCTATTGTTAAATATGTAATTTGCTACAATTTACTTGTTTACCAGTTACATTTTTTTTTCTGCTTGGCACTGGCGCAGTGGGAATGTATAACAAGTTTAAGGTTAGATGATATCGAAAAGATCTGAGCATTCATAGATCTGAATATATGGATGTATTTAAAAAAGTACCCTATATTATTTATATCTCTTTAGGGTGTTTTCACATTTTAAGTCGAAGAATAGCCTTTGTTTTGTTAAAAACACAATCATTTTAAAACTGACATTCATATGGTATATTTGGCACCGCAAAAGCTAAACTAATCACAATTAATTTCATTTCAAATAAAACAGACGGCAGTTATTCGTTTTGACCTTTTTATTCGTATTCACATGCAAGATTTATGTGTAGGATTGAGGGACAATATCGGTATGAGTATTACACCCTAATATAAGCAAAGCTTAAATTAACTTAAAATTAGATTTAAACAATCGGTCATATATACAAGTACTAATTACATCACCATTTTAGACATTTCTTAATAATTTGAATTTTGAGTAACATTGTTTGCTAGATATTTATTTAAATATAACGATATAACAAATATGAAGACTTTTAAACCTTGATATTTTATATTTGTCTTTTAAATTAGTGTATCATTTGATGTAACTTTTTGATAGTGAAAACACCCTTTTATTACCGCTTGTCTGTACTACAGAGTTATTTATTCATCGATACTTTCAATGAAAACAAGTGTGTGAGAAGTTGTGGTTAGTTTTAGTTTCAGCACCTTTGATTACACACCATATTATTATGTATTGTTTTTAAATTAATTTTATATTAAAGTTTTGTTCATCGTGTAGTTAAAGCAATAGCTGAAAGAGGATTTGAAACTAATAAAAAAAACAGTATCTGTAAGGGGAAATTCTGCTCTTGGAAATATTTTGTAATTACATCTGATGATCAGAAGAGGTTTTGTCATTTTTGAAAAGCAATAAATGGGCTGCTTAAGTACTATACCAAGATTTGAAACGTTATTTGTTCATTTAAGAAACAATAAAATCAAATGAAAAAGTGGCAAATTATCAATATTTCTTATAGTAACGTATTATGTGGCCTTTTCACGGTTTTGTCAAAAAAAGCTGTAAATGGTGATGGAAAAACTACAACAAATGTGAATTGTTTTGAACAAATTTTGCAAGATTCATGGTTATGATTTAAAGACAAATAATATAAATACTTATTGCACTTGTTTAGAGTAAAAATGACTGCTACAGATGAAACGAAGTTTAGGAGGGTGTCCTCATTCATTTGTGTTTAAAGATGACTAATTACTAGGGAAACTAATTTTCGTTATCAGTAAAATAGACAATTCATGTTTGACTCAACTAACCTTCAACCCTCAATTATTCTCATGTTTAATGTGTATGCGTTTATTCTTATTGAACCGTAATAATGGGGAAGAACTGTGTTGTATCAATGGCCCCTTAAAATAAAATATATTGCTGTAGTTTGGCGGTAAATAAAAGTATCAATTTTAAGAAAATAAACACCTAGCTCAGAATTGGTTGACGACCGATACATATCTTGTCTTTAAACTATCATCGCATTGGAGAAACAGCATATTAATGTTACTCCGTGCAATTTTAGGTCATATTTTGTCTCCTCAGCACTTGAAAATGGTTTATTTACAGATCAAAATGCTGCACAAATTGGGTGATTAGGGTTATATTTACATTTATTTGTCACGTCAAAATGAGGGTGGCTGCAACAAAGATGCGGCTATAGTAATTTTGGTCATAAAGAAAGAGATGGTTATAAAATGTAATGTCTGAATTATGTTGTCAACACACTTATAAATGTGTATCTGCTTCTATTTATATAAATTCTTTACTTTGTACTTATCTGCAATCAGCTGTTGCATAAGTTAATTGTAATGACTGTTATTCCTCAGATGGCTCTTATTGTCAACTTTTTTGTCTGATTCACAATTTCCATACTCAAGATTCTGTACAAATAACAAATGTAGGAACGTAAAAAAAAAAATTGTAATGATTCTTAAAATTGAGTGATAGTGGTATGATAGTAAAACAAGATAACATTAGATTCTCATCAATATGTCTATTTGACAATATAACTTTTGTTTTATCAATTAGAAAGATTCTTTCCTCAAAATCTGTGTGCTTACTAAATGAATGCTCTATCGAATAAATAAATAATTTTAGAAAATTTAGAAAAATGCTTATGACAGTCAACTGAAACTGTTAAAAACTGCATTAAAATGATAATAATAATGTTAATAAACTAAAGAGTAAAATTTTCTGTTTTTCTAGGTATTTATTTGAGCGCCTCATGTTTATTAATATAATTGTGATTATTATTCGTATTATTTTCTTAGTACATTTTTACAGGTTCTGCTGGTTTTTAAAGGTCTGTTCTTTAATTTTTTTAAATTACTTAATTCTTACTCATAAATGACAAAACCTATTCATCATCTTGTAGCCGCCATTTTGAATTATTAAATTTCGTTTAATTATTTATAATACGCGACTTCGAAAATCCCCAATTACCGATTTTCAGACAAATGAGTGTGGTCATGTAAACAATTGTTTTAATAATTTTGGTAGAACATCGATAAATAAATGTTTACACCTGTAAAAGAATAATAATAAATATCTTGCAACAATTGTTCCTTTTGCTGCCTTGACCAATTTTTGGGCGACCGGCATTGATGTCGAGGTTAGGCGTTCACGTGACTCATTTTGGAGCTACACGCCCTCATAATTTATTGTCTCTGAAAAAACAGAAATTACCAAGAAATCCTTTTTTGTGATTCCTTTGTGGCGGTATGCACACATGCACAGGTCGCCAAATTTACTATTAGCCCGGGGCCCTAAATTTTTTAAATCCATCCCTGTCCGTTTATGCCATTTTGACCTAAGTTTAAACAAAACGTCGATTTTAAGTGATCTATCATTTGATTTGTTTTGCCACTTGAAATGTTGCCTCCATTTAGGGGCTAAGGTGATGCTAAAGAGAATAGTGATTAAATGCCTCCCTGGAACGTAAAATCGATCTATTGAAGCGTTTTGCCTGAAGTTGAGTCAAAATGGCATAAATCCAGGTGGACTATTTTCGATAGGCTACCTTGTACAAAAAGCTAGAACCACATGGTTGTGTCACTATAACCATGCTATTAACAATTAAAAATAAATATATCTGGTGAATGTACAACTATCACAATTTATTGCAGTCCTCGCGTCTCAATAATAGTGTCATGAAATTTAAGTTCTGACAAATGCGTTTCCTCACCTGGTGTAAATAGCCCATTTACATTCTTATAGCGTACTGTAAGCAGCGAATATCATTGATTGGAAGGTTAATTTGTTAGTATAGTCGATTTACAAATTATTTTTAAACGTTTAACTGGTTACCTTAAAATCTGCAAGTACTAAAATCGTTTTTGTTATTCAGTTTTATGAAATATCTAGTAGAACCGTGAAACAGATGGCAAAACGCAGTATCTACAAAAAATTTCAACAATGATATTTTAGCATATATTATTGGCTTAAAATGCTGCATGTACCACCAAAACCATAGATATAAAAACCCTTATTGTACCGTATCCAGGGTCGGATTTACGTTTGAGAGGCCCCTGGGCACAAATTTCATGTAGGGGCACCTTGTAAAGCTGCCAATTTTAACAATTAAAATACAGATATGTAAGCATTAAACCCAAGCTCCCTTTTTGGTCTGGTTCTTATCATTTGTAATTTTTCATTTATTCCTCAATTTTTTTTTACCATCTTTATAGATTCGGGGGCCCCAATTACGTGGGGGCCCTGGACACGCGCCCCAAGTGCCCTTATGTAAATCCGGCCTGGCCGTATCCAACGAAATTATAGGTCTATGCTTAGTATCTGACATACAAATAGCATTTTTTTTTTAAACATTTGGGCAAATTACTATTTATCCAGCAAAAAACAACTATTTATGACAAAAATTGTGCCAAAACCATGTAAGTTGCTACGGCTGCAATAAAAAAAGAGAACGCAGTTTTTCTCCATTACTGCTTTTCTGTAGATGCTGCGTTTTTGCTAATCACGGCAGAATTCATCTCCATGCTTTTGTTGTACAAGTTCGGGATGTATAATCTTCCCGAGGGTTGCCCCACAGAACTGATCTCCCTTTATTCTACTTATTCACAACTGTTTCACAGACGATTTGTGATTCATGCAGGGTTCTAGTCGGTTTCTCTTTGTTTTATATCAAGCCTGACAATCTGGCGCCATCTGTCGCAATTACCTGGTCGACGCCTAGCCTCACCAAAACTCTTTCCTATCAGCCCTCTAGTGATATCAACCCAACGTTTTGGAGGGCGTCCTCTTCGTCTCATATCTGATTTTCCCTGGTCTATAAATTTTATCTATGGTCATTTTAGACTAATGATAAATCAATTTGGAGTCAATATTTGTATTCATATTGCAACGCAGACTCATATTATCAGAGATCCCCTATTCACCTATACTCGAATGCAAGGGCAATCTGAGAATAGCCTGCGTTGCATTTCATTCACGCATATACAACGATGATCAATAGTTTGAGCGGGTCCGCGCTAGAAGATGGGTGGTGACACAAGCTAGTAAGGAGCATCCTATCACAATATGATGTACTCACAGTCACAGTTATGATAATCAACCGGGCCTCATTTGTGTTCTCACCTGGCGTGGTTGGTTTGTCCAGATGTGCCTTGGAAAATTGAAATCGCAAGATGTCAACTGGGTCACGCACTAAGTTAAATACATCATAGTTTGTAGTTGCCCCACTCTTGGCGCCAAGCTGTCTCAATATTGAAATTGTAACAAATTGATATCCAAGTTTGCATAATGGTTTCCAACATCTTAGTCTGAATATTTAATTGAGGCAGTCCTCATGTATGGATAGGTGTCGATTTTTCTCACATTTCTGCCAGTACAGTTTTAAGGTTGATGGATTATCTTTTATGATGTTGGGAAAGTATGTTGGATAATAAATGCCTCGAGCCATTGGTTCCTGATATTGAATCAACGCCAGCTTAGAATTCGTTCTTGTTAGAATCTCTTTATAATGACGATTTTCGTGTTTTTAAGTTGAATGATCACTTCGAAAAAATGTATCCCTTACTAAATGCCGTAGTGATCGCCTTTTAAGTATATTTCGCGCTCGTATTTCCTATCTACAAACATTAAATGTTTACATTTTCTAATTCCTTATTATTTAATTAAAGGCTGTATAAAAATTCAGGAACCCAAAATGCCTACAACAGAATTGTTTTTCAATTTTATTTGGCTTCTAAATAAATTCGTATTATTTTCAATCACGAAAATGCAAATCCCTTTACAAACTTTTTTTTTAACCATGTGTTTATTCTTCACCGAAGATGATTACTAAAATAAAAAAGGTATTAATATACACACTTCTTCAAAGTCTCAGCAGTATAATTTTCCATCGCCAAGGTACTTTATTTAAAAAATAGGACACCACTACTTGGTACCCATTTTTAGCTATGTTGGTAATGAAGTATTGTGAATATGTGAAATAAAGTAAAAAATAATAAAAGGTAGGAGTAGCATATTTCAAAAATTGAGATGATTGAAAACCATTTTACCTTCTGTTAAAGATAAACAATGCTCAATCTAAAATTTATATTTCTGTGAAGTTACAAAAAATACTAACATAGCGGGCAAGGGTGGAATTGAATCATTATTCTCATTAGTTTGGGTTGAACACGAGTTTTTTTCCCACTGGATTCTTGCGAGATCTAAAATAAAATTCAAGGAATGAGTAAATACAATTAATTACAAAGTCACATGGCTTCGTTTTTCGGTTCGGTCCAAATCACGTGACAGGTTACTTCGACACCTATTTATAGTTAACTGTACTTTTCAATATTTTACTTTAATCGTGCCATTATTCAACTGCAAGCGCAAATGCGCTCACTCCGACTGTCAAGATGGATTCAATATCAGCTGACAGTAAATGGCGGAATTCGACCAATTATCAATTGTATAAACTGTGACCAATCTGATTCGGTGGGAGTGAAGTACTTATTTAAACAGCAGGCCCTTCCAAATTATTTAAGGTTCTCTTGCGAGATCAAATAGCAAACAGCAAAAAATAGTAAAAGAAGCCGCAAGTACTTTATATTTTGAAAATACTTTAATTTGAAAACATTACAATGAAGAAGTGTTGATGACAGGCCACTTATCAATACTAGAGCACGTTGTCACATCGTAAATCTATTTTGGATTTTGCGAAATGTTATAAATATTGAGATATTCCACCCGTTTATCTGTAATATGATTGGATAGAAAATAAACGAACAATAAAGATACCGGTTATTAATAGAAATATCGCAGAACCTATGTACTTGTAAACACACAAATATAATCTCAAGAAAACCGGAAGCGGGAGATTTGTGTTTGGCTTACGGAGAATGTTATTCTTTAGCCTTAGCAAGAATTGCTTTGTATTTATCATTGATTATAAATAAATAATTCTACTTGCTGATAGATTCTAAACAAGTTTCCTTTTCACGTAGTAAGTACTTTGGTTTTATTGTAGATAAATACTGCGAATACCTTGTAAAAATCATGGACATGTAGAATTGTAAATTCCGAGTTGTTTATAATTCAAAATAAAATGTCAGTGGCGTTACTTTTCTATCTGCAATCCGTTATGTTGAATTTTTACCAAGAGACGGCAATAAATGGTAATATTAATTTTATGCACAGATTTCGCAATCCTTGCAACCATCGGGACATTGGAAGTGATAACACCAGGAGACATAACAGCTACGATCCGTCTCAAACAACATGATTTTAGGTACTTGTTACAAAAATTACTATGCACTGTGTCAAATTTAGTGAATCCATGGCGACTGCGATTGGCGCTGGCCGACTACAACCGCGACTGCCTATTATAATTTCATGTTCTCCGCGCATACTCATACTGTGCACGCCACACTATAGTAGGTTCGCGCTCAGTATTACGTCATCTGACCTCGATACTTTCATGTCGGCGGCCGTGGATAAAACTCGAAACTCTGGCCCCATATACGAACATTAACATTTCCAATATTAAAATGTCAGGGTTAACACAGCTAAAATGGATACCAAGAAAGGGGTGTCACATGTTTTAAATAAAGTACCTACCTAAAGTGTTACAAACACTTTTTTTTTTGTAATCAATCATCGTCTTAAACACATGGTTTTAAAAGCGTTTGTAAAAGGATTTGCATTTTCGCTATTGAGAATAGCTAGCGCGAAATATACTTAAAAGGCGATCATCATGCCATTTAGTAAGGGGTACGTTTATTTTAACTGATCATTGAACTTCAAAACATGAAAATCGTCGTTATCTTAAAGAGATTCCGACACGAATGTGTTCTAAGCTGGCGTTGAGTAAGTATCAGGAACCATTATACTTTCCAGTGGTTCTCGGGATTATCCAACATACCACCCCAACATCGTAGAATACAATCAATCAGCTTTAAAAAAGCACTGGCAGAAATGCGAGGCAAACCGACACCTATCCGTACATGAGGACTGCCTCAGATTAAATATTCAGACTAAGATGTCGGAAACCATTATGCAAACTTGGATATCAATTTGTCACAATTTCAATATTGAGGTAGCTTGGCGCCAAAAGTGGGGCAACTACAAACTCTGACGTGTTTAACTTACTGCCTGATCCAGTACCACGCCTTGCGATATCGATTTTCCAAGCAAGATCTTAACAGTCTACCGGATCCAAGCCAACCGCGCCAGATGGGAGCCCAAATATGGTATGGTCGATAATCATAACTGTGACAGTACCTATCCGTACACGAGGACTGTCTTAGATTAAATATTCAGACAAAGATGTCGAAAACCGTTATGTAAACTTCGATATCAATTTGTCACAGACAATTTCAATACTGAGGCAGCTTGGCGCCAAAAGTGGGGCAACTATAAACTCTGATGTGTTTAACTTAGTGCCTGACCCAGTACCACGCCATGCGATATCGATTTTCTATCGATCTGGACACCACCGAACCCAAACCAACCACGCCAGATGGGAGCACAACTGAGGCATGGTCGTTAATCATAACTGTGACAGTGGAAACATACATCATATTACGATAGAATACTTCCTAAAAAAAGTTGTTGTATACCTAAATATATTTGGGTGAAAGGAACTTACAGTCTCCATCCCTGTCCCTGAAGCGGTTTCCACAAACACCAGACACTTGGTTACTATACCGAATACTAACACTCGACACGCGTTTCACCAACCATGTTGACATCATCGATATGTGATTAAAACTAAAGCACAACTAAAAATGTGTATGCTTGTATATTTGTACTAAAGTAATGTCATGGATGAACGAATTCAACTAATCCTGTCATCCCTACCTAAACTTTGTCACGGCTCAGTGAATGGTGATCTAATAACTAATAAAGCGGACTAGCCCGTTTGTCACTTCTCATAACATTTTTCAATTTCTAAGCATATCAGTTCTATGATTGTTGTCAAAGGCATGTTAGACGTTCTGTTTCCCACAATACTTCAAAGAACAATTCTAACAACTAATTTTGTAAATCCTGAACCGTTGCATTGGTTTGATTCAATTTTATCCTTTGGTTTGTCTAGTTGTTGCAATTTATTTCCCGATGCATGAACAACTGTCGTTTTAGTTTTAAAAGATCCTGCTCAGACTACGAGTCGGGGTTTATATGCAATTGATACAAATTTTGAATTACATTCTGTTTGAAAGGTCGAGGAGTTCCCAAGGTTTTTGTAAAATCGGCGTTCCGTAACTAATTTAACAACTTACAGGGTATCCATGGCTCTTAGCTATATCCTTAATTAAAGTTTTATCTTTTGCAAATCCCAGTTCATTCAGCGGAGAACTTAATAGGCGATGAGAAAATTAAGACCAACCATTTTTGTTAGGAATAATGGTGTGTGTCATTAGGGATATACCTTAAGTGCTGATGTCTTTTCTGTATATATCAGATTTCAACTTATTTTCACTATTCCTATTTACTATTGCATGTAAAAATGGTAATTATCCATTGGTTTATATGTCGTATGTAAACTTTACTGAAGTAAAACAAAGTTGTCTACATGTGCAACTTTTCTATCGAATACTGCGAAAGTATTGTCACATATTTCCACTCCTTAGGAAACCACCCTTTAAAATTCGTGGGTTCAAAAATTATAATAAGAGATAATACTAACACACTGTTGAATAATTTACTGAAAACTTCACAATACTTTTATCAACTAAAATACGTTTACTGACCAAGATAACCTTTAACACCGTTTATTACCTGATATTTACACTCTTCTGTTCTGTTTGTATCACTTCAATCCATTAAAAATTTTCTTCCTGCGTGTTTATATTAGCCTATATACTCTAGAAAAGGCCTGCAACTTTCCGTACATTTCTAGTAAAGTCTTGAACCATCGTCTACAAGATTCTAGTTTAGTCTACTACTAGTGTCTCACAGGTGGCGTACAGAAATAACACATTAAAGACAAGAGGTTCACCATTGCTACCTAATTCATTTATCTGTCATTAAATATTTATGCTTTAGTAGGTAGGATAGGGGCACAGTAAGTATAAATTCGTACGGAATTCATTTTTTTTATAAAATCGTCACCTACTATGTTTTTTCATAGAACAGCTGAAGTATCAACCAATCTAACCTGAGAGACCAGTTAAGCAAACCGTTACAAAGTTATTTTGTTAAACAGAAATGGTACTAGATACATTATTTCTCAAATATTTGATACACCGAGTATATTCTTAAAATAATTGGACGTAATATGAGAATGAAGACGTGTTTTCTTACAAACCATAGTCCCATGTTCATCCGCTGAAAAGAAAATAAGAACTCATTAAGTTACTGTCGTTTCTAAATATTTTTTGGCTATCATCCAATGTGTCAAGTTATTAAGCTTTGCTCTGAACGTCCACGTCACTTTGTATTTCTATCAATTTGTGATACTTATGTAGAATTAATTACACCGGAAGTTTTAACCAAAAAAATATTCTACATCAAAAGTGAAACATCTTTTTACTTTCATGAAATAAATCAAAAATTTTTGATACTCAGTGTCAGCTTACAAATACGATCTCCGCGGTTACTATTGGTGACACTCTAAATGAAACAAAAGATTGTTTATTATAAATATTTTCTTCTGTGACAACCTCGAAAGATGTTCATTTAACGAGCGTAAAGTCAATGCTAAGCAACTAGATTTTGTTCAGTATTTCATTTCGCATCGGTTGCAGGGCAACAAATGCGATATGAAATATTTCGTGTTCGGCCCACTGTAAACTAACGCCTTACTCGCGCCTATTCCGCGTCGAGATATTCTTTCGGGTTTTCGAGTTATAAGCGTACAAAAATGGGCAGTCTCTCGTCTGGGATAATTGCATAACGGAATGCCGAGAATGTGGCAAAATCGATTTCGCGAATTTTAAAAAAATGTAATTTTTGTTCACTCATGCCGAACTGAATTTTCGATTTCGCCAGTGCAATATACGATGCCGACAAAATGCCAATTTCCATTTTCCCATATAGATGCCATGCAGCCTTCTATTAGATGTATTTATTTAGGGCTCACCGCGAAATAATTTTAATTATAAAATTATCCCCAAGATGTGGTTCGGACTCCACTATAAACTGTAGGGCCTCGTTTCTCTTTACCTTACACAAAATCATTCTGGATTTTCAAGGAGTTACCTCGGTGACTTGAGAAGCGGTTAAGAAAACATTTTAAGAAAAACATTTTTAAGGGGGACGGTAGCTCAGTGGTTTAGCGCGTCTAGCTTGCATACTGGCATACCTAGCGAAGCAGGTTCGATCCCTGCTCACCGCGAAATAATTTTAATTATAAAATTATCCCCAAGATGTGGTTCGGACTCCACTATAAACTGTAGGGCCTCGTTTCTCTTTACCTTACACAAAATCGTTCTGGTTTTCAAGGAGTTACCTCGGTGACTTGAGAAGCGGTTAAGAAAACATTTTTTTAAACATTTTAAGTTATAAACAGTTAAATGTTTGATGTTTTGACTTCTCTGATGAAATTATTTGAAAGGACCCCGCACAAATTGTATGGAAAGTGGGTCCCGGTCAAATTGTCTAAAAATTGAGTTTGTTATAGTTCTCGACTTTCTGAACAAAAGTTCTCATACACAAATTGATTCTATGATTAGGATCTAAGATACAAAGGGCTGAAGGTTGATAGTTTGGCTATATTACTGATATATCCCTAATGTAGTTTCCAGATCATGATCTCGGGAAATCAGTAATCTGAAAGAAATGATCAAAAATAAGTTGTAAACAGGTGTTGAGAGATAATATATTGGTCATTACCATGAACCTTACAAGGTCAAGTTGATTTTTCACAGGTAAATGACTGTTTTTTAATGTGGCCTTAAATAGGGGGATGCAAGGGTTTGAACAACTTCAGATATAGTCATTTTGCTTGTCAAGGTCATACAAAGGTTATGAGTGTTTACGTGCCCTAATTTTTTGGTGAATTTTGGCCATGTGCGTTTTTTTTTTAGTGGGAACCAATAATTGAATCCAGAAAAATAAATCTGAAACTTGATTGAACATCTTGTAAATGCAAACTAAATAGCATATTTACTTCATTAGTAGGTGTCTACTTGCTTTCGAAGCTGGAATGTTGTCTCCATGTGAAGTTTTAAGTGACTTGTTACCGTCGACATTGGCGTAACCCAAGGCCACATTAAAAACACAGTAAATTATCTGTAAAAATCAACTTGACCTTGAATTGACCTTGTAATGTTCATGGTAATGACCAATATATTACCTCTCAACGCCTATTTACAACTTATTTTTGATAGATCAGTAATATAGCCAAACTAAAAAGCTTCAGCCCCCTGATCCTAATCATATAAGGATCAATTTGTGTGTATGAGAACTTTTGTTCAGAAAGTCGAGAACTATAACATACTCAATTTTCAAACAATTTGCAAACGTACGGTACTCGGATTTGGCTTTAATTGTAGAGGTGTTCCAGAATCTTATGAGCCGCGAAATGCGCAAAAGGCAAAGTTTATTCTGCGTTATAAGTATTTTTTTTAAAGACACTGGCGGCTGCCTTGCTGTATACATAAACAAGAGCTCGGGATAAATTGTAAACAATAAATATAATATTTTTAAGAAGTGTAACTGAGTAGACAGGAGGGATTATGTCTCTGCGCATACGAAGGTTACAGCTCATGAGATTTTAAAACACCTCTAGCAAATTTATTCAAGTTTAAAAATTGAATAATAACCTTTTCTGTAGGAGATATTGAGCAAAAACCGAAACAAGTGCAAATATTTCGCTGTCTTGCAGCTCGCCCAGGTCTTTCGAAGCTGTAAACTTGGCTTCTTACTATACTTCTTCTAACATATTAAAAACCGCTGCCTAAGGAATCACTACTTCCACATTCAGATTATTCGTCCAAGTCACTTTAAAGGAAACATCTTGACTATATTTTCACTCTAGTATGTGGAAATTATTGGTCATAGAATTTTATTAATATTTGGGGTAGATGTCATAGAAAAGTTTGAGGAGTTGGTTTCTACCATATACGTTAAAAATGAAGTTTCTAGTTTACCGTACTTATTTTCCACTATTTACAACCTACCACCTGAATGGAGTCATCTCAATCAGATGTCACTACAATACATACGTGTACTAACTTTCAAGTGAATATCTCAATTTGATGTTATCAATCCCATTAATAATGAAGCGGAGGTGGTAGAGTTTGAAAAATATTAGAAAGAAATCTGAGGCCTTGGTTTCTAGTATATACACCGAATCCCAAATTTCTGTAGTCTTACCAGCTTGCTTTACTTATTTTCCCCTATTTGCCCCTATTTAACCCCCAACCCTTCAACGGCATCATCTCAAATTATGATCTAGTTTCAGACGTCGTTATAATACATACGTGTACCAAATTTCAAATGAATATCTCAATTTTATTTTATCAACCCTTTTCATATTGGAGTAGGGGTGGTTGGGTTGAAAAATATTATAAGAAAATCTGACGCTGTGGCTTCTAGTACATACACCGAATTCCAAGTTTCTGTAGTCTTACCGACTTTTTACTTATATTCCTCTATTTACCCCAAATTAACCCCCAACCTTCAACGGAATCATCTCAAAATATAAACTAATTCCAGACGTCGTTATAATACATACGTGTACGAAATTTCAAATGAATATCTCAACTTTATTTTGTCAACCCCATTAATGGGGTAGAGGTGGTGGGGGGTTGAAAAATATTATAAAAAAATCTGAGGCCTTAACTTCTAGTACATTCACCGAATTTCAAGTTTCTGTAGTCTTACCAGCTTGCTTTATTTATTTTCCCCTATTTACCCCTATTTAACCCCCAACCCTTCAACGGAATTATCTCAAAATATAAATCTAGTTCCAGATGTCGTTATAATACATACGTGTAGAAAATTTCAAATGAATATCTCAATTTTATTTTATCAACCCTTTTCAAATTGGAGTAGGGGTGGTGGGGGTTGAAAAATATTATTAAAAAATCTGACGCTTTGGCTTCTAGTACATACACCGAATTTCAAGTTTCTGTACTCTTACCAACTTGTTTTACTTATATTCCTCTATTTACCCCAAATCAACCCCCAACCCTTCAATGGAATCATCCCAAAATATAATCTAATTCTAGACATCGTTATAATACATACGTGTACGAAATTTCAAATGAATATCTCAACTTTATTTTATCAACCCCTGAAAAATATTATAAAAAAATCTGAGGCCTTAACTTCTAGTACATACACCGAATTTCAAGTTTCTGTACTCTTACAAGCTTGCTTTACTTATTTCCCCCTATTTACCCCTATTTAACCCCCAACCCTTCACCGGATTTCCTCAAAAAACAATCCAGTTCCAGATCTTGTTATAATATATACGTGTACAAAATTTCAGGTCAATATCTTAAACCGTTCCGGAGAAAGCGTGCGGACAAAAAAAGTTACCGACAGACAGACAGAAAATCTGGACGTTTCATGACATTCTAAACCTATTTCACGAATAAAAATTTTTGAAAATTTTTTTGCGATTACTATACTTCCAATCCACTACGTGGATGTGGAAGTAAAATTAGAACTGCCTGACCTCTTGCAAGGTCGAGCACTTTTTTGTGTTATAAATTGACTGGTGTAAAATCTACATTAATTAACATATTGTAGCAAAGATATCATGCATCTCGCACAAAATGTTCATTTTGTGCTTATTGCATAATATACAGGGTGTTTCCTGAGTTCATATTGGAACCGTTTAATCCAACTTTAGTTAGTCAAAAAATGCATCCTTGACGAAGTACATTCTCTTAAAGTGAGGCAGAAAAATTTTTTACCAATTATTTCCGTTATATTGAAGATAAAATTTTCAAATTTTCATGGGACCTGTATCTCTATAACTACTCTATGTAAGCATGATAACAACTAAGTATCTTTTGTTTCTCGAACGCGACAGGTTTCCTGTTTCACAAGCACCTATGACCTACAGAGAAGAAATGAATTCTTGAATTTTCGTTGATATTACACAAAATTTTAAAAGTATTAATTTGTGTACTAAAACAAGTGGACGTCATGTGGAGTATATACTATTAATGTATTCTTTAGAATAAACTGTACTTTCCTGTTATTACAACATTTTATTCTAGAATTGTATATAAATGTTATATACAAATGGAGGAGAAAACGATAATTCCTTGTATTTTGATTAACTTTACAAAAAATTCTAAGACTACCTTTTTGCGGCTCTTTCAATGCTCTGCAAAAATATTCAAGTATTCCGTAATTTCACAAGGCGATTAAAGAAATATAGCCAACTAAATATTAATTGTTATGGAAATAAATTGAGAAACAAAAAATATTTGGTTGTTGTCAAGTTTAAATAGAGTACTTATAGAGATATTATAGCTCCCATCATAATTTGAAAATTTTGTTTTCAATAAACGGAAATTATTAGAAAAAAATGTTTTTTTCTGTCTCATTTTAAAAGGATGTAGCTCCTCAGGGATGCATTTTTGGACTAACGTAAGTTAAGTTATGCGGGCCTAATATGAACTCAGGAAACACAGGTTCCCATCCGGGAACTCAATTCTGGGACACCCTGTATAGTATATGCCGTGTAGGTTTGCGAATTGTTAATATCAAACATTAATATATTGCTTAATTCGCAAGCTTATTGATTTTCGAAGACTAATAAAAAAATAAGGGTTCACTTAATATACATTTTACGGAAACTTATGATCGCTAATAGCTTTCGAAATAATCACTATCTAAATCGAGTTGGGACACCTCGTATAAGTAAATCAAAAGTTAAAGAGACTCGTACAAACATGTAACTCATAATTTTCCTTCAATATTTTCAGTTTTTATTAAAACCGCGATGAAAAGTTGAGACAAAAAAATAAATTTTCATATCACTGTGTTGGTGATCGAATTCTCTTTCAAAATGACCGTTTGTCTGTCCGTGTATCTGTCCGCCCGTCCCATTTCTTGTAAGCACGAGAACTTAAGAACGAAAAGTCCCATAGTATTGAAATTTGGACAATAAGTTACTGTTAGCTATTATTTTTGAACAATATCTATCAATAAATAAAGAAGTTGGTAATTCTATAAAAAAATAACTGCGAAGAGTATCCTATAGAATGAGCAAGAATTATATAAGTGCAGTAAATCGGCGAAGAGTATAAGGGTTACCTTTTTTAAATCTTTTTTGTTGCAAATAGGGATTGACAAACACGGTAGCGCTCGTGCTGAAGGCTGTGCGATGTGTTGATGATGTTTGGTCACTCTCATTTGACATAATGGTTGTATTTAATTTTACGGTGCGATGTCCGAGGGGCGCCGATATGGCCACTCTCATTTAAAATAATGGTTCTATTTAATTTTACTGTGCAATGTGCGCTGTGCGTTGTGTGGTGCGCCGATGTGGCCATGCACTTAGAAGTAATTATACATCGAACACATACATTTAGTAATAAATAATAATAATGGCGTTGCGGTTGATAATAATATCATAATTTAAAAATACTTATTCGCATAGGATTTTCTATCAACTATGACGCACTGGAATATATCGACACTTAGTTTATTGTCGTGGGAAATGTATATATTAATTTTTTTTTCACAGCGAAGATAAATATACCATCAATCCGTACATGCACTTCCAGCACCATAATTATGTGTATATTAGTTAGAGCAACTAAATCACTATATTTGTTTGCTTTAAGGTAAAACACGTAATTATGCTATAAGCAGCAGGACCTTGATCGTACTGACAGGCCAACATGCCGCTTCTTTTTGGTGCAGTTTACAGTCCGAGCGTTGTGATCGTCACGTGCTGACTTTTTTGCTAGTCCGTTCGTTGTGCGATGTTTACATTTCTCGGCGATTATTAATATAATTATGCAATTGTGAGTGTTTTGATTCGAGTGGTAAATAGGGAAGTGAAATGTCAGGCAGCCGCCCCCGATCGGGGTCGATGTCGCTTAGGCCACCGCCAAGGCAGAGGTCATTGGAAAAAGTTCAAAATGGTAACAAGGGCATTGGTAGTGGCACGATGGCTCGTCTGGAACGCAGAGGAAGCTTGACTTTGTCGTCTGCGGTCGTGTATGAAAAGCGAAGGGGCAGTCTTATTGCTAGGTATTGACAAGTTGAATAAATTTAGATGTTTATTATTTCAAAAATTATTGTTTACAAATAAGGTAGCCTTCTCTTTTCATGTAAACGGACAATTTTATGTACAAAAACCAATGAAAAATCAACATTGGAAAGGGAATTAGATTGCCATGATGTGTTTATAAGTGAGAATTCCGGAAAACTGTAATAAAAATGAATACGATAAGCACATATGATCCCGTTCATACAAGATTTTATGCCATTTTTAAATTACACGTGAGCCAATTGTGATATAAATATATAGACCGAGTGTCAGAGACGAAAAGAGGCCTCAAATTGAGGCAGAAGGTGGTTCTTTTACTTCCACATCCAGGTAGTGGAGTGGAAGTATAGTAATCGTAAAAAAAATTTCAATTTTTTTTACTTGAAATAGACTTACAATATTATTTGAGATTTGAGATTCTAAATTTGAGCGATTCGGTCCTCCTATGCGCCTGTCGGTCGGTTGGTCTGTCTGTCTGTCGGTCTGTAACTTTTTTGTGCGTACGTTTTCTTAGGAACGGTTTAAGATATTGACTTGAAACTTGATATACATATGCATCATGACAAGATCTCGAACTAGATTATATTTTGCGTTGATTCCAGTGAAGGGTTTGGGGTAAATAAGGGAGAATAACACCATTATTAAAGGGGTTGATAAAATAAAATTGAGATGATACCGTCAAAGGGTTTTATTGTGATGAGATCTGCTTAAGATGATTCCGTTGAAGGGGTAAGGGGTGGGGGGTAAACACGGAAAGTAAGTAAAACAAGCTAATAAGAGTCCAGAAACTCCATTTTTGGCGTATATGCTAAAAGCCAACGCCTCAAATTATTTTATGACGTCTGTCTCAGATATTATATTATTAAAATTCTATAACCAATCATTTCCACATAGTAGAGTGCAAATATAGACAAGATGTTTTCCTTTAAAAAAACTTGCATGGGAAGTCTGGATCTTAGACAGCGGTTTTTTTTTTAATCGTTACATTTTGTTATTCTAAACATGTAAAGTTGTGTCCAAAATATAACATTCAAAGCGGCATCCCTTAAGAATTACATCGCAGAGAGCCGCACGCTTGCAAACGAACACCTGCTTAATGCGTTCAGAACCGGATTCAAGATTTTTATGACTAATTCGTATTTTACTTGTCGTATGACAACTCTCCATTTAAATATTTATTATCACAAAAAACACTAAGTACTGGCAAATTTTCCAACTTAATCTCATTAAAATACTAGCACTACACTACAGTTTTTTTTTCTTATTATCTGCAGTTTCAACAGAAAGAGCACGCACCACAAAAATAACAGAACTTAGGTTCATATTTATTCAACGAATAAAAAATTGCCGTCAAAGGAGTCATCGTATGTGCTTTATAAATATGACCTCAGCTTTTTAGCATTTCTTTTATTACTGTCAAATATGTTTGTTTTTAAATGTTTTACTTCCCTCGCATACCAAAGGGAAGTATTGTATTCGAGAAAAAATCACCCTCCGAGGTTTTTTCGGATTTTCACGTTTCAGATCACGTAGATTACGAAAACAGGTTTTTCAATTCCGTCAGTCTGTCTGCCTGTCTGTTGGTGTATTATCTAAAAAAACTACTTGATATAGAGCAGTCAAATTTGGTAGGTAGCTGACGCTGCTGTCAGCGATGAAATGGTTACACTTTCACTTGAAAATATACAGGGTGGACCGTCTAAATGGAGTAAATAATGGGAAATTTTTTTCTTACTCAAATTTAAAATTTCCACGTTTCATGGCATTCTAAACCTATTTCAGAAAAAAAAAATTCAAAACTTTTTTTGGTCGGATGACACTTTAAAATGTTCTCCAAATGTACCTTCCTCGAGAGGTAAACGTATAATAATAGTACACACGGGTAATGAAGATGGATTTGTAAAAGGGTGTTTAATGCTTTCCGCAAAAAACATAGCAAAGTCATCGGCCGATTACCACCAAGATATGAACGCCACTTTGAAAAACGGTTTGCAGAAAAACTGTTGCGTAACATAAAGCCAAATTCGGTCATAGTGTTCGATAATGCCTCTTACCATTCGCGACAAGCTGAGAAAATACCAACTACTTCGACGCGAAAGTTTGAATTAATTGAATTTAAAAAAAAAAGCGAAAAATGCAAACATTAAAAAAACAGTTGTAATAGACGAATTTGCAGAACAATATGGTCATACAGTTTTAAGACTGCGAGTTAAATCCTATTGAAAAAATTTGGAGTGCATTAAAAAATTACGTTAGAAACACAAGCCCCCGACTTAGTCATAATGTGATACAACTTATTAGACAGTGGGAAGCTCATAGAAAAGCATTGGACGGGATGCGTGAACCATATTAAACAAAATTGAAAATCAATATTTTGCCACAGTTCCTCAACAACAACCAATTATAATAAATCCCAATGATTCCTCATCATCGTCATCTTCCGGGGAAGAAGAATAATTTAATTATTGGCGCATGCATTGCAGTAATTAGGTTTAATGTAGATACCAATAATAATGTTGTCTTATACAATATACAAAAAGAAAGATTTTTTTGTCACATATACCAAAAAAAGAAACAACAATGTATTTTAGCTACACGTGCTTTGGCAATACACATATTACACATGTATATATTAGAATTATACAACCATTGTTAGGTAGGTTCAATATAATGCTAGAATTAAATCCTAAATAAAACGAATGTAGGGTTGTTGTATTTTTATTTAATAATAGGTAGAACTGTGAAATCCAACATTTATGAAAGCAGGGAATATTTTACTTTCATTGTTTCATTACTTGCCAAACTCTGAAATTCTAACTCCGGCTCTGCAAGTCAACGTGGACTCTACATACTAGACTAATACGCATAATAAAATTCGACCAATCAGTAGATCTGTAGCAGAATTTGCCATCAATCAGATTTAGTGGGCGTAACTTATTTACTTCCCTCAGCGGCAGTTTATACAAAAAACTACTTAATTTAATTTGTGGTCATTTTTTGTCACACCTCCAGACAATAGTAAAAAAAGAATAAAGGAAGCCGCCTATGCTGCTTATATTTTGGATTTGAGTTTACCTAGGTTGGCGAATAAAAACCTTTTCTGCTCATTTTTTTTTTTCAAATGAATTTCCAAAAGCAGGTTTTTCCCACTAACTTTTTGTTTGAAGCTAAAACTTGTAGATAATAATATTGCCTATCGATCTGTTGTAATCCCATGTAATGATATTGAGTTCTAATCTAAAAACAATTTAAAAAATGGTCAGCAACTGGAAGCGGCTGTAACCTCCCCACCAAAATATTTGCGAACATTCCTTGATTTGGTTAATAACCGGGCTTATTGCCGCTGACCTGTGCCATGCAGTCCTCAGTTCCGCGGGCGCTAGAATCTATACTTAACGACCCACCGCGTCATTGTGGAACTCAGCACTTGGGTAACTCGCCAGAATTAGGTTTTCAACAATAATTTAACAATTATACCTTATCCCAAACTTACTGTCGGTATAAAAAATTTCGGGATCTTTGTTCTTTACCGCTCTATCAAAGGCGCCGACATTTTTTATACCCAGAATAAGTCTTGAGATAAATTATACAAAGGCATTTGCAACTTTAATTTTTATGTAATTTTAAGAAATTGAGAGATTTCATTATTTTCAAATGATGTAATTTTGTATTTACAAGCCAATCTGAAACCTATAGACCGGGAGCCAGTGACAGATTTTCATGACCAAGTCCCTCTCGTGAAGCCTCGTGAAGGTCAGCTGCGATTCCGTAGGTGGGATGAGCGGCGGTAGCCTCCCACGCACGGAGAAAAAATATGTATTTTTAGTCATTTCTTCCTGACTAAAAATTTGTGAAATTATAACTAATCCAATATCTTGAAGAAAAAAAAAATTCAGCTGACTATAACATGGTGTATTATACGTCAGCTGGTCGCTTGAACATGAAAAAAAATACATTCAATGATTTCCTCTCAATTAAAAATTTACCTGATGATAGCTTATATGCTACTGTGAATGAATATACATGTCAGCTGGCTGTACCTCGGTGGAAAGATCGTCAGCTGATACCTTGAAAGTTGTAACGCAGAAGTTAAACTGGAGCATAATTAAGTAGGGAGTTCGTTTCTAAAGAAATATTGATGAACTTTTCTCCTGATTGCATTTTAATCGAAGTCCAACAATTTTTTTACGGTTTTGGTTGGTTTTTGGCACCGAAAATTTATGGTTAGTGGTATACTCTCTGACAATTTTGTAAACACTACGGCCACACACTCCTGCCATATTTGCCACTTTTTTACAATTTCATCTTAGAGTAATATAGGATTTTCTTGAATCTCATACTTATACACGCTTAAAATCATTTCCTTGGTCTTTACGTCGGAATGAGACTTTTTCGACCTTTTTTTAAGAGGAGACAAACAAATTTCTATGGGCTCATCAGCTGTATCTGTGCTACTAGACATTTTTAGGTGTCCTTGATATATTTAATACACAAATGCCCGAGAGGCAAACATATTTATTTAATATACTCTGAAAGCATATACATAAAAAGCAATAATCATATCACAAGAGACGATATTTACAAATATGCAATTTAAACAATGAAATGAAAAGTAAACAGATACAACAACGATGTACTTCCAACTGAGCGTGAGTACGCACCTGTACCGAAACCGCGATGAGTATTATATGTTATCACCAGTTTATGGCCATTTGACCAATAGCATTACAGAATCCAGCACGCGAGTAGACGATCACAATAGAATACGTAGTCAGTCGTAGAGAGTGTTCAAGAAGAATTAGTATAGTGACCGTTAAAAACAAAATAAAATGTCTAACGTAACGCCTTATTGCGTCTTTTGCAAAAAAACAAGTTCTCACTTAAAATCATTTAGTGAAGATCATAGAATGTATAATTTTTTTTTCATGTTCAAGCGACCAGCTGACGTATAACCATGTTACAGTCAGCTGACTTTTTTTTTCTTCAAGATATTGGATAAGCTATAGTTTCACAAATTTTTAGTCACGAGGAAATGACTAAAGTTTTTTTTTCTCCGTGCGTAGGAGGCTACCGCCGCTTGTCCCACCCACGGAGGCATTATGATACAACTCTCTGATGCGAACTAATTATCGTTCGAGAACAAATAATTGACCAAATTTTCACCTGGCTCTCGGACTCCTATTTTAAAATTAAATTAGAATTGTAGTTTGACTTGTATATTTAACAGTTCTTGTGTTATTGTTATTATGTATGCTCTTTGCAAATACAAAACGAAGATATTATATTGCATTTGATCGGCACATTTCTAAAACCGGTACTATCACTCGTAGGGAAAAAATCTTCATATCATTGCGTTGGTGATCGAATTCTGAACAACTTTCAAAATATCCGTCCGTCTGTTCGTCCGTTACGTTTTTTGTAAGCACGATAATTTAAGAATGAAAAGTTCTATTGTATTGAAATTTGGCCAGAGAAGTTATTAATTATTTAAATTCAAAAAGAATCATTTTTGTTATGATTCGTAATTAACAAATAATGTCAAACTAATATTGTTGACAAAAAAACTATGAAAATTATTTTATAGCATATGCAACGATTATATAAAAAGTGCAGTAAATAGGCGAAGAGTATAATAGTTAACTTGTTTACATTAAATTCAGTTTGATGCTAGTTGGGAATTATTGTTTTCTATTAGTACCTATTAGGGCTTTATTACAAACTGGCTGCTGCCGTGCCCCGCGACCACGTCGGCAGCCACGGGTGGCGGAGAGTCGTGGCGGGGCACTCTATCATACCGAGCCTATTACACTGGGCGGCGAGGCGGCGCAACCAGTCACCACACGGTCTGTGAGTGATGAGAGAACATGTCGGACAAGTATACATATATGCTCCTCCTTGTACTTTAGTTTTACTTGCTTATTACTGTAAGCTTCAGAATTAGCGTCCCAAATTGCGGATTGTTGTTCAACTGCACAAATGAGATCTTCGGTATACACTTTTGTGTCCAATAACTTCTGGCACTCTTTCAGGGCTTCTTCATGGTTCTTGCTTTTCCCTTTTTTTTTGTCTTGTCTACACTTTCACTCCCGCTGCTTCCTGCAGTGACAATTTGCACTTCACAAGACATACCGATTTACACAATTCGCGTAAATAAAACAATGTGCAGAGTGCGAGGAAAACAGAAAAAATAGTCTGCTCGCTGGGAACTACCGTAGGACCTAACAACGAGTTGTTGGCTGCGCCACCAGTTGCCCACACGAGTCACCAACTGAGCCACCGGTGTCGCAGTCGGTTGCGCCGCCTGGCGGCCTAGTGTAACAAAGCCCTTAGTTATATTTATTTACGTCACACCAAAGATTAGAGAATTAACAAGATAGGACAGCCGGCGAAAACCCTTTTATCTTTTAGCAATGGCGCCATTGACCTCGACATTTAAATTGGAGTTATCGCACAGTGCCACAATATTACAATCATACGAAGAAGATAACACTAGAGAGAGAGGCCAATAGTGAAAAATCGACTACACTGTGCTAATAGAACGACCGAACCCAAGGTCACTAAAGAAACAGGTTGCTTCGTAACATATGTCACATGAAGTATTTCTATGTTCGTGTTAGGTATATAGGATAGAATTGTTCATTCACAGAATAATTTTGAAATTGTTTTGTTCTATAAAATGAAGAAAAACAGCTACATGCGGCTGTCATTGAGGTCTACACGTGACATATCACTTGCCGATTCTAATAAGCCAACCTGTCTTTTAGTAAGCTTGATCAAATTCATTTAGTGCGTACCCGACAAATCCCGAAACCGTTTCCGCTGCATGTCGTGTCCCTTTAATTTGGAGTTCACAATTGTCTTCGTTTATTTCGTCGTCTCCGTCTGACTCTCCTATCTCTAATCTTTGGTCAAACTATAAGTAGACTATTGAATCTGTTGTACGAAGGTATTTTTAACGCAACTTAATTCGTCCAACTTCCGCTTCAATGTTGATAAATGCTAAGAATTTTTTGAATTTATTTTAAATACGAATGTATCTCGCCTGAATAAAATTACACCGTAAATTAGTTCTTCAGACTCATAATGTCATAGTCATAACATAACAATTCGATTGCAATCTGCAACTCCATTTTATAACAGCAATAAAATTCCGGGTATTTATGGCACCTATATTATGTGGTTCTGTAATGTTTTATTATCCTCCAGTATTTAATATAATAACATAATAAAATATTGGTTTTTATTACTTTATAAAAAAAATACTGCACTTATTAGACAATTGCTGACGTATATAGCCGTATCTGAATTAGCGCAATCACACAAAATAGAAATACCTGGGGTTTCAGATATTCGACGAAAATTGCGATCCGCGTGATATGAAAAAGAATAATTAATTTAAGCTGGTTATACTGGATAGAAGATGTTTTGAGTATACATACACAGATAAAAATAATGCTTTGATTCAAGAATCCATTGTTTCGTATTATATACGCAAATAAATAAATTCTTCCGTATAAAACAAATACTTTCGTTTCAAAAATAATTTATTTAGTATTTACTTTTTATTTCTTCAATTTTTTTTAAACAAAAGTATTTTTTTTATACGGGAGAATTTATTTATTTTCGTATACACACAATGAGTTCTTAAATCAAAACATTATTTTTATGTGCGTATAAAACTTACTTCGAATCATGCATTGGAGTGCAGTAAATCATGGTCATATAAATAAATAATTCATATTGCAAAATTACTTTGAACGATTTCAATGTATGATATCATTAAAGATTAGAGAAAGAATTAACAAGATAAGACGAAATAGACGTTAGCGCCAAATTAAGGGGTGATTCCCATTAAACGAGCTGATAAATCGCGTTATTTAGGAATTTTTATAGGAAAAACTATTAGACAAATCATTTTCATTTTGGAGGTATATTTATTATACATTACAGCAACTACATTCAAATTTCTATGTGGCTATAATGAAAATTGTGGCTTTGGTGCCCCTTGAAATCGCCTCCAAAAATATCTCAGTTGCTGGCTGACACAATTCCTTCTCTGCAGATCATCTGAAACAAAAAAAATCAAAGGAGGAGGGTCGATTTGGGCGGTTTTTGTCCCAAATTATTTTTCTATGAAAAAATCAGAAAACATTTTTCTTAATGTCTACTAACAATAGTAAGTCGATTTTACCCGAAACGGACGCCCCACTCTCCTGCCCCCCCCCCCCCCAATCCTGAATATGCCATCACTTGCTAGCAGCGTTCTTGGGGAGATATATCGCTTTCAAACTTATATTTGCTTGATAAAATGCCACACTACCATACTAACTCCCTTTTAACTGTATCCGCTCTCATTTATCATTTTTTTTCTTTTTACCCCCGACTAGGAAAAGGTGAGGATGAAGCGTTTAAGGTAAAATGGCTCATTGTTGCTATTTAAACGTGAACACACATTTTGTTCTGCTCGCAATATGAAATACATTTCGCTCTCAATGAACCATTCCCATATCCACCCCCTCCAGCCCATAAAAAACCTTTAGATGATCATAAGAATTCAAAAGATCACCTTAGTTGGCTTCAGCTACCTTGAGATGTTAAGTTCACCTTGAAACTACCTTTAGCTGATCTTTTGATTCAGCTACTTCAAGAACCTATATATAATATAATAAAGTGATTCAAATTCATTACACGGCATTTTTTTCAGCTTCATTCTAGCATAATATTGATTTGATCTTGAAATGACCTCTAATTGACAGCGAGCGAAATCGAATTCAGAGACGCCAAAAACATATTTATCCATTTTTCTGGATTTCTTTGTCATCCTTTCTCAATTTGACCTTCAAATGACCTTAAACTTGATGTGATACAGGTTAACGGACTTCGGACTCGGAATCAGCGACCCCAAAAACCCCAGGATACCCTGGTCAAGTCTGGTGAGCAAGCTTGGATATTTTGCATTTTTATTTCCCGCAAACGAATAAATAGTAAAACCACCCTATGGGGGGGGGGGGGGGGGTTAAAAAGGGGAAACATGTTAAATGAGAGCGGATACGGTTAAAAGGGAATATAAGTTTGAAAGCGATATATGGGGGTGGGGGATCGTCCGTTTAGGGTAAAATGGACTTATTATTGTTAGTAGACATTAAAAAAAAATGTTTTCTGAATTTTTCATCCAAAAACCGCGCAAATCGACCCTCCTCCTTTCTTTTACTTCTTGTAAATATAGAATATTGCGTTAATTACGGAGAATTTTTTTTCTTCAAAAAATGAAGACACTGCAACGTATGAAAAAAAATATTATTTTCTCTCTCTTAAAATGTCCGTCACATTCTTTATGATAAAAAAAAGTTTTGTATGTATTTTATTTTCCGTTTATGAGAAAGACAGTAAAGTTGTGTTCTCAATATATGTGCCAAATTTCAGGGCAATCGGCTTAATAGTTCTTGAGATATCACGTTGAGATATCATAAGTTGACGCCCGTCGATTTACGCTCGCGGTGTAAACACTCTTAATTAAAAATTCGTCGAAATTTAAAAAAACGAGCCAAATAGTGTATTGTTAAAAAGCGTCAATGAAAAACACTCTAGTCGTAATAATATATTTCGAGGCTTGTATCTATAGACTTCTAGAAGCATGTTTTTTCATCTTTTTTATCCCTAACACCGGCCCTCATATGAAGACCAGATTCCGATCTATAGTATCAATCGCACTTATGCATAATCACTTGTGCCGTGTGTAACTCAAAAATATCAATAATATGGTAGTAATTTAAAAAAAAGGATTGTAAATCTGGTTGAAAGGAATTTTTAATCGCGTTTCTAGCAGTGGCGGAGCAAGGAGTCGTAAGGCTCTTGTGCAGAAAATTGATTTGGGTCCTACATAAAAAATATTTGTTTTATGAAAAAATGCAATTCACGAAAATAAAGAAAATATAATAATATAATTTATGATAAACTATAAAGAGCAGAGATTCTAAAATATATAAAAATTATTAGTAACTAGGTATAAGAGTCGTTTGGTGAAATGCACTCAGATTTTGATATGAAAATCGACCTAAAATTGTATTGCAGAAAATTGTTGTATAGGGTTTCATAAATATGTTTAAAAAATCCACCAATACTTCTGGGGAGGTGAGGAAGGAGTCAAAAATAGTATTTGCAAATATCCCGAATATTTCGATTTTTTTTCAAAAGTGTGTTAAATACACAACTTGACGTTTATGAAATTAGCCTGAATTTGACGCCAGTTCCGTCTAATCTAGTTAAAAATTTACCAACATGCCGTTTTTAAAGATTTTAATATTCTTTCACCTCGTTCTGAACTCAAGTTTCAATGTGCGTTATTCGTGATAATTAAAAACTAAGGATCTGCCAAAAATGTTCAGTACAAAGTTGAAGGGCAGTCCAATTTCCTACAATTCAGTTCTTAGTACAATCCTCTGCGATAAAATTTGGCCACGCATGGCTTTTTGTTGTTAAAAAGTGCGTTTTTATGAAAATCGAAGTTTCATATTTTTTCTTTCAAATTGCATTCTGACAAAAAAATCATTTATTTCTCTTGAAATAATAAATACCATGTATTATTTACTTAAAAATAATTATCAAAAATAAAAATTAAATAACGTGATTTTATTCGAAGTTTATATAAATAATAATGTATTACAAACTTCTATTATGAAATAAAGTTCATACAATTTTATTTTATTTACAGCATCTTTCATAGACACTTAAACTTGTTAAGAATTATGAAAAAGAACGAAATTTTGTAATTTTATTATTGTCCAAAAACCATTTTTTAAGGCTGCAAAAAGCCAATATATTTCTTTAACTATGCGATTTCAGCTTAACAATCATAAAGGTATTTTTTTACCATTTATTTTTTTGCTACACGAGGTTGAAGAACACTTTGTAATAATTTAATAAAACAACAAATTTCCCCCCAAAAATAGCCTGTTTTTAACTGTTAATACTTTTCAGTCTAGATATCAAAGGAAAAAATAAAAAACTCAGTAGGTACAATAATATTTATCTTAAATATTTTGTTATGTTTTCTTCTTCTTTCGTTTCAATCAAAATTACACCAATAATTTGAGCATGAAAATTGAGTGTTCTGTGTAAAAAATAATTAATTTTGAAAATCGTCGATTTCTTAATGTATCTAATGTTGCATACTTTTGGTGTTAAATTCAGCCATTTTGTAGCAGCGATATAATTTTTTTTTTCTCTAATCAGCCACCTTGAAAACCCTTAGATGATTATCAAACCAAAATATTCGACATTGTGTTCGAGTTAAAGCGTTTTGAAAATAATTTTTCATAATAAATTAAAAAAAATTAAATTAAATATACTTTATTGTGCAACACAAAGGACAAGATACATTTCTCAATGATTTTACAATGTTACCCTATCATTAAAACATAATTATATTAATATTGAAGTTATTTCCTTGTAGTAATTCAAATTTTAACTGTTTTTTTATATTATTTTTACTCCTACCTCTAATATTTACTGAGATATTGTTAATTATGTTGGAAGCTAAATATGAAAACGAGGACTTGAAAGCTGTAGTGTTATGCCGTGGGATAGTTGCGTTACCTAAATTTCTAAGTTCTCTATTGTGCACCATTTCCCTAAACTCAATTTTTGATAATAAATACAATGGAATTTTATTACTTAGTATCATACAAACTAATGTAGCATAATGAATGAAGCGTCTCTCTGTTAGTTTTAACATGTGTAATGACCTAATGTGAGGAGTGATGTGTTCTCTTCTGGGAATATCTTTAATATATCTAATACAGCAATTTTGAATTTTTTGCAAACGGTTTTTGTCTGTTAGAGTAAGTCAGAGACCATATACACAGTCTCCGTTGTTTAAGATTGACAGTACAAGGGATTCCGTGAACATAATTTTATTTGACTCGTTAATGTACTCACGGTATTGATATGTTGTTTCAACCTGAAAATGACGACTGACACAATTTACTTACATGTTGTGTGAAAGATAGTGTTTCGTCAAATATGATGCCTAGGACTTTAGCAGACTCAACATTTTGAAATATTTCATTCCCAATATTGATTTCAAAATTTAAACTCTTTATGTTTTGTACTCTATTAGCTGTTCCAAGGTAGAGGTATGCACACTTACCAGGATTTAACAATAGCCCTCTATTCCCACACCATTCTGCGATTGTGAGCAAGTCCCTATTGAATTGTAACACCTGTGCATCTACATTATATTTATTTAGCGGTAAATAAATTTCAATATCATTGGCATATGCATGAATTTTTGTATTGATATTTAAGTTTTTTATGTCAGACATATAGATATTAAATAATGTAGGTCCGCGAACGGAACCCTGTGGTACTTCGGTTTTTGTTTGCTTTGGTTCTGATATATTGTTCTGATTAACTGAAATTATTATTTTTCTATCGTATAAATATGATTCAAACCACAAGATACAATTTTCTGATAGTCCTGTATATTTTAGTATAGCAATGAGACACGAAATATCAACACAGTCAAATGCTTTTGACAAGTCAAGTAGTGCCAACAATGTTACATTATCATTATCTTGTTCTTTCAAGACGTCATCTACAAGCTCTAAGAGCATAGTAGATGTGCTATGCTGTTTACGAAATCCCGACTGGAAGGGTGCTAAAATATTGTTGTCATTAAAGAACTGTATTAATTGACTGTGTACTACTGTTTCTGTTAGCTTACATGCAACGCATAACATACTCACTATTCTATAATCCGAATAAGTAGCTGGAGATTGTGTTTTTGGAATAGACTTACCAATTGACTTTTCCAAATAGTATTCTATAAATAAGACTAATTTTATAGAAAGCCAATAAAGTTTTTAGGCAAAGGCATTTAGGTTCCATCGATTTCCTAATAACTTTATTCGTTGTTTCACTAAATATTGAATGAAAAAATATAAAAATTACCCGAATTTGCAAAATTATTTTGTCACAAGTAAAATGTAAATACACCATCTGATAAGTCAATTCAGAACCAAAAAAAAAACTGAAACAAAACATTCTAAAGTTCAGTTTTATAAGTCAAGAGCCAAGTTTGGGCCCACTTGTGCATTGCACAACCGTCCTATGCCATGGCTCCGCCACTGGTTTTTAGCAGGTCTAAAATTTTAAATAAACGAAATATAACTATTTATAATTCGTAACTACTGAACGAATACATAACTTATTTCGTGGATAATTTTATAAGAAACTGTCAGAATAATGCTTGGTTATAATGTTTACATACTTAAATACGCAGCCGAAAGTTGTTCAAATTATCCGGGCTATAGGGTAAAGGTCTCACATGTTCAATTGGTGACAGATCGGGAGATCGAGTCAAGTATGGGTGTACTATATACCATATTAGTTTTTAATTTTCGCAAACATTTTAAAGGAACGTTCCAGCCGATTCTTGTAGCTGCCCATTTTTTTGTTATGAGAATTGTCAAGTATTGTGTGTTGATATTTATGTAAATGTTCCTTAATAGAACACTAATTCAGTAAGTGACAAATAAAATGTTTCTTGCTTTTTTTTTTACAAAAAAAAAATATCAATTATATTTCCAGCGACTTTAAGTAAACACACATATAAGATTATAATGAAAAATTATTGTCTACTTAGAAACTTACCGAAAATTACGATTTTTGTTATGAATTGTCTCCCAAATCATTTTCTGTTTTTGTTGTTCATCATATTTCCAGTATTTATTATGTTAGTTGCACCAGAAATCCTAAAAATAATCTTCGCTGAACGGAAAGGAGACCGATTCTACACGAAATTTAAACTGAATGTTTTTTCAAGCGAGAACTCCCTAAAAATACTAATACACATACACAGAACGACTTAATTTACTCGACACGTGTCCTGATTGGTTTAATATTTCCGATTATTATGCACTAAAAAGAAGTGAAAAGCAGAACTTGGCTTATTGCCGACTTTTGTTTCTTTGAAACGGATTATATATTTACACGGCGCTGTTGGAGATCGGCGCCTCGACGTATCTGGTTCAGCCTTTACATGATTTGTCAGTACCAGAACATTTTAGTTAAGAGCCAATTCACTTTATCATTTGTGGAGTGTTACGATTTGGCATATTTTCCAGGTGGTTCAAACATTTCTCTGACGCTACTGAATCGTACATCAAAAAGGTCGCCCCGGACTCCGACGATTCGGAAAGCGTTCAGGACCTGCCACCGTCTGGGGAAGTGGCGGAAAGAGCGGAGGCAGTCGGCGGAGACGATACCACTCCCCCAACCGATGGTGTTGATGAAACTGAAGACGACGACAAAATCGGTAACGAAGACGGTGACGAGGACACTGAAAGGGAATCGACAGCTTCACCAGGTTAGTTTTTTGTTGGCTATTTAAGCAGTTACTTTCTAACAGTACATAATTTTTTAATCTAAAGTTTGACATTTGCTTGCAATTAAAAAATAAAATAACGATAACGCGTTTTACCACTAATATCTGCCAAAATTTTATTATACAATTTTGTGTCCAGTTAGAAATACATATATTGTTATCAAAGTTTCGAGGTTATCTTGGTTAATAGGATTGTTAATGTTTGGTCGAAAATAATTATTTTTATTACTTCTTTTCATAAAAACACCACGTGGATATTGGACGTTTTTATAGAATTATTTACATAGCACAGACTGACAGTGTTGCTGTTATTTCTTAGGTAGTTATAGACCAGCCTTTATGGGCGCATGAGTATCGAATACCTACATTTCGGACGCAGTTTTTGCTGGAATAAGTTCGGAAAGCATTACCGATATTATGATAATCCATGTTCCGTCTGGTCTTGGTATTCTTTAAAACACTTATTGTTTATAACGAGGAAATATTAAATTCTTTCAATCAAACAAATTTTTCAAATATTTTTTTACTGCTTTCCAAGAAATGTTCCATAACTTTTTTTCGCAAAGTTGATATTTTCAATGTTATTAATTTTTTAAAAATCGCGAATATCTCGTTTTTCATCGCTCTAAAAGTATAATAAAAAAATGTTTGGTTTACAGTACATATATTTGTACAATGTCTTTAGAGCTTGTCTATGAATTTCCAAAAAGTGAAATTGACGATTTTTAATTTTATGCCTCATAGGGACCACTTTTCTTCGACGGTTTTTGAAAAATTCATGTTGATGAAAATTTGGCATGTGGATTTCAGCACGTAGGTGTTTCATTGCTGAAACATTTTAAGCCGAAACATACAGGGGTACAAAGTTGAACATAGTTCTACAGGGTGTTTTCCATGACTGTTCAAATTATTATAGTTTTAAACTGTTATAAGTAATTCAAATTTTTTAAATGGAACACCCATGGATTATCATAATCGGTAGCGTGTCTTGAACTGATTCCAGCAAAAAATCTGCGTCCTAATGTATTCGATACTCATGTGCCCATATCGGCTAGTCTATTAATACGATTGATTACATTTTGTGTTAATAGTGCAGTAATTGAAGCATTTTACCTCGGACTCCATTTAGGAAAGATCGATTTTCATGAAATAAATGGCCTTCGATTCGTAATTGATAGTATTGCAAAATCTACATGATCCGAAGGTGTGCTTTTACCTTGGGAGTTGATGCCAACCCTTCTGGTGGGTGGAAATTAGTAAACTGAAAATAACCACAGAAATCGGTAGATGGATGAATTCTAAACAAAATATGTTATATGGTATTTTTTCGATAAATCAATATTTTTCGAATTGTTCGCAATTGAAAACGCAGATTTTTCGTCTAAAAAATGCGTGTTTTAGAGCGATTTTTCACGAGTAACTCGAAAACAATACGTTTCACCAAAAAATCGTCGGCAGCAAAAATGAAGCTTATAGAGCAACGAATGGACTGTGACTTCCTTCGCATACCGAAGGGAAGTATTGTACTCGAGAAAAAATCATCCTCCGAGATATTTTCGGGTTTTCACGTTTCAGATCATGTAGA
This sequence comes from Stenurella melanura, assembly GCA_963583905.1. NCBI lineage: Eukaryota > Metazoa > Arthropoda > Insecta > Coleoptera > Cerambycidae > Stenurella > Stenurella melanura. The sequence continues at coordinate 217,922,027 of OY757309.1, read as the reverse complement.
TTACGAAAATATAGATTTTTCAATTTCGTCTGTTTGTTTGTCTGTCTCTATGTCTGTCGGTCTGTCTCTATGTCTGTCGGACTGTTGGTGCATTAACTTAAAACTGCTTGACGGAGAACAGTCAGATTTGGTAGGTAGCTGAAGCCACTGCCGCCGAAGAAATGGTTAGACTTTCACTGGAAAATATACAGGGTGGATCATCTAAATTGACTAGATAATGGAAAGATTTTGTTTCGCTCAAATTTAAAATTTTCACGTTTACCTATTAAAAAAAAACTTTTTTTGAAAATGAAAAAAAAATTTGAAATTTTGAAATTTTTATATGAAATGGACGATGGAAAGAAATTTATTGCTCAAATTTAAAATTTCCACGTTTCGTGACATATTCTAAACATATTTAAAAACTTTTTTTTGAGAAAGAAAAATTTTGAATTTTTATAAAATTCACGACCGAAAAATTTTTTTTGCTCAAATAAAAACTTTCCTCGTTTCATGACATTCTAAACATATCTCAAAAGAAAAATTTGTTTGAAAATTTTAAAGGAATTTCTTTTTTAAATTTTTTACCACAATATAAGTAATAGATGGAGAAAATTTTTTTTCATCAAATTTGAAATTACCACGTCACGTGACATTCTAAACATATTTCAATTTTTTTTTTTGGAAATTAAAAAGGAAAATTTTGAATTTTTTATAAAATGCACGACCGAAAAAAAAATTCCTTTGCTCAAATTTAAAATTTCCCCGTTTCATGACATTCTAAACATATTTGAAAAGAAAAATTTGTTTTGAAAATTTAAAAAAAATATTTTTGTTTTAATTTTTTTATCACTACGTGAATAGAATACTTAGATGATGGAGAAAAATTTTTTTTTCTTCAAATTTGAAATTTCCACGTTTCATTACATTCTAAACCTATTTCAACAATAACCATTTTTGAAAATGAAAAAAAAAATAATTTGAAAGTCTTGCGCCCACCACTTGGAGTAGATAATGGAAAAAAGTTATCAGGTTTTCTCTGTAATAATAAGGCTAACTACATTCTCATGTTATTTCTTAATTAATAATTTCTTAGAGTGACCGTCCTGCATGAACAAAGAGGGAAGTTCTGTGTAAATACCTTTACCGATTTTTTATTTATTTCTGTAGATGCAATACGAACCGAGTTAAGACTCGCTGAAATTGTATGTTTGTTCGCCGAAAACTGAATTCGAACTTTTCAACTTTAAATAACGGAAAAACGACAAATTTTTGGAGGAAAACTTATCGGACCTTTTTTAAAGTACTTGAAAATACCTTTAAAATAGGCATTAGTATAAGTCGTTAGCATTAAAACTTACGGAGTTATAATGAAAATAAAATGGTTGTCTCGTTTTTTCGGTGAAAAAATCAGCAATAAAACCAATGGCTTAACTTCCTTCATTTTTAAGATATCTAATCGCTCCAAAAACCACTTTGCAGATAATTTCAAGGACTACAAGGTCTGTAAAGTTGAACCCTTCGTTTTTGAGGTTCTTGAGTTTAAGGGGCTCGGGGAAGGTGATCCTCGCGCTCAAATACGAATTTAAAACGGCAATATCTCAATTAATTTCCATATTTTGATTGATTGATTTGCCAGCGTAAGGTGCAGGGAGATTTGTTCCACCACGCAGCCCGATCGCCCACCGATCATCCCACCGTGTGCCAGAACAAACCCCCAGTGCTTTTATATACCGCCGGACCAGTTGCATACGCTGGATTGGACATTGGACATGCTTGTTGTCAGCAGCGAGAGCCGCATGACGCATGGGATAGGAGTATAGGATGGAGCGTGTAGGTGTTTGTGAGATGTTTCTTCATGTTTTCCTTCTGTCTTCATCAGATGGAAAGTGTAGGCGTTTGTGAGATGCTTCTTTTTGGTTTTCGTGCTTCTTTTTACTTTCAGGTTTTTGTGATATGCTTCTTCTTAGTTTCTGTCTGCGATCATCTTCTCTCCTATTCTACTTCTGAGTTTTCTGCTTCTTCTGTTTCTGAGTCTGGCAGTGTGTGTATATCCTTGATATTTCTTTATTGTATTCCATTTTTTGTTGTGCCAACTTTTCCCAGTGTGTATAATCCTTTCCTAGCTTATTCATAATCCTCTTGATTCTTGTAATCCATGTGTAGCATGGCCTCCCTATTTTCAGTTTGTTGCTGTTCATTCGCAGCGCTTTCTTCAGTAGGTGTGTCGTGTCCCGTCTTTGGACATGTCCCCAGTATTTCATTGCGTATGATTCTATTCTTTTGATTATTGTTCTTCCCTCTAGTAATGTTGACGTTTTCTGTCGTTTTTGTGGTTTTCCTGTTTTTGCTAGCAGTTGGATAATGTCCCTTTCAGCTCTTCTCAGGCTTTTTCAGTTGGCCTTTATCGTTGCTGCGTTTTTGACTCCATATATCATCGTAGGCATTATGATGGTCGTGTATACCTTTTTGGTTAGGCACCATGGTGGTTTGTTGTCCTCAATGAAGGGTAGTAGAGCTCTTGTGACTCTGTAGGCTGTTTTGACTTGGTCCAGAACTGTGGTGAATAGTCGGGGGGATAGGGGACATCCTTGTTTGACTCCTATATTCTTCATTTTTGATTCCGTCGTCTGTCCAAACCATTGTATTGCAGTGAAATAAAAAAAGATTTTTTTTAAATACCCTAAATTTCTGTACTATTGCATTTTTTACGTGTATTCTTCAGCTTTTGAGTTATTGTGAAAAAAAAAGAAAATGTTTTCAAAAATTTCAAACATATCAAAATTGAATCAAACTTTTTTAAAATTTAGGCATTCTAAACCGTTCAAACTTCTAGAACATATTGCTAATATAGTTGAGAACAGTGAATATGGGGTACCAAAATTTGTACAGTGTAAAGTGGGCTTTTATTTACTTAACCCCCAAGAAGCCATGGAAGGTCGTAAATAATTTAATTTAGATTCTGATAAAACTTCGTAAGCTCTCAGCCTTTAAAGGGTAGTTCAATATAGAGAATAACTACATATCGGTGTTTTGAAAGAGGGTTAAAAATTAATATTAAAAATTATTTCCGGTTATATATTTCCTAGTTACAAATATGGCAACGGGGCTTCCATCAGATGACATCGCTGTCAGCATTTTCATTGATGACACCGCCCCTCTTACAACACTAAAATATCACAGAAACCGGACACAAGAACTGCCTCATTTATTGTCCTCAACTGTATCTAAATAAAGTAAGTTGTAAATGGAGTATGTTTAATTTCAATTCTTGCAGTGAAGCCACTGGTTTCATTGCTGATTTTTCCTCCGAAAAAACGAAACAACCATTTTATTTTCATCATAACTCCCTAAGTTTTTATGCTAACAACTTTTACTAAAGCTCATTTTAAACGTTTTTCAAGTATTTGAAAAAAGGTCTGACCAGTTTTCCTCCAAAAACTCTAAAACTAGGTTCGTATTGCATCTACAGAAATAGAACCAATCGATTTGTTGTTTTATAAGCTTCATTTTAGATCTTGATGATTTTTTTTTTCGATTTGTTCTGGCACACGGTGGGATGATCGGTGGGCGATCGGGCTGCGTGGTGGAACAAATCTCCCTGCACCGGAATTGGCAGCAATGCCCACCTTACGCTGGCAAATCAATCAATCAATCAAAACGTAAGGTTTTCGAGTTATTTGTGAAAAATCGCTCTAAGACATGCATTTTTTAGATGAAAAATCAGTATTTTCAATCGCGAACAGCTCGAAAAATATTTATCGAAAAAACTTCCTAGAACATCTTTTGCTTAGAATTCATCCCTCTATCGATTTCTGTCATTATTTTAAGTTTACTAATTTCCTCCTCCCCCCGAGAAGTAGTGGCATCCACCCTCAGGGTAAAAGCACACCTTCGGACCATTTAGACTTTGCAATACTATCAAATACTATGAATCAAATATCGTGTATTTCGTGAAAATCGATCTCTCCTAACCGGCATACGAGGTTCTGCACTTTTTTGTCTTTACTGTCTATAATGTTTTTATGAAAGCATTCACATAGTTGAAAGTAGTGGCGAACAATTTCTCGTCGGTTGTATTATTTAAGAAACACGTGGTTAGGTCAAAATTGTAGTGATTTTTTTTTATGTAGGTTGCATTGTTAAGGCCAGGGTTCCTGCTTTTTTAAAGTGACAATTATTATGTAGGACCCTGAAATTACAACTGTCAGCCCACTTTAAGCTCGTGTAGCGTTCAAAATTAAATTCTATATACAGGGTGGTGCGTAAATAATGGACCACATAGCAGCAGCGAATTTCTAATATTAATATATTGCTATGTAGCTAAGCTTACCTTAGTACAAAAGCTAATATTAACAAAGTGACAGGGTGTTATAATCAATATTATATTTTTATTCTCATGTAACTTTTGTAGTTTTTCAAATATTGTAATGTAAATTGGTGAATAGGAATCTTTTGAGATGAATGGTACAAATCTGCTCTCATTTTTTATGTAGATCCTAGGAGGACGCCACATAACCAATGTTTAAGGTGTAGATGTACTCTTTAACTCTTTTTACCCGTAACGTTAAGGCTTTTTTAGTAAAAAATCCTAAACCTATCACATTTTGGCGAAAAAAATCATACTTGTCATTAGTCTCAGAAATTGACCGTTTTCGAGAAAATCTCATTTTAACAATCGGCCTCATATTTTAAATAATTTAAAGAAACAAAATTATGGTTTAAACAAGGGTTCAAGGAATAAAAAACAGAATGGGAAAGGAAACTCAACAAAAGAAGTATTATTTCAGAGAAAATGTTCAATATGTTCACCATTCTCCTCGACCTTTCATTGCGCTCCATATACCGAAATCCAACGGGTTAAAATCAGGACTAAGTACTGGCCAAGGAAACAGACCACCATGAGCAATCCAGCGCTCATGAAAATGGGTGTTTTAATAAATTCGTACTTGATTGTTAGAATGTGGCAGGGCACCACCATCCTGCATGAACAACATATTTTGATTCAAATTTGGTAGTACATTCAACATATCAACAATAAAATCATCTTCTAAAAAATGTAAATAATTGTTACCATTTAAACCTCTTGACAACCTGTGTGGTAGAAAATGATCCCACACCAAACATTGATTTAGAACTCATGTTGGAAATGTTGTTGTCGCTTACATGAGTATTTTCAACCAAAAATGAATTATCTTGTTTCTTAAATTGAAGATACCTCGGCAGATAAATGTAGCTTCATCCGTAAATATTCCTTTGATGAATAAAATAGTTGAATACTAAACAGTTTTCGTTATTACTCAATTGTACAGATTCTAAATCATTAGACGTGTATCAAAACAATTTAGTACAATTTCAATAAAATCCTAAAATCAGGGTTTAACAGAAACGGTCGCGATCCCGTAATTTTAAACCGAAGATATAAAATCGTTTTATTTTGATAATGTAAATTAGAAATTTTTATTGGCATATTTTGAAAAAATTTAGGAGAGCACAATTCATGTGCTAAAATAAATTTGATTACTAAATAAAATTATAAATGAATCAGTAAATATTTAAGTAACTTTATCTGGTGTTCGATACATGTTACCTATATTACCAGTTAGCTCTCCAAATGGACTTTCAGAATTCAAAAGTGGACTCGAGTCCAGGTGATTCATGGAATATCCTAGTTGGCCTGTCTCAGCTGTATAGCACGACCGACAGCCTCACGTCATCTGTTGTGGCTGTCTGTATTTGCCAAAGAATCAAGCGACTGGAAAAATAGGCAAAAGTCTCCAGGCTCACATCTGGAAAGCGTCAATATGCCAGCTATCTGCCATCCTAAAGGTCCATGTCTCAGAGGTGTAAAACAGGATGCAGAAGGCTAGATGTCATCGTGTCTGGTCTTTGTGTGTTTCGTGATGTTCCTGTCACGTCAAATTTTACTTAGGTGGCAGGTTGCTGCGAAACTCTCATTTTCTCAGTTTTCAGTATTGTGCACAAGGGCTTCAAGGTGAACTATCGTGTTTTCTGCCTTACAATCATCTATCCTTACCATGTCTGGGTGGTTTTCGTTTGCTTGGTCTATAGTCATAACTTTCGTATATTTGACCCCTCTTACTCTTTACAATTTTAACTGTAAAGGTTACCTCCCATTTGTGGCTTGAGGTAGTGATAATGAAAAGTGCTCTCCTTGAAAATAAAATTAACCCATAAAAGTGTTTTGTCAAAATAGTGTACACCTGGGGGGATTTTTGTTGGTGAGCTCCCTTGGTACTAATGTATTTTCTTATAAACATAATGTTCAAGTAATACAGTTAATAATAATAATAATACAGTACAAGATAATACAGTTAATCAGTATATTACAGATTAATTGTAAAAAGGGAAGAAAAAGAACAAAAGAAAAATTGAGAGAATACAATGACAATTAATATTTAGACAATATTCATCAGATTGATCTTGTTAATTAAAATTGTAATTCCCAACTAGGTATATCAAATTGATACCAGTTTCACAATATTTTATAAACATGAGAATTATCGTTTTGATTATTTTTATCCAAACACAAGATTTCTGTTTTTTAGTGAAATGTATTGAAACTATTTACGCGCAAAAATCTTTCATGAAGTAGTTATTAAAATAAATAACAAAGCGTCAATCTCGGACGAAAACAGGTTAACAGAATTTTTATACTAGAATTTCTCTACACTTTAAAACAAATAGAGGGCCATCTGTGTAAATATTAACCATGCAAAAAGTGAAAATATTTATTTTTACTGAATTAAATTTAGTTCACTGTTATTCAGTTTTGTAACTATTTAGTCAGGCACAAATTATGGGCAAAATTTAAAGTACTGTGCAAATTGTAGTAAAGTAATCTAATTCTTTTTTCTTTTATACAATGTGTAACAAAATAACATGCGCAAATCATAGAAACGATACTCTAAGTTCGATGAAGTGTTTATAATAAATCTATGTAATGGCTATTCTTATTTTGCAAATGCATAATTTCAACCAAGTAATATCTAAAACAATGTCAATTTGTGGAAAAGACACTGAGAAATAATTTTTTGTAAAAAGGTCCACTATCCCTTTTGGTTACTCCTTTATCGACACTAGAAAAAGACAATTATTTTTCAATAATACATTGTTCGAAAACGACTCCCTTTAAATTCTACTTCGATGTGTCTAACCTTTCTTGAGATATTGCCTTGAAAATGGTACTTATTATGACACATTTATTTATATAAAATTTTTTGATCATTTTGTCACGCAGTGTCGCGTCTTTTGACATCGTCCTGTGATACCCTGTATATAGTTATAAATTTGGGATTGATTTAGAATAAATACAACATAATTTATAAAGAAAAAACTTTATTTTAATTTTGGCACCAGTTGTCTCAAAATCCACTGCTGGTGGTAAAACACTTTTTGGTGGAAGTGGAGTTTTTTTGAATAAAAGTTTTTTGTATTTGCCGTTTTTTTTACTGGTGTTTTCACCTCCTGTCCGGAAAACCCGAAAAAATAATGTTTCTTTGTAAAAGAATGTGTACATCCTGAATTATGTACATGGCAGACTGTATATAAATAACAATATTAATGCACTTTATTGGCTTGCTAACTTTAATACATTTCTTTGCACAATTCCCACTGATTTTAGTAAACATTGAACATTAAAATGCACTTACAATTTTGGTGAGTCGGTAACATATGGTAATGGTTTTAGAAATGGTTGCTGGTGGTGGTGTTCAAACTTCAAAGGTGAGTGCGGAGGAATGGCCGCTAATTCAGCCATCGCAGGTCAACATTGCGGTGCCGCCAGTTCACATTGCAGAGTCCATGCTCACACCGCTAGGTATGCACAAACACATTGCACTCTATAGCTTTTCCTACAATAATTTTTAAGGAAGTATTAGTATAGCGGTTATTATTTAATTAGTGTCACGAATATATTCAAATATATTATGTTAGATTCTCTTAAGGTTGTATTCAAGAGAAGATAGATCTAACAGAAAATGGTTAATATTTTTTATCATAACTATTCTCTTATGCATGTATTACCAAAATATAGGAATAAATAAGTAGAACACAAAGAGAATTTATGATTATGACACTTCTATATAATATTAGTTGTTTGCAAAATTACTAGACTTAAACACCAGAAACATATAAATTTTTGCAATTGTTAGTTTTGATGTGGCAATGTGGTTATTTTGCAGACGACTATTGAAAAAATCTTCGTAATCTCACTATTGTTGTAGTTCCTACGTAGATATTCATTGACCATCACTATGAATTCGAAATACAAGGGAAATTTTAACAAACAAAAGATCCAATTCTGCACATTTCCGTATAGGTACTTAGGAAGGTATGTGTATGATTTGTTTACATTTTCTTAATTGGAGAATTGAGCTGGCACGTCTACGAATATGGAGAATTTTAGTCAGTGCTTTTTACAAGTTTTTGGAAAGTAAACAAATCTTATTTGTCCCTTCTTAACTTTTATACATGTGCAATGAATCAGCTGTATTTATAGTATTTTGAAGTTCGGCCTACAAGTGCTGGGAATGTTTTTTACAGGGTTTACGGGTTGGTTACAACTTATTTGATTTTCAAAATACGAATTTATCCGGGTTTGTCTTAAATGATTTTACGTTAACATACTGAGGCATCACATAATATATGTGCAGTTGCTATTTTCCAGCAGGTTAAAATTTATTCAGATAAAATTACATTATTCTAATTATAGGTGTTACTAAATCTATTTTCATTAAATAAAAAAATTGAATTCATATAACTGTTAGTTTCTACAATATTCATGACAATTTTTAAAATTATTGTTTTTCCAAAGGACTTTGGGGAGTCACAAAAGTGGTCCTTGGATAGCTAGCGAAAAACTGAATAAGAATCCAGTTGTGTTATGTAATAGAATTTAAGATAAGTGTACTGATTATTTTAAATATCGATTTCACATTTATTTAAGAATAATCTGTTGACAAGGAATTAAATTTTTATTCTTGTCTATTTATTATTTTAACATGATGTATCCTCCTATTGTTATCATAGTTGGTGTAACAAATGATGTTTATTTAATGGCAATGAAAATGCCTCATTGGTTATAATGACAGAAATTTATCTTCACCTCATACACGTTTATGCTAAATTAATGTCATTAATCTTTTTCAGAAGTCTGATAATATCTTGTTTTGGAATATTGTTAATAGGAGTGTTAAATCTTACTATATTCTGAATGAGTAATACCGAGAAGCCTACAGACAATAATGTACTGTGTTTACAACTACCCATTGCCATACTCTTGTAGGAAATGAAAAGCTACCTCATGCACTCCGTTTTCTAACGTTTCTAGCTACCTAAGTCAAGGTCGTCCGTTGAAAGTCAGTAAATGGTATCCGAGAAGGGCAAGGAACATTTGTGCCGTTTTTGCAATTAAAAATAAATTGCAAAAAGGGAGCAAATGTTCCATGCCCTTCTCGGATACCAATTACAATGGGTAGTTGTAACAATAATAGGAAACGGAAAAATGTGTACCGTCAATGGAATTATTGATTAAAAAAAATTAATGATTGAGATTAAAGTCAATGATATCCTCAGATGACACGTATTCCTGTCAAATAAAAATAAATTACTTTATCTGAAAGTCAGAATAGAGAGACTCAATCAATCTAAAGCCTTTCAAAACTCAAAAAAGTGTACGGTACAGCAAGAAATCCAAATGTTACATTAGGGAGACTCGTGAATCAACTCAAAGAGGCAAGAAACTTACAGGATTCATTGTTTGTTTTTTTTTATCCATAGCTGTCCATCTTTCTTCAGTAAGTTTGTGTAAACTGGCTAAAAGACCTCAGTCGATGGCTATTTGGTATTATCCAATAAAGAACTTATTTATTTATTTAAGATGGCAGCTGTTGCGTTTTGACTATAGAATGAAAAACTATTACATTTCTGATAGTAATCAGAAGGTACTGAGGTACTGAAGATTTACCTACACCCTTTCATACAGACACATTTTACAATCTCATAATAATAATAATAATAGCAATCGTCTTTATTTACAACCACAATCATTGAAATGAAACAGAACAAATACATAATTTAATATTAATTTTAAAAAACTGTGGCATAAAAGGATAAAGTTCAGTTTGGGTTGTGGCAACAAGGGTATTGCAGAAACTGTTATATATAACTAATAAAATCAATGTATGTTTTGATGTGCCTCTTTCATGTGCAGAAGTAAAAATAAAAGTAATATAAAATGTCGCTCACTGCATATTTTAATAAAATAGTCCCATCTACTCTTGAATAATTTCAAGCTACCGAAAAACTGTACAACTTTGTGCGAAATCTGTAATTAATATTTGTTATAATGAGCCATTTCACAAATACTTTCATTCATCAAAAAATGAACCTTCTCAAAAAATCAACACTTCTTTAAGAAAGTGTAATATTTTATCATTAAATTGCACATTTTGTTATATTTATAACTGAACGTAAATATAAAAGGGGACTATTTATTACTACTGCTGTGACAATTGCTATTTTAAAAGTAGGGTTAGCTGAGGTGAGAAACAATCTATTAGTGTGTTGTATATCGATGTCCAGTGCCACATTTGTATTGTCGCTTATATATACATGTACATCCATAAAATAAGCTGTTTACTACCTACACTAGTTGCAAATTTTGTCTTGAGAACTTAGGTATGGACAAAGATTTTTAAAGCAATACTGATAAATAACTTCTGACCTAAACACAAGCATTAATTTGTTCTAATTGCATAATTTTAAATATTGTGATGAATGTAGAAACTGATAATTAATTTAAATTAAAATATTATATTTAATAATCTTACTTTTAGCTAGAAAGTTGCTTGTACAGATAGGAATGTACAATTTTATGTCCTATAAACAATTTTTATGTTGTTTATTACTTGAGATAAGTCACCCATTAACAGACATTGGGTGTTTACTACATAACTTTTGACCATTAAAAAAAATTAATTTGGTGAATGACTTCTAACATTGGTGCGAGATAAATAACTACTTTTATTTATTTCTAAAAAATAAAATATTTCAAAAATGAAATATACTATTGAAGGTTTGGTATTTGGCAAATAATAGTTTATTTTGTAATGTTTCAATAAAGTACTTTTGAATCTTACTTTTCAACAGAACAAATAAGGAGGAAGGACGCCTTAGTAAAACAAGCTTTGGAAGACAAAGAAGGTTTAGTAGCAGACATGATGAGTATTCCCCGAGAACACTTCCAACATATAGCTGATATGGCTAGTGTAGATACATCGACAAGTCGGGATCCATCAGAACGAGTACTAGCATCGATTTTCCAAGTTGATCAGTTGCAGAAAGCCGTGAACCAGTCACTTAATATATCAGAATTGGAGGCTTTAACAGCCAAGGGTGGTAAGCATCCATCATGCGCAAGTCAACAACCTTCAGAAGAAGTATCCTCTGGTCCTCTGACGATACCAGCAATTCTAGTCAGAGACATAGCAACTTCTCTTAGTTCACAGCTCACGACCCTTTTGGTAAGTACGTTTCAGTTCAGCTTGATAAATTTTTTTATTAAAGTAGGTCTGAGTAGGTCTACTTCGTTTATTCCTTCAAATAAATAACCATTTAAGATAACAATTATATTATAAATAAAGATGTTATTTTGAAAACTGTCCAACCATTTTTTCAAAATTTTACCAATTCGAAAAAAGACAAGAAGACATTAAGAAGGAAAAATAAAATTGCAGCAGTGGAAAAAAAAGGTTTAAAACGTGAAAATTCGAAGAAATCTAGAGTGATTGTTGCATGAATACAATACATCCCTTTGGTAAGGGAGGGGAGTAATGTCTCATAGAAAATACATGCAATTTTTTGGTCTCTAATATTACTCCTTCATGATCCCTCTTTTTACCATCAGTAAACAAAAAATTAATTAAAAATGTATGTTGTTGCTGTATACTATATTTTGTATATATTTATATATTATCTAACTCAAATTTAAAATTTTAGAGCGAAGTAAAACAGATCGAGGAAGAGAGGGATATGCTTAGAAAGGAATTACACAGAATGAAGGAAATGATCCATGTGGAACATAACCTCCATAGCCCCACGCCTGCTGATGACAGTGAGGATCTAACATCGACAGATTGTGCCTCAGAGCTGCATAACGATGAGAGCAGCTTACAGGTAAGATGAATTATGGTATTTAATCAATAAATATTCATGCAAATTCAAACCTAAATATAAAGGATGAATTTCGAAAGATAAAAATGGTTTGGTTCAACTATTTATTTCGTTCCCTTGCTATATTTTCTCATTCAGGAATGAGCCGAGGGGCCTGAGTATAAAATCTGCTCACTTTCTTTCTCACATTCTGATTTAAAATATTTGTTTTTAAAATCATCAATTCCACTATTTACTGCCAACTATGCAATGGGCTCTATTAATTAATACTAGTTTGTGTTCAAAATATTTAAATTTTAGGAACCTACATTAATATGTTAGGGATCTACAGTCCTGAAGGCAAGGAAAACTAAATTCTTATACAAAATGTCTTGTCAAATTTTGAGTTTACCAATTTAATTGAAAATACAAAATTAAAGAAAAAGGCATTTATTTATAAAAACTGCAAAAAATATGGAAATGTGTTTTATTATTTCTCACCCAATATGAATTTCCTTGTCAGACATTAGAGGTACTGAACTTAAATTTTAACAAAATGTTCTCTCGACGTTTTCCTTACCTTACTATAAAACCGAAGAAGTCTTTTCACATGGTATATTTTTTACCGAAAATGTGACAAAATCAAATGGCGGGGTGCGGGGGGATTGGATCATAAAAGGTAGACATTTTCACAGAAAGGAATTTAATTGAAATATAGCTATATTCCACCGTTTAAAGTTTGTTCTCTCATGACAAATTAATATACAGAATACTTTTTTTGTATGTGGATATTTGTGTAGGGGGGGGGGGGGGGGGTAACAATTACCCCTTTTCGCGAACGTATTTGTTCAATGATCTCTAATGGTTTATACATTTATTTAAAAAGAAATCTGGGTTTGTTACACATGGCAAACAAAAAGAATATGATAATTAAACATCAATATCTCTAACAGCTCACGAGAAAGTACTGAGAGAGAAATAAAGAATGTTTTTATGCTTTTCTCAAAATGTTTTTTCTCGAATTTTGCAATTCTGAATTATTTGGCAAACATGATAGATATTCAACTTTAGCAGAAAATTTTGCATTATAATCTTTTTTTCGTTTCGTATACCCTTTAGCGACTCCCCCATTTGACCTTAAAATGCTTCTTAACATTTTGACTGCTGACGTAATACAGCCACTGAACTATGTAATAAATGGAAGACCAATACAGATATATGCGCGTGAACAAAATGCTTCAATCATGCAATTCAAGGTCCCCGGGATATGCGTCGCCGCAGTAGAAATCTAGTTTTAAAAGTATGTTGGTGCTTGAGTCAGAATGCTTCTGGAAGACGTTATGCGCAGACGCAATTTGTCTTTAATTTTTCTCCCATAGCGGGAGGTCTTGGATTAGTGCAGAATTTCAGAACCGGCGTCAAGTAATTCTCTCGTTCTTATCACTTGTTGAAATTGAAAATAAAATAATTATGTTTTAGGCATGACAACTTGTATGTCCTTTAATAAAATTTAAGACAAATATTAACTATATAAGAAATGTCAATCTACACGCATATTTTTGATGATTTCTGAAAAAAAAAAGACAAATTAAAAACACTTGCAATAAAAATAAAGCCGGCCCTGGCGTTCTACACACTGAGATTGCTCCCCTACCGGGGGTCGCCATACTTGCGCGAGATTCAGTTTGACACACAAATAGGTATAGATATTGGCATTCCATTTTTATGTATAATTCAGTGAATACAGCCTATATGACCTGGTGGCTAATTTAATCAAACTTGTTCTTCTGTTGCACATGTACTGGTTTTGGCAAGATAGTGCCAAAAATATAATCTTAAAAAAAATTGAAGCAAAAATTAACAATGAAAATATGACATCTAAAGACATCACGAGCATTCGTTATGAAATCTACACTTGAGCGCTCATGACGCCCTTGGGCATTGCGCATTGAAAGGCAGTAGGGAGATGATGCCTCTAGACGTCATCAGCAGTATACAGTCTAACTTCTCAGAGGAGGTTATACAGAAAATACTTTCTAATAGCAACGTATATATTTGAAATAAACATACATAATTTCAAAACATTTCATCTTTCAGTTCAGTAGCAACAAAAAAAAAAAATTAATGTACATGGTGTTCCAGAAGTTGTGATCAAACACGATTTCACTTCTACAGAAAAATTCGCTGATTAATAATCTATTTAGGGAGTGGCACATTCAGTTTCCTCGATCTCCCCGAATAATAAAAAAATATTAATAAGTTCTGGGACTTCCTGTATAAGAGCTTACAGAATCTATCTTTACTTAACAAAGATAATATGGCAATTAGAAGTGAAGTCGAATCAATTTTTCATAAGGGGCCATTCATTAATTACGACCCTTTGAGGGGGAAGGAGGGAGTCCATAAAGTGTGACAAGAGGGGAGGAGGGGGTCAAACTTTTGTGACATCACATTATTTACATCTATGTATACCATTGTATTAATTGAATGGGATTAAAAAAAAAAATCAGTAAAATTCTACGTCAAAATTTAAAATGTGAGAAGTCACAACGGGAGGGAGGGGTTGACTCCAATGTGACAACCTGTGACATAGAGGGAGGGAGGGGTAGAAAAATCATGAAATCTGCGTGACGTAATTAATGGATGGCCCCTAACTCATATGAATTGATTATTTTAACGATGTTTAAAATTAATTATATTGAAAATAATATGTCGATCTTTATTTCTATGTCAAGCATCTAATTATCATAATATAACATTTTTGTTCAAATGATTTTATAATGAAAATTTATTAATAGTAGTAATAATAGATTATGATTATGATGAATTCACGATTATTAGGTTGGCATGGTGAAATAATCGTACACGAATCACGATTATTTGTTTACTACCTTGCATCATGCCTCATGCTGCTTTAAACTGGATTAACAACATCCGGCACATTCTAGCTACAGTGCCCAATTCGAGATACAAATTATGGTTTTCGTCTTCAAAATACTGGTGCAAAAACAATGCGGCTTCTATATTGTGCCATTTCAAAAATACCTGATAACGAACAACAAAAAGAAGCATCCTCCAGTTCTTCTTTTTATTTATTAATCGTTGTCAACCCACCTTTTTTTGTACAAAATTAATGTAAGGAAGAGGTTAATGATATCCAATAAAGCGCATTCATCAGATATTTTTTTCTATTGGAAAAATTGTTATACATTTCCACTTTTGAAATAGTTGACACTCAAATACTAATTTACTAATGTTTTTGTATTGTTTGTATTGTTTTTATTTTCAAGAATAGTTTATTTTTATTTTGTGTTCCAACTTTTTTATTTCATAAGGGACTGTCTACTACCACGACTGCCGTGGTCTTTAATATTTTTAATGTCATGGTAACCATGGTATTTATCAATCTTAACGCCACAACTATTCTCGAAGACGATGATTGTATAGTAATTATAACAACAACTAGACAAAATCTTCGTGTGGACGCGGGAGCGGAGATATCTTTGATGATCAGAAAATCAACAAAATTTCAACCCTTTATTGGTAAATTCATCTATTCTAAAACCCAGTTTAACTGAATATTTTATTAACATAGTGTTTTTTATTATTTCTTTTTTATGAGTGTGTCTTATATATTTACTTATTAAAAAATTCTATTAATTAATTCTATTTTGGAATATGTTGTTGAAACTAAATAATAACTGCATCAACTTGATGAATTACTATTGTATGTTTGTTTCTCTTTAAAAAAATGTATTGAAAACAAGATTTATAGTCACAAAACGCGTCTGTTTATATATATCCATATATAGGCGATGAATTTCGTAAAGATGAATAATTTTATACAGGTTTACTTAAAATTTGTGTTAATTTTATAGCAGTAAGTACCTAAGTACATTTAAATTTTGGCTTGTATCGTTTTCCAGTTATATCTATCCACTTATGGTAAAGTTAAACACTATCTAAAAATATTATTATACTTTTTGCATAAGAGTATATTCCATTTGACAGGTACTTTTCTAAAATCTCTGAAATAGTTTCCACATGGAAACTACCCTTGAATGCTAACATTCGCCGAGTGTTTCGCTAATCACGTTGGTACCATCTGGAGATGATTAAAATTTTTTTATTATCTCCAGATGATGCCAACGTGGTCGGCGTGGTCGGCGAACCACGCGTCGAATGTTTGTATTATTCAAGAGATTTGGTGTTTGTGAAGATTACTTCAGAGGAAGTGTCACCTCGAAGGTTCCAGCCATTCCGAGGCTTTTGTGAAATCGTTATTTACGCTCATGGAGAATAAAATCCAATCCAATTTTAAACGACTTTCAAAATGTCCGTCTGTTTGTTCGTTCGTCACATTCCTTGGAAGCATGATAACGAAAGAAGCAAGAGTACACTTGTTTTGAAATTTGGGCAGAAGTTGATGGTTATTGGAACTACTGTTTTTAAAGAAATTGACTTGTAAGATATACCTAAAGAGACTTGCAGTATTTGATAGGGTTTCTACAAAAACAAAAATATCCAAAATCATATACTGACAAGCGCTTCGCCGATAAAACTTATATCATCGAAAGAATTATACCCAAATTAACCATATGTTAACTTCTCCAAACTGCGAAGACTATTCTATAAAATGTTCAACTTTTGTGGAAACATTTCAACAAACCGACGAAGAGAACAATGTTTACATTTAGTTTATTATTAGATTTCATTTATGTAACATAAGAGTTGATGTTTCATTATTTTACCACTTCTACCTACTGCTTGCTGTGGTAATAAGGCCTCTAATTACCACGGTTGCCGTGACGTTAATATTTATAAGTACCATGACCTCCGTGGTAGAAGACACTCCCTTTAATGATAGTAATCCTACAATTGTTGTATGACTATCGTAATCGCGAAAACAGTAATTGTTGCATCACTAATTAATATACAGATTCAGAAAGTGTTCGTTTTGGCATGGTAATATTTGGCAATAAGAGCAAGCGAGAGCGAAGCAACTAGGTTATTCTTTTCTATCGTATAGGGCAAAACGAGAACTGACGTGTGTAAGACGGAAACAAATTTAAACTCTAGGGATGTCCACACACATGTGGTGGAGATAGCAGGTGGCGCTTTGTACGATGTGTTATACATACGATAGAAAAGACTAGCCTAGTTGCTTCGCTCTCGCTTCCACTTATTGCCAATTATTGCCATACCAAAACGAATACTTTCTGAATCTGTAGGTTTGTTCCAACAACAACCACGAACTAGTTACAAACTACTTAGAGCCAATCAGCTCTTTATAATGTGGTCAGGTGATCAATCAGGGACTGTTTTCAACCAATCACATTACTTCTGATTAGTTCGGGATTCTTGTTGGAACAAACCTTGTATATAGTTCAGTATACTTTAACTTGGTTGGTCCAAAGGTCACTTCGTGAGTTAAACTAAGCTTGTCGACATACGTGAACAATGTTTTTAGGCTTTAACTTTGTGTGCAAGAGAAAATGAAATCATACGTGCACTTATTAACTCATACACAAGTTAAAGTTTACTGGACACTAGTGATTTGAATTCAGCCAGTTTTTCCCTCATGATTTTTATATAGTACATCCACTTTTAACTGTTATTCGGTCAATGATCAGAAAATGACTGGCTACATTCCATGAAACATATTATATTATATTTGTTTCTTTACAGATTATTTCAAAAAGTGATTGTGAAGAAGAGCAATAGTGAAGTGGCAGGCCATCTGGACAATTTGTAAAAAAATGTTTGTTATGTACTAAAATTATCATCTTTACATAGTTAATTTAAATTGTAAATTAATATATAATGACCCCCTAGAATTGATAGTATATAATATAATATTATTCATATTATTTTTATAATGAACAAAGGAAACGTGACTTTATACACACTTGTACTTTCCTTAAATGTTCTGTGACTCTAAGCGAGAATCAACTCCAGTTCGGTTTAGAGTCGGTGCAATAATGCTTGTGTAGTTGTTGTTCATTATTATAAGTCGCTTGTGGCTTCCCACGGGGACAGCACTTTGTATTTATGTGTACATAATGTAGAATAGGTTTATTATTTGTTATTATATTACCATTATATTCTTATTTATAACAATGTCCCTTCTACCTGATAATAGTATTCTATTTATTCGTTATTCATTTTGTGTTTTTTTTAAATTGTGTATTTTAAGGATTGTGGATGTGTACAACTCTGTTCTTGTTGACTGGATCGTTGAAGCGAACAGAACAGCTGTGTAAAAATACCAGTGTTATTGTTTTATTGATTCTGCCAGTGCCTTTACATGCACCCATTGTTGTTCATACCGCTTTTGTATAACGCTTTACAAATGTGCATTTTTGTTTCAAATAAATTAAAAATCATGGCATTTATGTAGGTGTAAATTATTTTATTTACTTTTTTAAATTTTTCTTTTTTCATCAGCGAATTATATATAATGAATGACACAGCATACAATTTGTTATATGTATTTATACAAACAAGAATAACAGTACTATTAAATAAAATTTTTAAAAGCCATTTTGTTTTGTTTTCTTGTGAAAATTTGTCACTGTAATCGGAGAACAGCTTTCAAGTCATCATTCCAAAGATGTGCTTACGGATATTTAATATTGATAGAATTGGTAAGTAATGTTTAGTAGAGCGATCAAATAGGTAATAATAATAATAGTATAGAATAGAAATGTATTCACCAATAATGAATACACATTTGGTACATTTGGCAAGTCAACACATGTATAAATAGAAAGTATACTCACAAACCAAAAACTTATGTATACATACACATATACGCACATATGAATCTGGAAAATGTATATTATACAACATAAGAAATAAAAAACAAAATATATGTCAATGGCGCTATATGGGCAATGTCAATGTCACATTGACGAAACCAGTTGTAAACTCATAATGTCTTATTTATCAAACCGTAAGCAATACACCAGTATAAATCATAGAAATTCCAAGCTTATGGAGGTGAAGAGTGGTGTGCCGCAGGGGTCCGTCTTGGGTCCAACCTTATTCCTAATTTATATAAATGACCTTAAACGGTCCGTAACAGACGCTAACCTGGTATTATTTGCAGATGACACCACATTACTAAGATCAGACATTAATTTAAGAGTAGTTCAGCAGCTTATGGAGGACGCACATAAAAATGCCGTCACTTGGTTCTCTAATAATAAATTATCCTTAAATGAAAACAAAACAATAGATATGATTTTTACTCGCAGACCATTAGAGAACTATAATAACCCAGATAAAGTTAAATTTCTCGGCGTTTATCTTGATCCCAAATTAAACTGGGGCCACCATACAGAATTTCTGGCAAATAAAATGAGCAAAAACATATTTGTCCTAAGAATGCTGAACAATATCGTACCCATAAATATTTTAATAATAGCATACCATTCATTAATTCTATCACAAATGGCGTATGGTCTGATAAGCGGGGGCCACGCACCACAATCCACTAGAATATTTGGTTTGCAAAGAAAATCAATTGGAATAATCACCAACTTGGGCTACAGAGACGAGGTTAAACAAAAATTTATTCAACTCAAACTTTTAACATTTCCTTCATTGTATATATACACATGTTTAATGTTCGTTCATAAAAATGAACACTTGTTCGAAAAAAAAGGAGACAATAATAAATACAATACTCGCAACGAACAAAACATAAAAATTAAGTATAATAGGTTAAAATCCAGTGATACTGGGTACAATTATTACGGCCCATTATTCTTTAATAAAATCCCGGTATACATAAGAAACCTCCCAGAGTTGAAATACAAACAAATAATAAAAAATTTCTTAGTCAAAAATGCATTTTATAACATAAACGAATTTTTAAATTGTGACGTTTCAGACGTGATATTCGTGATATTTAATGTAATAATTATCGTAAGGATTAGTGTATTTTATGGAATAATCGTGACACGTATTTTATATATATATGTATATATTATTTTTTCTCATATTACAAACTGACTTGTGTAAAACATCTTCATGTTAACAGCACCAATAAAATGATTTGATTTGATTTGATTCAATGAAAATAAAACAAATAGTAAAAGACGATTTAGAGTAATCAGAACCCGTTTTTTTTTTATATCAGACAAACCAGCTAATAGAAACAAGCCTTATTGATTATCTTGTTTGTTCATAAAATCAGTAATTGTATAGAAGCCATTTCTTAGTAGATTTATTTCTATTTCCTATTTAAATATGTTTGGGGGAATGTTAATGTTATGTTAATAATAATAATAATACATTTTACTTCGGTCACATAAATGTATAAAATGGACTAGTAAAAGAAAAAGTCAACGAAAATAAGTGTGTAACATGTAGTACCTACACAAGAGACAACAAAATAAACATACATATACAGGGTGTTTCAGGTACAGAGTCATTAATTTCATGTGAATTTTGTATGATCGTCTCATCGGAATATGATTCCTTTGCTATAAATACACAAAAAAGGTTATCTTGTAACGTCGTAGGACCAACTGGTTTCGAAACATCTGAACCTAAAGGAATTTTTCCAGTCCTCTTGCGTAAACAGAATTTGTGTGGAAATGAATGGTGCCCATTTTCAATAATTAATTAAATTTTTTAATCGTCAAATCTGTTGGGTCCTTTAATTTAGTAATAATAGGTTAGGAGGGGTTTGTGGATCCATAGAATTGCCCCTACAAGTTATTGACCGCACACCTGAAACACCCTATATGTGTAAATTACACAACAATAGAAAATCGCAAACAACCACAAAATATAAACGATGCAATTTATTACAAGTATACATCAAAAGATGAAATTGTGTTTGAAAAAATAGTGCTAAGTGAATTTCAAGCTATTTTTACGGTGGTGTATTAAGTAGTAGTGAAATATAATAACTACGTTTTAGGCTCATCGGTGCATTGTAATAATGCCTAAATCAATAATGTGAAAATATTGGTAAGTAAATTAAAAGACAGTGTGAATCTGGACTTAATAGCAGCAAATTGCCTAGTTAGTTTGGAATGTTTCCTTTGAAGCGATTGGCGATCGTTTGCGTTTTCCAGCATCTTTATCTTGTTTGGCAGTTTCGTAAGTCCAGTTTTCGGGGTGCTATCATTCAGTCAACATTAATGTGCCAAGGAATAAAACTAAAACTAAGTTGTTTATTTTACTATGTTATAGTGGCTAAGGCTACACGTTTTGAGGGACTTTTTAAAGTGTCTTAACAGACCCGCGTCTTCAACGAAAGTCCCACCTTCAAAGCCCCTCGTATGCGCGATTGTACTCTCTCAATCTATTTTGGCGGGATCGTTTTGATTGGTTGTTTACAAACACAAGATTTACCGCACAATAGATCTATTTAGTCATTTGTATAGATTTCCAGTGTACTAGAAGTGTAGGCTTAATGTAATTTTAGAACAAAATATTAAGCAAAAGCAGTATTCTAGTTAATTTACTCTTATTATCGAGTGGACAAAAAGTAACCCGTTACATATTCGCGGGCAGTTGCGTTGACCTGATTTGTTAACAATTCATATGTCCCGGTGGGCATAAATGGTGGTCTAGGTAGTGTGTAATCGCAAAGTAACATTTAAGTTTGCCTAGGAACAAGAGAGAAGTCGTTACGCGTGGCGTGGCAGTTCATATTGCTAACCAAATCTTAGTTAGTCTTGTATGAATTTGTTTTGAAACCCAATGATGATTAATTATTAATGTAAAGTAATATTGATTCATGTTTTTAGTTAAATTGTTTAATCCATGTTAACTTAAATTTTTGTGCAGTTTAAGCTAGTTAGATAAATGTTTTTTATTCAAGGTCATTGAGCTCAGGCCGTGCGATACATTATATTGCATCTATCTATCGTTGTACGATTTACGAATAGTGTATTTCACTTGTTGTTGTAATCCAGAAAGGTTAATAGATTATTTTTTTATAGTCTTTGTTTAATTTCGATAAATTCTCGCTTATTCAAACTATGATAGTTTGGTGTTTCCTTATTTTGCCGAATCTATTTAGTTTGAAGTGATATGCTAGTAATATCTGTATCATTTGATTTCTCCTAACGCAAAGTTAGGTGGCGTCTATCTATCTTCTTTTGCTGAGCTTTTTAGAGCATTACCTATATCTTTTCAGGAATATTTCTTTAGTGAGTATTTAATAAGGTAAGTGATAGCAAATATTATAAGCCAAGCTGTCAAGGTTAATCTGCATCCTGATGTCTCATGCTCTATTGTGATTTATATTTATGATTGTTGACTCTGTATAACAAAAAACCTATGTTATAATTGCTTATTGAAGGAGAAAATTTGTAAGAAGATGAACCTTAACAAAAATGATGAGTGTTTTCCTTTGATATAGTTATAGCTGCCTTGAATGAGACATAAATATATATATGTTTATTCAAAGAAGTGCCGGATATAATTGCGCATCCACTTGCACATATCATAAATATGGTCTTTTGCACAGGGAGTATTCCCAGATGAGTTCAAAATAGCGCGTATCAAGGCGATACACCAAAAAGATGATATAAAAAATTATAGACCTGTCATTGCTATCTAAAAATTCACACACATTCTGTCTGACTGTCAAAATGTTTTAGAAGCAGTTCTTTTTATTCATTAAAATAGACATCTTTTTAACAAAAATGAGACCAGCCATAGTTATAATACTAGAAATAAAAGGAACCTTGTGTCTGAACAAACCAAATATACTTTTATACACAGAAATGTTCAAAATAACGAAAATCCGGAACAAATTTAACTTAACAGTGAGAAATCTTCCCATAAAACAACAACAACAAAAAAGCAATTAAAATATATCTGATAAATAAGGCATTCTATACTACTGAAGAATTCTTCAATGATCATTATGATATATTGTGATATTGGTGTTAGGAAATGTGAGGGTCTATAAAGTCTTTTTTATTAAATTAGCCTTGGCAGTATGCATGTATGTATAATGCAATATACTATATTTTAATATGTATTTTAATGTTTTGTATGTGTTTGTATAGTAGGGTCTCTGTTCTTTATTAACTCAAATTTCTAAAAGTTATGACATAATATATACAAAATAACTATAATAATATATGATATAGTTTGTAAACTACTAAATGTTGACACGTTCTATACCATAATAGGGTGGTATGTTGGAACAAATAAATTTTATCTATCAATCTGTCTATCTATGATAGAACCTGTAAAATGAAACAATTTTATAAATTTTCTTTCTTGGGTCAATTTTGAATATGTTATTGCGATCTCTTAATTTTACCCAGTTTTGCATTGAAATTAAGCTTAAAATTTATCAATTAATTTACTAAAACATTCGTTAGAAGCCAACTACATAAAAAGAATAATAACAGCAGTTCTTTATTATTGCGTTAGTATACAATGTAGTACCTACAATATAATCAAAAGACCATGGACCTAGTTTACTTCTGCCATTTGACTTTCTAAACATCCACAGGAACCCACCTATTGTTATAAACCTTAATCGAAGATATAGATATCACATTAATAGATTAATCACTTTTTATTTGTTAACAACAATAGATAGGTACAAAAGCAATGTAATTAATAATTTTTTTAATAAAGATTCCAGTCTGTTAAAACAGACCTCTACTAATATCACATGCTAAAGCATGTGATATTAGTAGGGGGTGCTTCCTGAGTCTAAAAAGTTGACCTTGTAGGACATGGGTGTTGGCCATCATGTTGGATATCAGTTTTTCGCTATTATCTCCGAAATTGTTGATCCTACTATAAAATTATTAAGGACTAAATTTTCTATTTCTTTTATTACATTTTTTTTTAAATCAGTGGTTTATTAATTATAGGGTATTAAGGTTTTTTTGAAATGGTTTTTCAGTCTTTCAGAAAATATCACAAACTGTTGACTATGAAAAAAGAGTCATTGTCAATCGTACAGAGCGTACAATTATCTATTAATTTTGTCCAAGGTATCTTATTATAGAATTAATAGTATTCGACAAAACATGCTGGTAATAGCACCTTAGCTTTAGAAAAATCACGTTTAAGATATACCCCAAATTTCATTGAGAAGTCTCATCATTGCAGCATTTGGCCGAGAGCCCTTTTTCTGGGATTATCGGAAGTTGGGCTTATGGCCGAATCTGACAACAGAAAATGTGGGTAGGGGTATTTCTGGATTGTTCTTGACGTCTGCATAGAAACATATCACATTGCAAGAGCAAACAGTCTCAAGAAAACATCGATGTGAACTTACAAGGCCATATGGCCGCTTCCAC
Source organism: Stenurella melanura (assembly GCA_963583905.1). Classification (NCBI taxonomy): domain Eukaryota; kingdom Metazoa; phylum Arthropoda; class Insecta; order Coleoptera; family Cerambycidae; genus Stenurella; species Stenurella melanura. The sequence goes on along the minus strand of OY757309.1, from coordinate 217,897,575 downwards.
CGCTGTGACATAGTAAGCCTTCTTCACCCCCCCCTCCCCAGCACTTAACTGACGAAGAGAAAGCAAAAAGTAAAAACCAGTCATTTTTTGTAATGAACGGAGTGTCTAGAATGTCACCCTCTATATTTAGGTATGAACAGTCATTCCAGATAATTTATGTACTTTTTCAAAACTGTTCGAAAACTCTGTGATTTCATTTACGGCTCCCTATTCCTGACTAATTTAATAATTTTTGTTCGCAGGTCAATTAATCTTTAAATTTCTCTATTGTTTTCTTCCATTATGACAAATAATAAATTTACGTAAGTAATGAATATAGTAAAATGAATATAGTAAAAACGTATTATAAATGTTTTGCAATTTAGTCCATGAAAAAGTTGCAAAAACATTAAAAGTGCTGTGACAGAGAGGAAACTTGGGTATCCTCCGTTTTCGAGGGTGCTGAATACGATGGTGATATTTCAAAGCCTCCAGCCCCTCGGGAACCACCCCCTTTTAGTGTTTCTTCCATTCTAAGCATGCGAGAGTTTGTCAGATCGGGTTCTTCGGGTAGGCCGTATGGACTTTGACCATCCAATATATTACCAACCCCCGGAGCCGAAACTACACACACCCCTGATACTAAAATCTCCCCAAAAATTTTAAAATTGACAAACATTTGTTTCCATTCGTTTGCAAGGGTGCTCAATATGATAGCAACATACATTTCTCCCCTAGCCTCCACTAACCACTTCCAAATCCACGAAACTACCTCCTTTTTACATTTCTGGCTACTGGGCATGTGGGGAATCGATAGATCGTTGGTATTAGACAAGATTTCGATATTGCACAGCAAGCTGAGTGCCGAGACATGCAGTCACCACAGGGGTTAAAAACGCCCCCTCTCCTAAAAATTGTCCCAAAAATTCAAACTTTGTGAAAACTGTTTGTCCATGTTTTCGAGGATGCTTTAAATCGATGGCAACATAATTTCCTCCCCTACCCTTCGCTGAAACACCCTCAAATCCCCAAAACCACCCATCGTAATATTTCTTGCTAGTGGGCATGTGGAGACTGCTTGGATCGGGATGTTCAATAGAAAGGTGGTGGTGGGTGGTTTTGGGGATTTGAGGATGCTTCGCAGTAATGGGTGGGAAAGGAAATTATGTTACCATCCTGTTGAACACCCTCGAAAACGGAGATAAATAATTTTCACAAAGTTTGAATATTTGGGACGATTTTAGTATTAGGAGAGGGGTAGTTTTTAACCCCGGGGTGACTGCATGTCTCGGCACTCAACTTGCTTTACAATACCGAAATCTTGTCAAAAACCTCGATCCAACGATTCCCCATATGCCCAGTGGCCAGAAATGTAAAAAGGGGGTGGTTTCGGGGTTTTGGGGGTGGAAAGTGGAGGGTAGGAAAGAAATTTGTGTTGCTATCGTGTTGAGCACCCTTGCAAACTAATAGAAGCCCATTTCTAGGCTCTATTCATTCCTATATTAGCATTGAATATGTCCCAACCACTTGGCTGTAATGAATTCTTCTGTTGAAATGAGGCAATCTGCAGTTGGATGTTAAAAAATCACCACAGTCACAATTATGGGTATTAAGAAAAACTTATGTGAATACCAGTTACGAGACATCTAATTAATGTTTTTGAATCATTTTCTTTTCCTAAAACTGTGCAGAGTGGCCAAAAATGATTTTTCAATTACGAACTTTTTAAATTTAATTTTCTCAATTTTTTCAAATGGAGCACCCTGTATGTTTTTCAACGATGTGATGTAGAAATGAAAAACTAACAATTTTGTAAGTACTGCCCTATGGCTAATTGCAACCAATTTCGTTTTATTAATAAATAAGTGTCAAATTCAAGAAAAAACTTAAAAAAAGAGGTTCCCTCAAATAATTCATTAGAAACATTTATAATAGGTGTTCGACATGTTGCCCATTTTGATTCACACACGTCTTTAGGCAATTTTGAAATGAGGCCATTTAGTGGGACCATTTCTTCCAATCCATTGAATGAGTAAATAGTATTTACCGGTCCTTTACTCTGTAATGTTTTTTTGTACATGCTTTTGCCGCTTTCGTTATTCGACAAGCAATAAAACCTTAGTTTGGTATAAACTGTCGTGTACAATGGAGCATTTATCACACTTATCGGTCGTTAGTTACAATTTGTACTGAATTTAAAATATTTGGAATTTTACAATATGAATTTTAATAAAGCGGAACTTGTAGATATGACTTGTTTTGGGCGAGTCAGACAGAAATTGTTCACTTGCCAATAGAATTTATCACCAACACTATCCTTTCTTATTAATCTTAATTGTCAAATAAGAAATTAGACAAATTCATTTTAGGATTTTAATTTGCTAGCATAACCAGAATTCAGGTTATCGAAAGAATGCAAAGATTTCATTAATATTTCTACACAAAGTTTTTCTTTTAGTTATAGATAGTTATTTTTTCTGCTGTTTGCAAAATCCTATAAAGAATGTTTCAATAAAGTAGTTATGATTTTGTAAATCGTTATTAACCAATTTTGGGGGTGCACTTGCCCCACCTTACCTAAATTGAGAAAATTCAATTTAAAAAGTTCTTAATTGAAAAATAATTTTTATAAATTAACTGTACAGGGTGGCCCTGTACAGTTTTAGGAAATGCAAATTATTCAAAACACTAATTAGATATCTCGTAACTGGTATTCATATAAGTTTTTCTTAAAACCCATAACTGTGACTGTGGTGATTTTTTCCATCCGCAGATTGCATTATTCCAACAAAAAAATTCATTACCTCCAAGTGGTTGGGATATATTCAATGCTAATATAGGAATGAATAAAGCCTAGAAAGAGGCTTCAAAAAATGTACTGATATACATAGCATTCCATTAAAAAAAAGGCACTTGGTCCTGTAATTTCGTCTTGGCTCGCCCTCTATGTTCGAAAATAATTTCCAGTTATAGACTTTTTTATTTAATTTACTTGCAATTTTTTTTAAAATTTCTAGCTATCGTAGAACTCGAGATATCGAGGTCCGACGCACTATTGCCCCACCCTGTATAACATGAATATTTGTAGATGGCAAACCAGTTATGACCGGATTTATATATCTACCATTCTTTGCATATTCTGCGTGTCTGTTTGTACCCGGAATTATTTCGTCCTTACGAAATTATTTAGTTTTCAGTTTAATAAGTATACTTAATTGTAGATTATTCTCAAGGATCAATGTTCATGGATGGGGAGGATTAACTCGGGAGGGAGGAGTGTACTTGTGTAAGCCCTAGCCAACGATGTTTTGTTTTTCATTACCTAGGGAACATTAGGATATCTCAGCAGGCTGTTAATTTAGTGGGCGACTAAGTAGTTTTAGGGGGTAAAATAGGGGGAAGGGGGTTGGAAATGACTCTGTTTGTTGGGAAATTGATTAGATATTCAATGTAGGCGTGAAAAATAATTTTTTTCAAATTTTTTTGTTCAAAAATAAATTAGGCCGAAAACCGGCACTTAGGGACCCTTCTCCTTTCAGGTTTTCTATAAATATATGTTAAATAATCTTTCTCTTAATGTCCACTGCTTTCAAACTATCTTCACGGAATGCTAATGGTATTATAGTAACAATCCCTGTGTGTAAAAGAAGAATAATATATAGAAGGCATTGTATAGTAGGTACAGGCTAATTAGCCATTTACAGCCGATTTTACAATCACTAGTTAACTTCCAGTCAGAGTTAACTTTCAGGTTATTATAGAAACTGGGTTTTACAATAGCTGGTCATTTTCGATGTGGTAGTTATCTAGTAGTTAACTTTACTAGCAGATGAGGTGTGGGTAAACTAGAAGTTGGCAGTTTACTGGCAATTTATAACCTATAAAATAACTGTCACAAAATAATTTTTTGATATTTTGCCTAAAAATGGATATGTACGAAGTAAATGCATATAGCAGTGATAAGTAGCCAAGGTAATCCTGTATAGACCTAACTTTTTCGAAGAATACGATGGAAGAGATTTTTTAAATAGATTGAGACTAAATACTACCTACTTACTTAGTAATAGACCACTAACTCATAAATTGCTTCTGGCATTTATATTTTGTAGCATTTTTTGATACCTAAATATTAAAACATGTTATTCCGGTGCGTACGGCAGCCGATTTTTGTTGGAGAGCACAGGCCGTGGGTTAGGATTGTGTGTGGACACTCAAGAGGGCGCCACCGGCTGTATATTACGTAATAAGATTTAAATAATTTTGCCAGCTCGGAACAAAATTAAGTTATTAGCAACCATGCGATGGAATACTCAAAATATATCTGTGATATCTAAACTCTACTTTACTCTCAGATCTCAAAATTTAAGCAAATATCAGGAGTATCAGAGCAAATAATAAGAACATGTAGACATTAGACATTTATTAAAACACAGACATGAGATGTACCACAATAAAAACAAAATAGTTCCCCAATTGTTCCCCAAACTTAATCTACATGTGCAAAAGAAATGCAACATATGCAAGGACACTTTCTCAAATTATTTCAGTGGTTTGTCTCTTTTTATAGAAATACAACTACGCTTAAATGAAAACAACAATGAGTTTCAAATTCACAACAGCGAGTTAAAAGGTTTACAACGGGTTAAAATTACAGCTCTCAATAACATATTACGTAACAAACAAGATCGTGTGAGCTAACTTTTGCAATGCTCGCTGTGTGCACTAGAATGTTACAGACGGATCTAAGAGAACATGTTCTATTAAAAATACTTCATATGTGACATAGTAGAAAGTAAACTAGTGTCGCTTGGTACCATGCTCTACTTACAAAAAAAGATCTTAAGATACTTCACATACTAGGTGTGTAGTTGCATAATCGTTGTGTAATTTACTTTAATATTTTGACAAAAAACCACTGAATAAAACTATAAAAATTTCTCTAAAATTATGTAACTAAAATGAAACAGTAAAACCTGGTTGGAGCCTTGGCGTTTTCTCTGACAACTGCAGCGTGATCTGTTACCACTTCTTAAGATGTTCTCGACGTTGCTTACGACTACGACTCCGTGTCACTCCCCAAAACTCTGCCAAAATCTCTTGGAGACTGCTGCGGACAACTCTCCAACCAAAACTTCTCTAAACGTTAGCAGAACCCATATAAAACCAAACATCTGAGTAATAGACTTCCTCCTATTACTCCTCTAAATGCTGGGCCCCCTTACATAACCAAAATGATAGCACCAAACACGTGCTTATGCCAAGTACAAGCCTCTCCAAAACATATACTTGTACCAAACATGGACTTATACCAAACATATGCTTATACCAAACACTCTGTAATAATTACAATAAATAAGAACTAATAAAACACCAAACTAAGTAAAATAAAAAGCCTACCTCTTATAGAGAGTATTGTATAACCTTCACGAAACACGTGGCGATCGGATTACGACAAGCAACAGAATTCCTTCCTGGAACTTACAAAATGCTTCTGGCAGGACGGTAAAGAAACACTGGGTACATCAAATCAAATCCCTTTTCAGTGTCAGCGATGTAAAACCCAAATTCTTCACTACAAAGCCGGGACCGCCGCCATTTAGCTACCTCGTCGCTGTCGACTCGTCGCTGTCTCCTCGACCAATCCTCGACGGAAAATCCGCTTGGCAATTCACCATGTTCTCAGTGTTGCCAACTTGAGCATCTAGAGAAGTCTTTCTCTAGCCAATAAAAATGCGCCAACAAAAAGGACTTGTAATTTAAAGACTGAATTACACCATTGTGTAATATCCCAACAACAGAATACGTGAGTAACACCTCTAACTTAAAATATTATACACAAAAGAAAGCACGATTTCTTTCCCTGTTAAGAATTTCAGATATGCAACCCACTATGCCCCTTGAAGTACGAGTGGTTGCCTATCAAGCAAATGAACTAATGGGTTAATTTACTGTATTCAAACTGAAATTATTAATGTAGATTTTTCAAATGCTACACCACCCCCTTCCAAAAATAAAAAAAGAAAAAATCTTAACTAGAAAACTCAAAACTCAAAAAAAGATTCTTTTCTTTTTTAACGTTACATCTGCCAGTGACCACAGGTGTTACAACAGAAAGCTCACATGACAAGAATTTCTTGGATATTTGGTAACTGCGTGTACCACACGTCCATAAGGAGTCAAAATCAGTGAAAGTCATAATCGGTAAGGTCATAATCGGGAAAGTCTTATCCAAAGGAAACTCAAAATCACGAGACTGGTCACACTATCGGAACTACAACAAACTGATCAGATGAACACTACACAACAATACAAATCAAAATGATTTCATAATCAAAAGATCTATCTACAAAACACAAATTAAGACTCAAACTCCCAATTTGAAGCCTGATGTAAGCCATCTTAGCCCACCGAAATTTCAGAATTCGAACCAAAGTGAGCCTTTAGGTCCTTAACGTGCCATTCACCAGCGTCGGTTCCATCAACATTGGTGAGGGCATACACTACACGCGAAACTTTCTTACGTACCGTACACAGTACATACTTAGGAGCTAACTTCCTAGAAAACCCAATCGCCGCGTCCGAGAGAACTTTATTTTTGCGCCAAACAAGGTCGCCTTCCTTAAACGAAACGTCTCTCTTACGGAGATTGTAAACTCTACTATTGCGCTGATACGCAACATGAAGTCTTTTACGAACTTCCTTAAAAACATCTACAAGGCACTTCAACTCTGAAGCATAGCCTTGCCTATCACCTGGCGATATCTCAACATCGTCAGTGGAGACTACCTCTCCATAATAATTTCCTGAAATAGGAACATGCCTACCAAAATTCAAAAAGGACGGGGTGAACCCTGTCACCTCATGCTTTGCAGTGTTAATAGCCTGCCTAATCTTATGAATTTCTTTGTCCCAATTCTTGTGCTCTTTTATGTAGCACCTAATGGCAGTACCAACTGTCTTGTTATTGCGCTCAACAAAATTGCACTGTGGAGAATAACGTGCACTGAACCAAATCTTTTGTACCTGATACTCTTTTGCCAGTTTCTTAAACTCAGAGCCTGCAAACTGTTTTCCATTATCACATAAAATGAACTGAGGTACACCAAAGACAAGAAAAACTTCATTCTCCATAAACTTAACCACGTTTTGCGCAGTAGCCTTACGCATAGGACAAACTAATGTGTACTTCGTGAACCAGTCACCTACCACAAGTAAATGAGTGTTTCCCTTCGAAGATCGTGGGAATAGGCCCATAATATCAACAGACACTATCTGCCAAGGATAACTTGCAGATTTTTCGCCACCCATAAGTCCCATTCTAGCCGTGTTTGCTATCTTCTGAGAAGCACAAACTTGACACTTTCGAACATACTTCATGACGTCCTGGCGCATTTTTGGCCAGTAATAATGTTCTTGCAGACGAGCCAATGTCTTGAAGAACCCAAAATGTGCACAAACTGCAGGATCATGGCATGAACTCATGATTTGCTGCCTTTGTCCCTTCGGAACAAGTAACTTCCACTCCGTAAGATTTGTCTGCACCGATACACGAGATGGAATGAGCTTATAGACTAAACCATTTACTACTTTCCATTGAGGATAACGTTTTGGAAAAGAGGAAATATTTTCACGCATGGATAGATACCAATCATCCAAATTTTCCAAAGAAATTTCCAACAGAAGAACTTCTGGTTCGGCCGGAGGAATGCGAGACAGTGCATCTGGAACTACATTGCAAGAACCTTTTCGATGAACCATATCAAAAGTATGTTGGCGCAGTCGAACTGCCCAACGTGCCAATTTTCCCGTCGGATTCTTTAAGTTGTTCAACCATAGCAGCGAATGATGATCAGTGACCACTGTGAATCGAGTTCCTTCGACATAAGGCCTGAATTTTTCGGTACAAAACAAAACACTCAAACATTCTCGCTGTGTCACTGAATAGTTTCTCTCCGCTCGAGACAACGATCTGCTTGCATAAGCAATAACTCTTTCCTCACCATCCAAAAATTGTGTCAGAACACCACCTATCCCCGTATCACTCGCATCACTCTGAATCGTGAAAGGTTTAGAGAAATCAGGTTGCGACAATATAGGGGCGGAAACCAATGCTTCCTTGATTTTTAGAAAAGATATTTCTGCTTCTGCAGACCATGAGATAGGCTGTTTCTTCTTCTTTCCCTTCGTGAGATCACTCAAGGGAGCTACCAAGGTAGAAAAGTTGCTTATGAATCTCCTGTACCATGAACAAAGACCAAGAAATCTTTTGACTTCTGTTACATTCGTAGGACGAGGGTAGTTCACCATAGAAGAAACCTTATCAGGATCTGTACTTAGACCATTTGAACCCACGACAAAACCTAGAAATTTCAAGGACGTCTTGAAAAATTCGCACTTTTTCAGATTAATAGTGAGATTGGCCTCTTTCAAAAGGTCTCTCACTTCTGAAAGCAACTGAACATGTTCCTCAAAGGTGGAACTCGTAATGATCACATCATCCAAGTATGCAAAGATCTTAGGCTCATACTTGGGACCGAAGATTGCGTCAACCAATCTTTGCTGTGTTTGACTAGCATTACACAAACCAAATGGCATGACCGTAAAATGAAATAGACCTCTACCAGCTACACTAAATGCTGTCTTTTCCTTGGATGACTCATCCAATGGAATTTGCCAAAAAGCTTTCCTCAAGTCTATTGACGAGATGTACTTAGCATCACGCAGCAGATTAAGTATTCTGTCGATATTCGGCAGAGGGTAGGAATCATGCTTGGTTATCTCGTTGAGAGGACGACCATCAAAACAAAAACGATACTCTCCACAACTCTTTTTGACCAGGAGCACAGGAGAGCTCCAAGGGCTGTGAGAAGGTTCCACAACACCTAACTTAAGCATGTCATCTAACTCAGAATTTAATATTTTCATCATGTACGGAGACATGTGATACTGTTTCTTCTTAAATGGCTTAGCATCTCCAGTGTCAATTGTTAAAGTTATTTTGTTAGTGCGCCCCAATGTGGTCTCACTACTAACTTCCTCAAAAGATTTAATAACTTCATCAGCTTTTCTCCGCTGGTGAACACTAAGCTCCTCAAGTGTCATCAAATCATAAACCTTGTCAACATTTCCCGAATTTTGAGTCAACTCAACATTAGCATGACCCAATGTGCTTTGCACATACCAGTGGTCTGCTTTGAAATCTACCATCATTTCAAACTGCTTCGCAAAGTCGCTACCAAAAATAAAAGACTGAGGCAAAGAAGGCACTACTAAAGCTTTCACAATTTGACAGACATCTCCTATACATATGGGCAAATCAACCAAACCCGTTACTGTTTGCTGATTCCCATTCGCAACAAACACACTTTGAGTATGAGATGGATTGATCTCTAAGTTCAATTGTCTCAATAACTCAAGGCCACCTGAACCAATAATAGAAGCATTTGCTCCCGAATCAAGCAGAGCAACTATGTCCCTACCATATAATTTTACAGAAACGTAAGGCCTGTTGTCAGTACCTTTCTTAACAAACAATGGCGCAGCTTGCCCATGCAAGTCTGTCTTACCCGAAAACTTATAAAAATTCCTAACGTGTGAGAGCCAGGACTGCCACTCTCTCTTACTAAAATACGAAAATTTTCGTTTGGCCAACCTACTGGGAACAGTGTGGCGGCTAGAACACACCTCCCTTACTGGTTTTTTGGAACACTTCTTGCAATCAGCTAACCTAACATTAGGCATACCACAACGAAAACAAAATATTTTCCTTCTAGCTTTGCAAGACGAGAAAGTGTGGTTCGACTTACCACAATTCCAACAAATTTTACTACTCCGAGCCTGTGCTGAAGTATTGGGATTATTGGCGCTATTCCCGTTTCCTGAAGTACTTGCGACTACCTGCTCTACTTTGGCAACAACCTGTTCAACCTTAGGAGTCGTACTCCCTACATGACCAAAATGACTATTACTCCTTACATTCTGTTTAGCATTACACGAACAACAACATCGACTAACTGAAGGTGAGTCTTCAACCGACAAGTTAGAAATCTGCGGTACATAACTATGCCTAGACTTTAAGTAAGCAGCTTCCTCTAATTTTTTGCATAAACCGAACAATTTAGCAACTGTATCTGCCTCACATAAAGCTAATTGACCTAAATATTCCGGCAATAAATTATTCCGAATGTGCTTAACTTTCGTGACTTCACTAGGAGCATGACTAAGTCGACTATACAAATTTTCCATTTGCGCAAAGAATATGGTTACCTTTTCATGCTTCTTTTGCTTACGACTTTTAATTTGTTCCCAAATTTCATCTTCCGCGTTGGGTGGTAAAAAGTCTTTCTTTATTAAAGAAACTAAAGAGGCCCAACTATCTACACTAGTCTTAATGCTGCGATACCAAACAAAAGCATCTCCCACAAAAAGTTCTACAGCGGCATTAAATAATTCTTGATCATCAACTTTACGCGCCTGCGCTAACTCATTAGCACGCTCAATGAAAGAATAAACAGTCTTAGGATCCCCATTAAATTTTACTCCCCACTGAGAAATTGGGATAGTTCTGCTCGCGCACGTCACTACAGGAGTGGGCACGTGAACAACCTGACTGTGCACAGTTTGATTCAAGTCATCATTCGGAACCATAGTTACTGTTACTCGTTCATGCAAATCGGCCTCTAATTCTAGACATGTAGCATAGGATTCATTTCTAAAGGTATTTGCGGCTTCCGCGTCATCGCCTTCTACAATAATGCGTTGAACACGACCGGTAACATGAGCAATACGAGACTTTATTCTTTTGAACAAGGAATCAGAGGAAGTGCCTTCGAAATCAGCAATTAAATTTTTAATAGAATCTAATGTAGCATTTACAGCTTGCTGCTCAGCATTGAAATCAAGTTTATAAGTATCTAAATTGATGAGACGACCCGGCCTATCACGTTCTTTTTCCAGCAATCTATTTAAAATTTTCCTCTTATCCTGTTGATTTCTGTTGGAATAAACATTTCTGATGTTCAATTCATATTCCAACTCCTCAAGCAATAAATGATTAGATTTAAAAGTATCTTCCATGATCAAAAAAATTTTAAAAGTGCAAATTTCTAACTAAATCAAACGTTAATGTAAAGAGCAATAACAATCACAAATGCAGGCAGTAAACAAACACACAAGTCCGCTGCTTAAAATAGCAAAATGTTCCAAAAATTCTAAGTCCCAACACTTACTTACTTACTACACCCTGTATAGTAAAATATACAATTGCTATTAAATGCAGCAAACACCAAACTTAAAACTGCAGTGAGAATTATCATCAATAAATTCAATCATAAATTTTGGAAATATTCTTTTCCACCCTGTATATCGATTTAATAATTCCCCTCAAAATCTGAAATATTTTCTAACCATAAGCAGTTTTAATTTCGTAACCAGTACTTCTCCGGAAAATGTAGTCTATTTTTTAAAAGTGGCAACGTCGCAAATCAATCGCCGGAGTCTAAAGAAATGCCAGTGTTTTATTGTACATCTCACAAAAACTTTATCAATAGGAATCGTATTCCTGCATGAAATAAAATAGAAATGTTAATGTCTACACACGTTCCTGATATTTGATTAAAATTAAATTATTTACTACTAAATTACTTAAACAAAACCAAAAATTATTGTGTCCACACTCGGCTCTTATTAAAATATGAAACTTTGTTACTCTAGGTGTGTTTTTGGTGTAACAATCGCGCCTCCACGTTGTTGCGTCACTTTTGGTGTAGCAATCGGGCCTCCACGTTGTAGCGCCACTTTTGGTGTAGCATTTTTTGATACCTAAATATTAAAACATGTTATTCCGGTGCGTACGGCAGCCGATTTTTGTTGGAGAGCACAGGCCGTGGGTTAGGATTGTGTGTGGACACTCAAGAGGGCGCCACCGGCTGTATATTACGTAATAAGATTTAAATAATTTTGCCAGCTCGGAACAAAATTAAGTTATTAGCAACCATGCGATGCAAGGGCGGACTAACCAACTGTGGGGCCCTGGGCTATTAGTGCTTTGGGGCCTGTACCTATATGATGCCCCTTAATTGATGCTTGATTAACTTTAAACTTTGGTGGTAAGAAAAGATCGATAGGTTGATTTTTTGAACTTAGTAATATGTGATACATGTCAGTAGCGTGCAATTTTAAGAGGGTTTAAAAAGTCGATTTTCCATAAAAAGTATTAGCGATTTTTTTAGAAAAGAACTGGTAAGGTATTCTAAATCAGCATCTTTAGAAACCCTTTGTACAAGATTACATCGTAGTGGGTTCAAAGGTTTTTGAGATAGTGACCGTCAGAGAAAGAATTTTTTGAACTAAAACTAATTTTTATCTGTAAAACGAATTCTCAAATCAAAAAAATGTATTCATTATTTTTTGTACAGAGTACTATATTGTACTAGTTTGACTTTACAACAAAATAATTATTTATTTAATAATACAAATTTAATATTTGCAGGTGTCAATTTATTTATTGTTTTTCATTGTTTTTCTATTATACTTTTTATGTATTTTGTTGTAAAATCAATTCAGCCTAGTACAATGCAGTATCAGCTGATTACTGAACTAGACTATATTAATAATAGCCAGTCGCGAATCGCTGGCGCAAAGACTGTGGATTGCGATGCGGAAGCAGACAAGAGCAAAAAATATTACATATACTATTGTATTTATTATTTATACCGTCAATGAGATCACCAGTACAGAGTATAGTCATAATCATACAGTATTAGGTTTTTAAGTCAGTTTTCAGCGTTCGGGGGCCCCTTCATCATCCGGGGCCCTGGGCTTAAGCCCCTATAGCCCCCCCTTTAGTCCGCCCCTGATGCGATGGAATACTCAAAATATATCTGTGATATCTAAACTCTACTTTACTCTCAGATCTCAAAATTTAAGCAAATATCAGGAGTATCAGAGCAAATAATAAGAACATGTAGACATTAGACATTTATTAAAACACAGACATGAGATGTACCACAATAAAAACAAAATAGTTCCCCAATTGTTCCCCAAACTTAATCTACATGTGCAAAAGAAATGCAACATATGCAAGGACACTTTCTCAAATTATTTCAGTGGTTTGTCTCTTTTTATAGAAATACAACTACGCTTAAATGAAAACAACAATGAGTTTCAAATTCACAACAGCGAGTTAAAAGGTTTACAACGGGTTAAAATTACAGCTCTCAATAACATATTACGTAACAAACAAGATCGTGTGAGCTAACTTTTGCAATGCTCGCTGTGTGCACTAGAATGTTACAGACGGATCTAAGAGAACATGTTCTATTAAAAATACTTCATATGTGACATAGTAGAAAGTAAACTAGTGTCGCTTGGTACCATGCTCTACTTACAAAAAAAGATCTTAAGATACTTCACATACTAGGTGTGTAGTTGCATAATCGTTGTGTAATTTACTTTAATATTTTGACAAAAAACCACTGAATAAAACTATAAAAATTTCTCTAAAATTATGTAACTAAAATGAAACAGTAAAACCTGGTTGGAGCCTTGGCGTTTTCTCTGACAACTGCAGCGTGATCTGTTACCACTTCTTAAGATGTTCTCGACGTTGCTTACGACTACGACTCCGTGTCACTCCCCAAAACTCTGCCAAAATCTCTTGGAGACTGCTGCGGACAACTCTCCAACCAAAACTTCTCTAAACGTTAGCAGAACCCATATAAAACCAAACATCTGAGTAATAGACTTCCTCCTATTACTCCTCTAAATGCTGGGCCCCCTTACATAACCAAAATGATAGCACCAAACACGTGCTTATGCCAAGTACAAGCCTCTCCAAAACATATACTTGTACCAAACATGGACTTATACCAAACATATGCTTATACCAAACACTCTGTAATAATTACAATAAATAAGAACTAATAAAACACCAAACTAAGTAAAATAAAAAGCCTACCTCTTATAGAGAGTATTGTATAACCTTCACGAAACACGTGGCGATCGGATTACGACAAGCAACAGAATTCCTTCCTGGAACTTACAAAATGCTTCTGGCAGGACGGTAAAGAAACACTGGGTACATCAAATCAAATCCCTTTTCAGTGTCAGCGATGTAAAACCCAAATTCTTCACTACAAAGCCGGGACCGCCGCCATTTAGCTACCTCGTCGCTGTCGACTCGTCGCTGTCTCCTCGACCAATCCTCGACGGAAAATCCGCTTGGCAATTCACCATGTTCTCAGTGTTGCCAACTTGAGCATCTAGAGAAGTCTTTCTCTAGCCAATAAAAATGCGCCAACAAAAAGGACTTGTAATTTAAAGACTGAATTACACCATTGTGTAATATCCCAACAACAGAATACGTGAGTAACACCTCTAACTTAAAATATTATACACAAAAGAAAGCACGATTTCTTTCCCTGTTAAGAATTTCAGATATGCAACCCACTATGCCCCTTGAAGTACGAGTGGTTGCCTATCAAGCAAATGAACTAATGGGTTAATTTACTGTATTCAAACTGAAATTATTAATGTAGATTTTTCAAATGCTACAATTTGATAGCAGGTGACGTGACTTTGGACCAAAATTCATACATTTTACGTATATTACCCATTTTTCCAGTACCAACATTATAAATTTTATTCACACCCTCTCGTTTACAAATCATCACTTAACTTTATATTGAAAAACGCATGTGTCGGTAAAGTTATAGTTAACCTGCAAGTAAAAGTCAACTAACTTGAAACTTGTAAAACCGGCTGTTAGGGTAACAAAAATTAATGAAAGGAAAGGATCATCTCCGGGATTTAAGTAAAATAACATAAAATGTAGAGAAAAGTCTCAGCTTTAATGTGGAACTAATGCCAAAATTCATAAAAAAATGTATCATAAATTAAAAGTATTACAAGATGGCTTAGTAAACTTTGTACAGTTCATCCACAGACTTATTCATATCTTTGCCGGGAGTCTTTAGAATGATAATTCATTTTGCTAATATATTATTATATAATGATATATTAATCCAATTGATATTACATTGCAATTACTTTTGTCGGAAAAATATGCCTTGCAATCAAACTAGAGGGTATAATTCTCACCGATCAGTCACCTCCAAATTTTGGAGTTGAATTCGCTACATCCTAATTAACAATAATAGCACAGTCTTAATTCTTTAATTATAAGTACAATAAAACATATTCTTTGGAATTATTTTAGAGTTTTTTAAATGCGTGCAGTATTTTTTGAATTGGTCTACATTATTCATACACTTTCAGAAAATGCATAATTATACATTAAAACATATAAAGTCGGGTACAATTCAAACTGACGTGTGTCATGGCCGCTAAAACGTCTGAACTAAGATTTTATTTAAAGCATAAGAAATACCAGTAGTTCTCAAACAGTTCTCAGCAATGATATCGCTAAATAATTTTAAAAATATATAAAAGATACTATCATAAAATGTTAAGATTATTAATTTAGTAACTTCATAATTTTCGTGGAATTCTGATTATACAGTGTCCATAAAGTTGGCTACATATGGGAAAAAATTGTATTTTTTACATTTCTAAAAAACTCTATTGGGGGTTTGTTTATGCATGACACATGACACATGTCATGCGATCACCGGTTTGGCAGGACTGTAAAAAATAGTTGACGGTGGTACCGAAAAATGGGTCAAATTGTTAAGATATCGAAAAATTTGATGAAGAAAAAGTGCATATAGAATACAAGGACTCCGTATAGTCGCGTCATTTTAGCATGAAAAATCTGAAAACCTCAAAAAAAAGGTACAGGTCAATTGACTTAATTCTTGTTGCAAAGAGTTCACAAAGGCATTTAAAAAACAGTACCTTTTATTTTTTGGCGGAAATGTTTTGGTTTCATTTCTTTTCCGATAATTGGCCAATTTAATTAAATTAATTGAAAAATTTGTTATCATACACAATATGCCATATAATTAAATGAAAATGGTTACTCGGGGGTTTCTGGGGTCGCTGATCACCAATCTGAAGTCCAATTTGGGAAATTCAAAATGGCGGACCGGAAATCGGGCCATCTTCCAGAAGAAGAATGAGAATGGATATCTTGGCCTTGAAAATCTGTACTCGGGAGTTTTCGGGGTCTCTGATTACGAATGCGAAGCCTGATTTGGTAAATTCAAAATGGCGGACCGGAAGTAGAGTCAATTTATCAGAAAAAATTCATATTTTTTCGTTCTTGGGCTGAAAATGACTACTCAGAGGTTTTTAAGGTCGCTGATTACGGATCACAGGTCCAATTTACGAAATTCAAAATGGCGGACATGGGAGGAACAGTCAATCTCTTCGGAAAACCTCGTATTATTTATTTTTTCGGGCTGAGAGTATGAAAAATAAAAAAGTATTTCCTGAAAAATATACTACTTCTCGTCCGCCATTTTGAATTCTCCCTAACTGGACATCAGATTCGTTATCAGCGATAACGAGAATCTCCGAGTCCCCCCCCCCACGTTCAGCCCAAAAAAGAAAATAATACGAGTTTTCAGGAGAAATCGAGTGTTATTCCGGTCCGACATTTTGTATTTCGTGAATTAGGCCTTTGATTCGTTATCAGAGGCCTCAGAAACCCCCGAGTACTCATTTTCAGTCCAAAAGCGAAAAAGATACGAGTTTTTCTTGATAAATGAACTCTACTTCCGGTCCGCCATTTTGAATTTACCAAGTCAGACCTCAGATTCGTAATCGATCAGCAACCTCGAAAACCTCCTAGCACAGATTTTCAAGGCCAAGATATCCATTGTCATTTCTTATGGAAAATGGCCCGATTTCCGGTCCGCCATTTTGAATTCCCCAAATCGGATTTCAGATTGTTGATCAGCGACTTCAAAAACCCCAGAGTAACCATTTTCGTCTAATTCTATGGCATATTGTGTGTGATAACAAATTTTTCAATTAATTAAATTAAATTGGCCATTAATATTGTCCAATTATTGGTCCAAAATTTAAACCAAATATTTCCGCTAAAAAATAAAATCTATTTTGAAGCAGATATGAGGAAAATAAAAAAGTGCAAATTTTACCCCTACCATTAATTACTATATGAAAAATCATAAACTCTTGTGTCTATTTCACAAATATTTGACTAGTTTCGATAAAAACTGTATGTATTTTAGTTGAATAAAGGTATTTGCATGTAAAAAAAGAAACGAACCCCCAATATAGTATTTTTTAGAAATCTCAATAATACAAATTTTTCCGATATGTAGCCAACTTTACGACGGACACTGTTGGTATATAGGTTCGGGCACAAATGAAACTGATAACAAAAAATGAATTGCCCAATTCAGTCAATAACAATGAGTAATCAGAAAAAGAAATCAAAGACTAATATTGCTACAGTCCAGCAAGAGACACGGGAAGGTTTGGGTATTTCTTGCCAGGAAAGGATAGGATCGTAGTATTAGTAGGGGAAACGATGTCAGTAAAAATAAAATATTTCATATAACAAAACAAAATCTGAAATCTCTATGAGAATAACGAAAATAAATTATTTTTCTTTTAGCGGTAATAAATAAAAATTCTAGTTGACAAAATAAAAAAAGACACGTTTTTGGGGAAAATATAGTTTCAACAAAACTCGAGGCGCAGTTTAATAAAATAAAAATTATAGAACGAAAATTATTAACTTTTAATAGAGCTTAAATAAAAAAAAAAAGTAGAAGGGCGTGGGGATCGATCCCGCACCAACCCCATTTATATTTATTGCATCGAGCATCTTACCGATTGGGCTAGGCTAGCTACTTTGTTCTAATATGTACGTAATAGAAAATTGTAAGACTTAATTATTTGATATTGTTCGTTTAACGGATGAATATCCACTATTTACCACTAAAAATAACTTAAATATTTCATATAAAGACGTTTTTCATATTTAGAGTGGTGTTAGTTCACGGAAATAAATAATATTCGTCGTCAAATCACACAGTTTGAGAATCGCTGAGCTTATGACTATGTTTCTCACTCCTCAGTGTGCATTTCATATTTCCGTCTCAAAAGAAGTGGGAAAGAATCTTGGTAGACATACATTGACAATGTCTTTAGGCTATGGCTTTAAGTTTGTGTGCAAGAGAGAGTGAAAACGTATGTGCAATATTAATTCACACAACGGTCTTTTTAAATTTTACCCGACTATACAACTTATTTGTTTCTTAACATTCTTCAAAATATAGATTAAAGTGCGTGGAATCGAATCCATACAGTGAAAAGAACCCATTGTTACGGGAGAAATAGGGAGGATGCATAAAACTCAAAGACACGAATAAATCAACTGTATTAAAGTTACTAAGCCATCTTCTAACACTCTTTTCTCTCTGATAAAAAATTGTGTGAATTTTGTGATTAGTTCCACATTAAAGCTGAGACTTTTTTCTACATTTTGTTATTTTCATTTTTTTTAGCGGCTCTGAATAGTAAGAATTATGGATCGATGTGTCCGGTCGTACGGAACTCCCGGAGAATTCTCATTTTCCACGCATTTCGGAAAAGCTCAAGGCTATAAATGGAAAACTGGATTTATCTCCTAAACGGCTTAAGTAAGACAAAAATCTGTGAAGACCTTTTTTGTAGAGAAAGAGACGAGCTACAACTTTAGTTGTAAACTCTTTTCTCCATGTTTCATTATTTAAGCCGCTAGAGCAAGAAACCGAAAATCTAAAAGTTTTTCCAAATTTTTTAAAATTTTCCCGGAACTTGGAAGTGCAGAGAATGCATCATTCTATTCTACAGATTATTACCTACTTAAATCCCGGAGATGATCCTTTTATTAATTTGTGCGAGGTTTTTACAAAATTTTGCATTCATTGCTTCTACTAGTAGAAGAATGCTGCTAATTATAATTGGAATATTTAATAACAGTGTACCTAGCATTATGTATCAATTTCAACGTGTAGGGTTTAAATTGTTTATGAAAATATCGAAAGTTTCTTAAAAAATGTTAAAAAATAAGCATGTAAATGCGACGGAAAGAAAAAATTTATCAATTTTCAGTAATACAGAAATTTTGATTAGAGATAATATTTTTCAAACACTATATGCACTTCCAGTGCACTCACTACGATCAAACTTGTGGCTCATATGATTTCTGGACTCTAATCATTTCTCTTGGCAAGCAAGATGTTTACGGTTTGAGATATGTACCTACCGATCAAATGTAAACTATTCTCTGTTTTCATATTTGTAACGATAAAGTAGAAAATTGTCAATCTACGCCCTTGTTGATTCATATCGAGATGAGTGTAGATGGGATTGAATAAATAATTAAGACAAAAGTTTTAGTTTAGTACATTTATTAAACATGTGTTAGGGAAGGCAACATATGTAGACATAACATTTAACATTTCCTTTCTATTTATAGTAGGTAGGTACTGATTGTTACACTTAACATACATAAAACAAACTTTCAAACCTTTCTAGAAATCCTCTAGGAAGGTTTAAAACATGAGTGGATCTTAAACAGTCAAATTATCTGTTAAGTGTTTAGAGATCCCAAAATTTAATTTTGTCAAGGACTCTCAAGTGAGGGCTCGAACACATTGAAAGTCATTAACAATATTTCTCCGTACAAAATATATCGAACAAAAGTCTACATTAAACAGATAATATTTACATACTTCTTTATGATAATACTTCTTAAATTTTAACATGTAATATAATATTTATTATATATACAAATAATTGATTAAGATCATTATACAAATAAATAAATATACACGTCGTACAAAAAAATTCTTTCAAGTCCATATTTAAGCGTCATGTTTTTCAGTTGAGTTTTTTCTGTAGAAAATTATAAAACTGTTTCATTCGTGCACGTCCTAGGTCCATTTACTATGGAATATCTAGACGATCCATTCCTTGCATTTGCTCCAGCTTTTATAAAAAGATCCTTAAAGGTTTCCCTAAATTGCCTAGACATGCCACAATAAATGGCAAAATTGATGGGATAACTTAAAATAATAAAAAAATTTGTAAACAATATTAAGGTATTGGCTACATCGTAATTTAAAAATTCGAAAAATGTGCTGGAGACTATGTGCAGGATGGTTACTACCACCAATGGCAATTCCACAATTAAGAATACCGTCACTACAACAATCAGCATAAGCGTGGTACAATTCGAGTCTCTCAACTTCTTGCATTCTGTCTTTTGGTTCTTCTTCGTGGAGAGTAGAATGTCCCGCCGTTTCTGTGCTTGTTTTAATGCTCGGAATAATAATAAGTTTAAAATGACTAAAGCTACACATGGTATTAAATGCACAAAAAATACCCTGAATGTGTAATATGTTATAAAATAGAGATTTTCGGTGATATATTCTTTCACCCAATAAGCTCGATCCCTGGTGCACACGTGGATGGTTTGATTCCGCCATGTGGTGTCCGCCTGAAACAAACAAAAATGTAAATGAACGTATATATATATTTTTTTAACTTGACTTAATCAGATATTATAACTCCTTATTCAAATTGGGTCATATTCGTCGTACAGAGTAAAGAGTGATTGCCAGGAGCGTGTAAATTGTTATTTTTATATAACAGTGATATATTATAATTTTAGAGCAAGATGTTACTAAATTTTTTTATTTAGGGCCCAAAAATATGAGAATGTGCAAGCTACCAACAACATCTTAGATCGAAATAAACATATATTTGGGACCCAAAAAAATATATGTGATGTATGAAAAAAACTTTTTGCATACATATATGTTCTTTTCTGTGAGAGGGCATAAAAATATTAAATTGGCATAAGTGCAAATTTAAAATATTTATACCCTTATCATTTTTTCATTTCTCGAAACTAATATTAATTTGAGGAAATATTAGTCCAGTCGGTAAAATAAAAAATACACCAGAAGCTCGCAAAAAATGTTATCTGACATTTTCCTTCAGTAACTGTCAGTGGTAGGATTAAACATCACAAAACCATAAAAATCAGTTCTGGGAGTGCCGCGCAACCCCCCCAAAAAACCACCAACTTCGGTGAAAAAAGCCTTATTTTACTGATAACTCGTTAACCGTTGAAGATATAGAAAAATTGCCTATTATAAAAAATAAAGCTTGACTAATTATCTAAAAAAAAGTCCTCTTGTAACTTTCTTGTATATTCCATGGTTTTTGAGAAAATCGGTATTCACAAAAATTGCAAAATTTGTATTTTTATTGCGCGCGAATTTTTCTCATTTGAAATATTTTGTGCACGGTCTATAGAAAAAAATGAATTGCTGGAAAACCAAATAAACTAGGAAGAAAAATCAAAATGGGTTTTAAAGAGGATATAAAATAATCACTTGTGTTGCCATTTTTTATGGCTGTTGATATTTATTAGTATATAAAAATAACAATATAATATAATTATCTCTTGATTTTTTTGTGCATCTGTTATTCACAGGCCCATAAAAAACAACTGACTTTAATATAAGTTATAAATGCATTATCTTTTAGTTCAAGGTAGTACTTCAATGCAGAAAAAGTTAGGAACAAAAATATTCACATTTACAAATTTACCAGCATTTTGACATTAGCCAAGAAAAAATCCAAAAAACCCTGCATATTCAATTCCTCGATATTTTTTATGCAATTTTTAACTATTAAATGATTAGAAACAATAGTTATATGATATATAAACCAAAAAAAAAATTTTTGACCTTAATTTTCAAGATGTTTGGGTCTTTTTTTATTTTTAGGAAACAATAGAAAATTGGCCAACATTTGGCTAACTTCAATATGCTGGTAAATTTGTAAATGTGAATATCTTTATTCCTAACTTTTTCTGCATTGAAGTACTATTACCTTGAACTAAAACTTATATTAAAATCGGTTATTTTTTATGGGCCTGTGAATAGTTAAAAGCGCAAAAAATCAAGAGGTAACCATATTATATTGTTATATTTATACACTAATAGACATCTATAGTTATACAAAATGGGAAACACACGGGAGTATTTTATATCTCCTTTAACACCCATTTTGATTTTTCTTCCTAGCTTGTTTGGCCTTCGAGCAATTCAACTATTTCTATAGGCCGCGCGCAAAAAATTTCAAATAAACGAAAATTCGTACGCATTAAAAATACAAATTTTGAAATTTTTTTCAATATCGATTTTCTCGAAAATCATGGCCTATGCAAGAAAATTACAAGAGAACTTTTTTTTGGGAAACTGGTCCTGCTTTCTTTTTTATGCTGAACAATTTTTTTATCTCTTCAACGGTTAACGAGTTATCAGCAAAATAAGGCTTTTTTCACTGTGGTGGTGGGGGGTTTCGTGGCTCCCTCATAACTGATTTTTGCGGTTTTGTGATGTATAATCCCTCCACTAAAGGAAAATCTCTGATAACGTTTTTTGTTATGGAAATCTTTATAATTATTGGACTATATATGCAAGTTTCACATAAGGGATCATCCATAAACCACGTAATGCTGATGAGGGAGTCGGTGGAGTGACTACTAATGACTACATGGCGTTACAAGGAAGGGGGGTGGGTTAAGTATTATTGTCACATAACACTTTTCTCGTTTGTCTCTATTGTATAATGTATAATTTACATTCCTATTTATTGCGAAAAGTTACGTTACGATGGGAGGGTGGGATCAAGCTGAATGTCTACATGGTGTTACATGGAGGGTGAGGATAAAAAAAACGTGAAAAAACACGTTAAGTGGTTTATTAGGTTGCATTGTGCCGCATACCATAATAAAATCTTAAATAAATATCCGTCATATTTACCGATAAAGTAAACTACCATAGTGATAAGTTATAGGTATAGGTACCTTAAATTTGCGATTCAGAGACCACTTCGTGTCATAAAAGCTTCTCGTATTATATAAATATATACTGCTTAAAAAAATGCTGATTTAAGTCAAGGTTTATATACAGTGTGCCTCAAAGAGTGACCACAAAAACTTTGTTTTTTTCTCCTGTTTTTGGGCAATTGATTGCGAGCTTGCGAAAAATCGTAAACAGGTTTAGCAGGTCTCAAATTAATAGCCATTGTTGAGTAATTACCCCTATTCAGGGGTTGAAATAAATAAATAAATCTAAAACCAATTCTGTACCCCTAAGGAACTAAAAAAGAGAAACATTATAAAGAATAAAAAAATACTATTGAAGTTTTTTTTTTCATGACTAAATATTTAAATAATTTATTTTCCGAATTATTATAAATATTTTTGATCTCTTTGAATATTATTGATTGATTGATTTGCCAGCGTAAGGTGGGCATTGCTGCCAATTCCGGTGCATGGAGATTTGTTCCACCACGCAGCCCGATCGCACATCGATCATCCCACCGTGTGCCGGAACAAACCCCCGGTGCTTTCTTATACCGCCGGACCAGCTGCATACGCTGGATTGGACATTGGACATGCTTGTTGTCAGCAGCGAGAGCCGCATGACGCATGGGGTAGGAGTATAGGATGGAGCATGTAGGTGTTTGTGAGATGTTTCTTCTTGTTTTCCTTCTGTCTTCATCGGATGGAAAGTGTAGGCGTTTGTGAGATGCTTCTTTTAGGTTTTCGTGCTTCTTTTTACTTTCAGGTTTTTGTGATATGCTTCTTCTTAGTTTCTGTCTGTGATCATCTTCTCTCCTATTCTACTTCTGAGTTTTCTGTTTCTTCTGTTTCTGAGTCTGGCAGTGTGTATATCCTTGATATTTCTTTATTGTATTCCATTTTTTGTTGTGCCAGCTTTTCCCAGTGTGTATAATCCTTTCCTAGCTTATTCATAATCCTCTCGATTGTTGTTATCCAGGTGTAGCATGGCCTCCCTATTTTCAGTTTGTTGCTGTTCATTCGCAGCGCTTTCTTTAGTAGGTGTGTCGAGTCCCGTCTTTGGACGTGTCCCCAGTATTTCATTGCGTATGATTCTATTCTTTTGATTATTGTTCTTCCCTCTAGTAATGTTGACGTTTTCTGTCGTTTTTGTGGTTTTCCTGTTTTTGCTAGCAGTTGGATAATGTCCCTTTCAGCTCTTCTCAGACTTCTTCTGTTGGCCTTTGTCGTTGGTGCGTTTTTGACTCCATATATCATCGTAGGCATTATGATGGTCGTGTATGTCTTTTTGGTTAGGCACCATGGTGGTTTGTTGTCCTCAATGAAGGGTAGTAGAGCTCTTGTTACTCTGTAGGCTGTTTTGATTCTTTCCCTTACTGTTTCCCTCCTTTTTAGTTGATTCGTTAGGTATTTCATTCTATTCGTGGTTCTCAGGGTGTAGTCTCCTATTTTGTATTCTTCCCCACTTGTTGGACTTGTTTTTGTCAATGGGTCTCGGACCATTATAAGGCTCTTCTTGAAGTTTATTTTCATTCCAGAGGAATCCAGATGTGGTGTCATGTTTCTTAGAAATTTAACGATGTCTTGTTCTTCCTCGGTGATGATGAGTATATCGTCGGCATATGCAAGTACGATGGGGGGCTTTATCGTTCCATCGTTTCCATTGAAATTCTCATTCTCCTTTATTGTGCTTTCTATCACTTGGTCCAGGACTGTGGTGAATAGTCGGGGGGATAGGGGACATCCTTGTTTGACTCCTATATTCTTCATTTTTGATTCCGTCGTCTGTCCAAACCATTGTATTGCAGTGTTTTCGTGTAGGCATGCTTTTATTATTTTGTTTATTAAGTAGTGCGGTACTCCCCTGTTGAGCAAAGTGTTGACTATAGCCTCATGCCTTATGGTATCAAATGCCTTTTGGAGGTCAATTGAGACTATATATATTTTTGTTCCTGCTTTCCACTTTTCTTCCAGGATCCGTCTGGTGGTGTACATATGGTCGTCTGTTGATCTACCCTTGATAAATGCCGTTTGATAATCTGGTAGTTCGCCGATGTATTTTTCCATTTCTCTGAGGAGGAATTGTGCGTAGTATTTGTACTCTACACTGCAGAGTGTTATTCTTCTGTAATCGTCCACGTTTTGTGGTGATTTGGTTTTAGGGAGCGGTATCTGTATGGTTGTGTTCCACTCCTCAGGCAGGGGTGTGGTTTCCGTCCATGCGTTGGTGATGATTTCTAGGGTTAGCTGTTTTATGTTGTCCGGTCCATAGTATGCTAGTTCGTTATTTATTTTATCTATTCCCGGGGCCGTGTTTCTTTTAGCTCTGGCCATTATTTCTAGTAGTTCGTCTTTTGACGGTGGCTTTCCCAGTGGCCAGTGGTCCATTTCTTGTATTGGTTCTATTTGACTTCTCTCCGCGTTTCCTTCTTCTAGTTTCCTGACCCAATGCTGCAGTGGTATGTATTTTCTTGGCTGCGTATTGTTGTTTCTCCCGAATAGGGGTAATTACTGACCATTTTCAAAAAACCAAGAACAATGCGGTAAACAATAGTCATCTATTTATTGAAGTTTTAATATAGTCGTTGAACATTCTCTCTAGCATACTCTTCGCAGTTCTTTGAGTGTCAGTTAATTTCTTGGGTATAATTGCTGTTTTTATTTCTTAAAATCCTCAATAACTTTTTAATTTGCTAATCGATTTTTTTAAACAATATGGGTTTTCTTCTAGTCAACACTAACGTAGTATACAAATAATGTGATTGAACTTTAAGAAATCCAATAACTTAAGAGTCATCATTACAAGAAATATCACAAACGGACGTCCAGGCAGTTAGGCAAACAGACGGACATGTTAAGAGTAATTCAGAATTTGTTCACTATACAATAAATAAATATTTTTCTCTACGAGTGATATTAACGGTTAAAGCCGTGAATATTAAAGATCTGTATACTTCTAAACTAACAATAGTACGGGAGCCCATTGACAAAAGTGGCTTCGGGCACCGCAGTTGCCGCCGTTGGTGGATATATTGTAGGTACAGTATTTATGAACTCAATTGGAATAGCACGGAACTAGGGGATCTTACGAGGTATTGTCAATATATCGCTTCACATTGAATGAGAGAACACAGAATTTTACAGATTTATATTCACCACTCCTCGTCTACAGTCCACGTGGACTTGATTCGCATGTCACATAGAAATAGGTGGGCAAAGGAACAGCTGTTACCAATTATCCCACCAAATTCTGTAATTGTTAAGGACGGTGAGTCATACCATTCGCGGCAACAAACAAAAATTCCAAACATCAACACAAGAAAAGGCGATATCATTTATGAAAGGTAAAGGCTTGGAAGCACCAGAAAAAAAACTCAAAAATACTTTATTATAACTGATTGGAAAGCAAAATTTTAAAAAGGAATATGAGGTTGGAAAAATTTTTGAAGCACACGATCATACAATTTTACGTCTGCCTCCATATTATTGTGTTTTCAACCCCATTAAAATGGTGTGTGCTGATGTAAAAACAAGACTGCGCCAGTAAAATAAAACCCCACAATTAAGTGGGTCTGTCTTAAAGAATATGAAAATAATAGTAGACGAAATAGGCAAAAGCGATGTATGGAGGAAGTGTGTATCTCATGATAAAAAAGGAAAATTATTATTCTATATTACCACCTATTATTATTATTAATGCAAATACCGATTCAAGTTCTGAAAACTCGGATAGTGACGAATGAAATATTGTTTATTTAAAGTTCATAGACAAAGCTTTTTGCAATTTGTTTATTTAACGTCGACCTATTTCCGCGACTGAGACCGAATTACCGATGCCAGGAAACGAGGTCTCCCTTTAAAATTTTGCCAGGTCGTTCCTTAATAGAATAGTAGACATTTTCTACCTGCCTAACATCATGATATTGCAAAGTTCATAGTATCATGGCCTGACATTTAATAAACAAGTCGCTGTTTTATGCCCCTTCGGAAGGATTTATATACCATCTATGCAACTCCCGCCTAAGATTACATAACATTGCAGCTAGAAGATACAACGAGAGGTAGGTCACTAGACAATAGACATAGCCTTAATATATATATCATTTATGTGACTTATCAAATGTGATAAACATAGTTTTTCATTAACCACTTCTATTGAATAAAGGTATTATAGAAACCCCTTTCTTTAACAATTAAAAAAATAATTATTTAGTATTTAAAGCATTTTTACATTTCTACCGTCGCCGCCCATGCCCCATAAAGGAGTTTTCGTTTTTATGCTATCCCAATTGAGATCGCTCTCTTCGAGAGAGAGAGGCAAAAAACAAAGGGCCGCTTAAACGAAGCCAAAAAATTATGAAAGAAATTCAGGCATATGTTTTGGGAAAAATAAGCATCTTTGTCTCTTGGTGTTTTTTTCCAAAGTGCTTCCTTCTCCTGGAAAAATTAAAAAAAAAATCATGAAAATTTATTAATTAGTTTAGGGTGAAGGAAGCGTTTTAAAGAAAAACTCCCAGAACCATAAGTTGTTTATTTTTGTCTGAAGAATATGTCTGCCGATTTTCAGAATTTTTTAGCCGAAAATAATTTCTGCCAAAGATTTCCCTACATATTTTTTTCTTCAGAAAAATCCCAAAAGATTCAGGTGTTGCTTACACAAAAAAAGTTGTCGGTTCCACGGACCAGACCAAAATTTGCGATTTTTGAATTTTTTAAATAGTTTCTTGAGGACAGAAAAAAATGTGACGTAAGGGGAAAAAACTGACACTGGATTCGGATTCAGCAAGTCAAAGTACACCGGAAAATGATTGGTCTGGTCTGTGGAATCGACAATTTTTTTTTGTGTGCCTCTGTTATTATTATTCACATTATCATTTTCAAGAGTGTTGTTGTTGATTTTTTATTTTTTTACAGTATTGCCAAAACTGGAGAGTGGCGTTATTTTGAAAAGATGAATGGCCATAAAATACTTCATTTTTTTTCCATTCAATCACCTTTCTATCATCAATAGTAATCAAACACTAACATTTTAACATGCAAAGACCTGAGAAAACCTTATGTTTCAGATTTAAATTACGGGAATTAAAGACTCTAATCAAACGTTGTTCCGACACGTAAAAATGTAATTAATAATGAACTGACAAATAATCGTTTCATATTTACTAATATTAAACGTTTATACTTTCGTTAAATGACGTGTAAAACTGCGACAATCTTAAGTTCTACGTGTAATAGAGCGGTGGCAAGTGGTTGAGCATTACGAAGATCTTTTTAACTGGAGTAATTAAAGAGTGATGGCAACAATATGCAACCGCGATGGGTTCCGTGAATGTTCCAGTATAATGCAGATTTCTCCATTTCAGTTGTGGTATCGTGCAAATGGTCGAGATCGCACATAATTACTTCGCATATTCATCGTACAGGGCTTAGAGTCATTTGTGCCAATTAATCGGTTTTAATTATATAGGCCGATAGCGCTGTGGGTTTGTTACATAGCGCTGAACACACTATTAAGATAGACTACGATTGAAATTCATGGTATCCCGAAAGGGAACATGCCGTGAGATGGGGCTATTATTAGATGATTCCCAGGGATATGTTCAGTTTCTATACAGGATTAAACATGAACACATGTGTCGGAGTATCCGATTTATGATTTTTTTGAATATTCCTTAATGGTTTTTAAATCACTGGAAACCTTATTCTTTCTAGATTCAGGTGCTATTTTCGAAATTTTTGTTACAAATGTTAGAGGAACTGTTTAAGTAAAGCGTGTCAGTATCGATACATTTTTAAAACTGATGCAGATAGATGCATACTTCAGTATTTGAATAAATTTGTAAAAAACAAGCTAACCATTATACTCTTCGTCGATTTACTACACTTGTTATATGATTGTTGCACATTCTATAGGATACTCTTCCTAGTTTTTTTTGTAAATAATGTTAGTTTCAAATATTTTTTTTTAATTACAAAACAAAGATTTTTTTTTTCATTTCTAAAATTAACAACTTTTTTATTATTGATCAATTTTGTTCAAAAACAATAGCGTTCTTCCTCTAGCCAACACAAATGTACTGTCCAAATTTCAACACAATCGGACTTTTCTTATTAAATTAATAACTTTTTCATAATTGATAGATTTTGTTAAAAGACAATAAGGTTCTTCTTCTAGCTAACAGTAACTTACTGTCCAAATTTTAATACAGTCGGACTTTTCGTTCTCAAGTTATCGTGCTTACAAGAAACGTGACCGACGAACAGACAGACGGATAGACGGACGGACGGACATTTTGAAAGTCGTTCAGAATTCGACCAATAGCACATTAATGTGAAAATTTTTTCTCTACGAGCAATATTACCAGTTTTAGAAATGTGCCGATTGAATGCAATAATATACTCTTCGTTTTGTATTTGTGAGGAGAATAATAATCATGAGCAATCTCGAACGAAGTTGGAATTTGATATACTTATGTAAAAAAGACACCAGAATTCTAAGATACGTCCCTCATGACTTTTTTTTGCCAGCACAAAGTGGCTGGTCTCAATTTCTGGCCGGTCTAAATTTTCTGTTCAATCGTCTATTACGTTGTCCTCTGAATGAACATTGAGATTTGCAAAAGCTAAAGCTTTAATTAAAAATATAACTAAGAGCAATGATAAACTGCAAGTTTAGTTGATAAATGAATTAGGAAAAGCAAATTTAAGGAAACTCCCCGGAACTCCTCGACGCGACGTTCTAAACAGAACAGGATATAAAATTTTTATTAATTTCATATGATTTTTTTAAAACGTAGGTGACAAGCCGTTCAATCATCAGAAAATAAAGTGCAACATCTCTTAGGCAACCTAAAGCATAAACATGAATCAAATTATAGTTCCGGCATTTACAATATTAGTTGTAAAGATTGTAATTTGAAGTATGTTGGACAACCAAAACGTCCAGTTATAACAAGATTCAAAGGACGCTATCTCAATAATGGAAAAACTGAAAAGTCAAGTATTGCTCAACATGTCTTTGAAGAAAATTATAGAACAGGTATCAGTAACTTAAAGTTAATTAGAAATGTAACAAATAGTAGACAGAATATAAGAATAAACTGTGACTCGGCAAACGTTTTAATAAAAGAGGCAGATAGTCAAAAAAAAAATTAAAGAATCAGCGATAATATTATTGAATAAGGATAGATGCGTGTCGAATTATTCCGTAGATGTCTGTACAACCTGGTTGCCAATGTTAAAGGAAGAACTTCACAAACTAAACATTGTATAAACATTAAAAAAACTGTTAACTGTATCAACAGTTCTATGTAAATAGTAAGTATCTATGGATATTGAATATAACATACATTTTTAGAGCTGTGTATTTATCATACACAGCAAAAAAGATTTTTCAAAAAAAGCCTTGAAAAAGGAAACAGATTTCCGAAACGTCGGCGAAATATTTAATTTCAAGTTTTTATACTTATTTGTGTTATTTATTTATAAAAAAGCAACCTCTAGCTGATCCTTTGACGTAAAAGTTACAGGCGTAGAGGTTATTTACCAGTAACATACTGGCTAATTGTGATATTTTGTAGATTCCCCGACTACCACTTAATAAGAAAAAAATACATGTGGCAGGAAAAATATTATAAATAATTTGATATCTTGGCTTCTAGTACATACACCTAATTTCAAGTTTCTGTACTCTTATCAGCTTGCTCTACTTATTTTGCCCTATTTACCCCTATTTAACCCCCAACCCTTCAACGGAATCACCTCAAAATATAATCTAGTTCCAGATGTCGTTATAATACATACGTGTACCAAATTTCAAGTGAATATCTCAATTTTATTTGACCAACCCCTTCAATAATGGAGTAGGGGTGGTGGGGGGTTGAAAAATATTACTAAAAAATCTGAAGCCTTGGTTTCTAGTACATACACTGAATTTCAAGTTTCTGTACTCCTACCAGCTTGCTTTACTTATTTTTCCCTATTTACCCCTATTTAACCCCCAACCCTTCATCAGAATAATCCCAAAATGTAATCTAGTTCCTGATTATATATACGTGTAACAAATTTCAAGTGAATATCTCAATTTTATTTTATCAACCCCTTTAATAATGAAATGGGGAGTGGGGGGATGAAAAATATTATAAAAAATTTTGAGGCCTTGGCTTGTAGTAGATACATTAAATTTCAAGTTTCTGTACTCTTACCAGTTTGCTTTACATATTTCTTCCTATTTACCCCCCAACCCTTCACCGGATATCTTCAAAAAACAGTCCTGTTCCAGATCTCGTTATAATATATACGTGTACAAAATTCCAAGTCAATAACTTAAACCGTTTCGGAGAAAACGTTAGACAGACAGACAGACAGAATTTTTTTTTACGCTCAAATTTAAAATCTCGACGTTTCATGACATTCTGAACCCATTTCAAGAAAAAAAAAATTGTCATTTTTTTACGATTACTATACTTCCAATCCAGTACGTGGATGTGGAAGTAAAACTACCCATCACGTCATATCTCGGTACCTGTTGAAAATAAAAGTATGTCACTGAGTGGACTAAAAAAACCTACAACTATGGTTTTTAATTAGGTATTCCAAGACCGTTGTTGAGCCTTGTACATATAATACCTCTGAATCCCCCATTAGCATTATTGCATTTTGATAACATGTACACTAATAACGTTATAATCTTGATAATACTGACAGTAACGTGTTAGTAATATTATATTTAAATTTGTGGCGAAGGATTCGGGATTAAAATAGCACTAAGCCGGCTTTTGCTCCTAAATTGTTGGAAGCATTCTAAATGAGGTGAAGTAGCAATATTTAATGACCCTATGATAAATCCACTTGTGACTTAGTTTGTGTGTTCTTTATGTATTATTAAATCTGCAGAAAATGGGACACGTGAAGTGGAGTACCCTTACGTACTAATAAGCAAATTCAAGAATCTTGACAGTTTCAATTCAGGTTTTATGACCTATACCTGACCTATATTCTCAAAATGTTTATTTTTCAAACCATTTAAATGCAGAATTTTACAAAATCACTCAACTTTTTTGAAAAAATAATTTAAAGAATGTGTAGTAAAAAAAAATCTAAACGACGAAAAAGAAAATCCCTCCATTATCGACAGTATAGGTACTTGTCTAATATTATTTTGTGCACATTAAAAAAGTTGCCAATAATTTTAAAATTATGTTTTTTTACATAATTTTTACCAGATTTAAGTGGTTATGGTTTTGTAACTAAGGCATATGAAAACAGTTAGTACCATTTGACGGAAAATTTAATAAATTTTATGTCGCAACAAATATTTGTAATATTTTGTTAGTTTAACTGTTTATAATAAATTTGGATTTAAACGCGTTTTTCTTTAAAAAAATGTAAATATTTCTAGATTATAAGTTATTTTTAAAGAAGATGATAATGTCATTTGATTTATTAAGAAAATTAAATGATCTTTTTATCAGACCCCAATTTAACGAAATAATTTTGTAATTTCGAGTTTCATAAATACGTACGTTTTAAAAACAAATAGCTATAATTTGGCCTATTTCTACCACTGAGGATTGTAAAGAATTAATTTGTTGGAATCTGTATACCTTGCAATTTTGTACTGAATATTTCTTGTAGACTCTAGTATTTGAGATAATCACGAAAAGCGTACGTTGAAATTTGACCTTCACAAAGGGGTGGGTGAAAAACACTAAACTTTAAGAAAATAATACCTTGATCAATTTTTAACCAAACTGGTTCATAGTAGTCTCAAATTCAAGATAACTTCTTAAACTTCAAGTTGTACCTTTAACACTTTCTGAGAAAATTCGTAGTTTTCAAATTATTTACAAAGAACCGTTTAGTAATCATTTTCTTCCTCCCTAAAAGTTTAGACAGCAGCCATTGGTCGATTTATCGAAACATGTTTTTAAAGCCTGAAGCAACAGTTTTCTGTAATAACATTTCATGTTGCATCGATTTCCAAATCAAAGTCTAAGTGTACCTCACTAAAGTCGACCTATCAAATTGGAATTTGATAGGAACTGATATTTATAAAAAAAAATTATACAACAATAATATATACCCGACTATAAGTTTACTGAGGACGTAAACTACAAAAGTACATTAGACAATTCTCAGTGGGAAAGCGCTATATAGAGTGCAGATTTCAATTTTATAATACATTAATTTGTTCAAGCAAGTTTCAGTTTTATTTCATACTTACACTATCATTAGATATTCGTTTTATTAACAATTAAAGCAAATATCTATGTTTAATAATGCACATGCATAATAATATTGACACAAGTATTGTAAATCCTTTGTTATTTTTAGATACAAATAATAATATATTACTTCATTTTGTAGATAATAAATTAATATTATTATCTCAACAAGTTTTATTCATGATTAGATAATATAAGCAAATAGAAATTATCAACTGAAAACAAGTTTTCAATTTACAAATTTTGCTTAATTGATGTCTTCCTACTATATAAATATTAATTATATGTTATTTTTCTTTTTAAAATGTAGTAATTTATATATTAATTTCGAACGGAAATACAAAATAGCACGCAATAAACATGATTGAATTCTAAATTCTCCAATATTGGAGATTTTCAATAACATTCCTTATATAAAACTTCATTCTAATTTATTAAATATTAATATACATTCTTTCTAAAACCGCTTTGAAAAGTTAACGTTCGAAATGATATTTGCTACACGTGTTTGAAAATTGCTTTTTTTGGAAAAAGTTATAGCCCAGTTGCCTGGGGTCTTAAGTCGGAATTAATTGTTACCGCTCTAATTGTTTTTTGAAAGGCTAGTTTTTTGCTAGTAGAAAGTAGGTAACTGAAAAAAGTTTACCAAAATTTACCCCCGCCAACCTTTATAAAAAACCCTCTGAAACCGAAAAATTCAGTTTTTTGCTAATATCTCGAAAAATAATAAAAAAACAAAAAAACAGAAAGCACCACGTGAAAGAGCGGGACATTAAAAAAAATTGCATGTATATTTTTTTAAATAAATTTTTCGCTTAGCATGAGAAATTATTACAGTTCGCTCAATATTTCAAGCGCATCGCATATGGAAATGAAGCATTTCTCGACCGCCGTTACATAATAAAGACAATTTGTACCCATTAAAAACGAAAAAAAAAAAAAAAAATCATTTCTTATAAAATGCACGTGAAAGTTAAGCTTGATTATTTTTTTCCACTCCGTATTAAAACATAAATATTGAATAAAACACTATTTTAGAAAAAAAATCCTTGTAGATATAGCCTGCTTATACCTTAAACTTCAATCTAAGATTAATTTTTATGCTCTAAAGTATCCAGGATAAAAACAAATTAACTTTTGTGTCAATGGTATTTTTTCCATTTTTTAGGGTTAGGAAATTTTCACTTGAAAACTTGTCAAAAAAGTCTTGTAGGTAAAAAAAAAAAAATGGAACGTGAAAAGTAGGATATACATAATAAGTAAATATCATTTTATTTTCAGAAATATTTTTATTTCATTTTTAATGTGAGTATGAAAATATTTCTTGGAAAAACACGTACTTTTTTCTATTTGTGCAACGTATATAAGTTCTAGCCAAAACAAATATTTTGACATCTATTTCATCGTTTGATATCCAGGTTTCAGGTATATGATACTTGAAGTGAACCGAAATTGACGAAATCCAAGTCGTATAAGTTTACATTCAAAAGCCGGTAAAGCGCGCTTATACCGATGCTTGACTTTTCTAAAACACGTGCAGTTTCTCTGCATTAGTGTACGCTACAAGAGTACTTTGGAAAACGTTGTTGTTTATATGCTGTATTTATAAAATAAATTAATTTTGATAGTGGTTGGTATTTTAAAATATAAATCATCGAATAATAATTATAAATTAATATTTTACTTGTTATTTATTAGTATTTTGAGTCTTTTGCATATTAATAATTTAATAGTGTAATACATGTTAAAAATGTTAATAAGTAGGTATATTCTATTTTTATTTCAGTGCAAGTTTGGATAATAAAATTAGTGACATTAAAGAATCAGTGACAATTTATTTTTAATTAAAGTTTGAAAAACATTTTGATGAAGTAGGTTTTGGGGGTAGTTGCGGATCAAATTACGAAGACTTTTCATTTCTTTCATAAATTTTATTGATACCCATTAACATATAAAAATTTGTAGTTTTATTTAATTTTTGTTATTTTTTCGAGGATGTGTTTTTTTCATTATTTTTTCTTCGGGGATGAAATGGCTTTAAAAGAAAAATTTATACCAATTTTTTGTAAAATTTCCCCTTCTTTTACGTGGTGCTATCCGCTTTCTTTTCATTATTTTTAGAGATATTAGCAAAAAACTGGATTTTTCCGTTTCAGAGGGTTTTTCACAGGGTTTTTTAGGGAGGAAAACTTTTAATAAACTTTTTGAGTAATTTTTTACTAGCAAAAAACTAGCCTTTCATGAAACAATTAGCGAGGTAACAATGAATTCTAACTTTTCATCAAAATTAGTCTCTGACAATTGGGCTATTATGAGATTTGTCAAAACTGAATTTTTTTAAAATATTTAGAAAACTACACATCGTAGAAATGTAGGTCATTAAACCTTAATAAAAGTGATAGCATTATCTTCAATAACAACTATTTCAGGTTGGACAATGACGAAATTTTGGTCGCCCAAAGGCAGTATATGTTCTTATCCGCTAATATATACCTACTTGTCTGATTAGATCTCGAAAATAATTCACTAAATATATTACATACAACATTTAACTTGAAAGTGCTGCTGGTTTTTTTCATTTAAAATTACCCGAACAATTAGAAGATACAAAGCGCATTTTCCAGCGTGAATGACACTGACTTACACGAGCGCTCTGCGCTGCGCGCTGTAAAAACTACCTCTGTTGCAAAATATAAAACGTACTTAATTTCTGTTGTTTTATAGTATAGGCACGTGGAAATTGTGGTTACTTTAATTTCAAATATTGCATGATTTTTATCTCAAATTCGGCCATTCTGTATTTTCATTTAACGTTACTTTAGTTATTAAAAGTATTGAAAACACTTAGATTATAATATTTTAACTTTGATTTGAAATATTGATTGACTGATTGATTTTCCAGCGTAAGGTGAGCATTACTACTGATTCCAGGCATCCAATCTGGAGATTCGTCCCAACACGCGGCTCGATCGCCCGTTGAACGGCCAAATGCAGCCGCCCAGTCATCTAGAGTCGGGTCTAGTTTAAAATGACCGATGTATGAATTAATGTTGCGCATACGTTTTCACTATCTCTTGCACTCAAACTTAAAGCAATAGCCTAAAGACATTGTCAATGTATGTCTACAAGATTCTTTCCCACTTCTTTTGAGGCGGAAATATGAAATGTACACCAAGGATTGAGAAATAAAGTCATAAGCTCAGCGATTCTCAAACTGGGAGATTTGAGGACGAATATTATTTATTCCCGTGAACTAACACCACTTTAAATATGAAAAAGTCATTATATGAAATATTTAAGTTATTTTTAGTGGTAAATAGTGGATATTCATCCGTCAAACGAACAATGTCAAACCACTTAGTCTAACAATTTTCTGGTATGTACATATTACACGTTTTAGAATATTAGGAACATATCGCGTAGCTCAATCGGTAAGTTATTCGAGCAGCAATAAATGTAAATGGGGTGGTTGCGAGTTCGATCTCGATCCTCACTCTCACTTTTATTTTATTTAAGTTCTATTAAAATTTAATAATTTTCTTTCTAAAATTTTTATTGTATTACGCCGCGCCGCGAGTTTTGTTAAAACTTTATTTTCAACACAAATGTGTCACTTGTTACGACTACCGCGTGTTTATCTCTAATAAAATCGACTTTCTTACATTATATATTAATACACGAATGGTGAAACGTGCGTCGAGTAGACAAATTGTAGTGTTGTATTGTTTATGAAAACGTGTCGTAAATTGTTCAAGTGTAGTGTTCAAGTGTTTTAGTGTTTATGAAAACGTGCCAATGCGTTGTTCTTTCAAAATTGTTTTAATTTATTTGTTTTAAAATTATTGTTAATTTTTCTAATACATATTTTGTCAACCAGAATATTTATTTATTAGCGCTAAAAGAAAAATGATTTAGTTTCGTTATTTTCATAGATATTTCAGATTTATTTTATTATATGAAATATTTTATTTTTACTGACATAATTTCCCCTACTAATACTACGATCCTATCCTTTTCTGGCAAGAAATGCCCATACCTCCCCGTGGTTCTTGTTGGACTGTAACAATATTAATCTTTGATTTCTTTTTCTGATAACTCATTGTTATTGACTGAATTGGGCAATTCATTTTTTGTTATCAGTTTCATTTGTGCCCGAGCCTATATACCTACAATGTCCGTCATAAAGTTAGCTACATATGGGAAAAATTTGCATTATTGAGATTTCTAAGAAATACTGTATTTGGGGTTCGTTTCTTTTTTTACATACAAATACCTTTATTCAACTAAAATACATAAAGTTTTTGTCGAAACTAATCAAATATTTGTGAAATAGACACATGAATTTATGATTTTTCATATAGTAATTAATGTTAGGGGTAAAATTTGCACTTGTTTATTTTCATCATATCTGCTTCAAAATTGATATACCTATGGGGTCCTTGTTGTATTCTATGCACTTTTTCTTAACACATTCAGCGCCATGGCGGACACCGATGTCTGATATTCTACAGTTAGATCAGGCCATAGCGGTCACCGGTGTTCGCCATACTTAGCCATTGGTATTAGCTAGCGGACACTCACATTCGAAGAGTTTTTATAATTAATTGCGCGCCATACGCCTGTATAATGGCGTACAAGCCATGGGTTCTTAATAAAAAAATTTATATGGATTTTGAAAGTTGTGTCCGCCAATGTGACCGCTGCGGCCTGCTGAGATTGACTTAAAATTATATGTATTTTAGAGTCCAGGCCGGACATGTCAATCCGTATCGACAGCATAGTGCGGCGTCCATCGATTTATTTTTGTCCGCTAAAATGACCGCTGAGGTCTAGGAAATTATCCAGTTTTTCGATAAATGGGTCCGCTATGACCTGGTGTGATAAAAAATATGCATTTTTTTGTATGGGGTCAGATCAGACACCGGTATCTGCCGAGCTTGCCTTATGGGTGGTCCCGTAGATTCAACAATAATAGCTTGGCGCTGAATATGTTAATAAAATTTTTCGATATCTTAACAATTTGACCCATTTTTCGGTACCACCGTCAACTATTTTTTACAGTCCTGCCAAATCGGTGATCACATGACATGTGTCAAAATGTAATTTTTTTGTTGTCGGTCATGCATAAATGAACCCCCAATTGAGTTTTTCAGAAATGTCAATGATACAATTCTTTCCCATATGTAGTCAACTATATGGCGGACACTGTATTGTATAGTCAGAATTCCACTAAAATGACGAAGTTACTAAATTAATAATCTTAACCTTTTATAACAACTTCTTTACTATTTGTTTTATAATTATTTAGCGACATCATTGTTGTTACAGGAAATAACTGTTTGAGAACTACTGGCATTTCTTATGCATCAAATAAAATCTTAGCTTAGACGTTTTAGCGGCCATGACACAAGTCAGCTTAAATTGTACCCGACTCTATCACATATTCATGCCATGACTGGGTACGGCTCCACTCGATCACCCAACGGACGACCGAAGCTCGTGCCGGACTCTTTTATATACCGCCGCACCGGCTGTATACACTGGATTGGACATGAAGTGTAGGTGTTTGTGAGATGCTTCTTTTCAGTTTCCATCTGTCATCGTCGGATGGGAAGTGTAGGCGAGATGCGAGAAATTGATCAATTTCCTCTGCGGGCTTACCCATGAAATTTTTTCTTTATGTAATAGCGTTTTCCCTTGCGATTTTACCCCGTTCCTTTCTAGTTTGTAAATTCTTGGGTCGGAAATGTCCACGCAGGTAATCTTCCAGTTTCCTCCGTGACGACGTTGGTTGTTGCCCTGAAATTCCAGGTTCCTCCAGCTGAAGCCACAAATGTGCGACTGGCTTCCTGTCAGTGGTTCCGTTTGTGTTGTTTTCCTTTCTTGTTGTCCTAAGTTGTACCTATGCTCTCAACTTAGCTATACCGTGCCGATGAGGACTAATAAGTAACAGTGAAGTGGAGCTTTTTTCTTATTAAAAAAAATGTGTTCAATAAGTGTATATTTCAATTATTGAGATTGTCATCGCCATCCCACCTATTAATCAGAGTTCCAAAGTTGCCGTCTGTCTCCTCATCTGAATTACTTGTCAGAATCATCTAAAAGTGTTCTTTGAAAGCTGTCTAATTCTGTAAAAGTAGGGACAATATTAAATCGTAAGAATTAACATTCTTTTCTTATCATAGGGATTTGACATTTCAATACCTGAAAGTGTGTTTTCTTTATCTTTTTTCAATTTATTATCAACAGTTTATAAACGTTTTAATACACCAAATACGCTAAAATTGTAATTTCAAAAATTTACCCTTTTGTTGGTGGCTTGGGGAGGGTGCAATTGGTCAAAAAATTTTGCCACTCGTATTTCACGGTTTTTTGGCTCTAATAGAACCTACGTAGGAAGTGGCAGAAATTTTCAATTTTATCCATTTTTTTAACATTTAAATCTTTGGTCCATTTTGCGACATTTAGACGTCAAATTACTTCAAAATGGCCCCTTCAAAATTTCTGCCACTATTTTTCCAACGATCTACACATCAAAAGGAAAATATTTCATCTTGTTGGATCCGGTTACGGTTCACTTTTTTTCTTTTTTTTTAATTCACGCACGGAAATACCATTGAACTTTTTCTGACACTATTTTTCCCTGCATGTGGAATGCATACATAAAATCTTACCGTCAAAACCAAGCGGTTATCTCGACAATGTTTAAAAAAATTTTCCCCCTCCGTATCTCGTAAACCGCCTGGATTAGGCGGAATCCAGGCGGTTTATATAGTCTATAATAAAAATGCACCGAATTTATTTTAGAGCTTAAATACCAGACGGAAGAAAGTTACGACGAGATCGGTTTTTAAGCGTCAGCTCCCAAACTATATAGTATTTTTGATAATTTTCCTCTTACACTGTGACATTTTGGACCTGCCGTTTTATATATTAGTTTTTTAAACACCAATTTCATATTAGCCATAATTATCAGGTCAAAATACCAGAAACTTTCAAAACTATTTTTTATATCAAAATGAATTTCTTAGAGTGAAAAAAATTTAAAAAGTTGCCGACAATGAAGAGTGGTTGAAAACTTTATTTACGATTGTAAAAAATCGCTAAAAACATTATATTACAAATAAACAAATAAAATGCTTGAATTGTTTCTTATATACAGAGTTTCTCATAAGTTGACGACCAAACGAAATTTCCACTCAAAATAACCATCGGTGGGGAGGAAAATTAGACCGAACAAGTATTGCAACAAACAATAAGAAAGACGATCAATGTGACTAGCAATAATGAACTGGTGTTCCGACAAGTTAAAATAAATTTTGTTCAGAATTTCCAACTATGTGTTAGGGCCCATCGTAAACATTTCGAACGTTTGTTCGTAAAACGGAATAAACATTATTATCTTATTAATTTTGTTTTATTTCTGACAAACTAGCTATCTTAACCCTCGAATTTTATAAATTGTGTTTTAAAATAAACACGACTTTGGTATAAACAAATAATTGATAACAAAATCTGTTCTGAATAACTCTGTGTTACACCATCTCAGAATTTGCTTTAGATAGACAACAGCCCTCTGAAGTCGGAAATAAAAAAAATGTTTTTTTAATATTGTACAAATAGCTATTGATATTTTTTTTCAACGAAACTAATGCCAAAGGGTAATAGTTTAGAGTAAAAAAAAAAAAATTAAAATCAAGTTTTCTAAGAGGCTGATTTACGGGTAAACTCCCATCTTTCCCACCCTCTTTCTTTAGTGCTACGTCTATGACTTCTTTGGTATACTGTATTTATAAAAATTCAGTTATACAAGTTCTTCTTATCTTGTGTTTTTTTTTTCGTTTGAGTAAGCATTTTCAATTGAAATTGGAGATAATACTAAAAATATTGCAAAGCCTGGTAGCTGAATCTGTTAAATTTTTTTTTTTTTTTTTAATCACTTATTTAACGTCGGCCTATTTCCGCTACCAAGGCCAATCACCGACGCCAGGAGACGAGCTACCCCCAACCTGGAAATTTTGCCGAACCTCTTCTCTATCGAAGAGTAGGGATCTTTTACTTGCCTAACATTTAATAGACAAGGGACCGACTGCTTTACATCCCCTCCGAAGGATGGTATATCCACTATGTAACCCCCGCCTAAAGTTACATACCTTCTACGCATGCGCTGATATACAAGCCGTTAGAAGACGGAGCGAGAACGCTGTGTTTCCCTGGAGAGGCTCACCCATCCAAGTACTAACCGCGCCCGACGTTGCTGCATTTGCGTATCGAAATACGAGTATATGCAGACGTCTCTACGCTCGCTCCTGTTAAATTTTTAAAAAACACATTTTCTTTTTTTAACACAATTTATAATTAGAAATATTTCTACCTCCTTTTCCTACTTTTCTCATTCTATACATTATACGAAACAAAATGACATCAATCATAATTCTTCTATGACAAACTTGGCACATGCATCAGCAAAAAAAATGAAGTTACTAGGAGAAATTCTACTTCTCTTTTCAAGTGGAAATAATATTTCCGCTTGCAAAAAGTTGTAAATTCATGTTACTGCAACAAAAAAGTTATTTATATGTACTGTAAGTACCAGTAAATACCTAAGAAACAAAATTAAAAAAGTATCTCTACGACTTGATGGCATATTCTTGAGACCGCAAGATAATGTATATTTTTGTCCGTTCAAATCAATATTGTGATTATTGACACTCATAAAGCGCCCATTTTTTTACTGATTTTATCTAAATCGATACATTATTATTAAAGCTAATTAAACTGCTATAAAGAAGCTTTGCACTGCTTTTTCTCTAGGATAAGTACATATTTGACAGAGGTTCTGTATACAGTGTGAACCTAAAGAAACGCACAAAATTCATATCTTTGGAATGTGTCATTTTTCAAAAAAATCCTCGAAGGTCGATTTCAGTCTTGTAAATGCTACATTTTATCACTATACCAAAATTTATGACGTCATATTTTTTTAATGGAAACAGACATTTTTGTTTACTATTTTTGATGGTATATTCCTTTAGCTTTCTGGTGATATAAAAAAAGTTGATATTACCTAAGCCACTCTTTTGGAAAAATGACATTTTATGTAAAAATAGCTTACCTTTCGCAAATTCATGAGTAATGTTCTACTTTCTTATGGACTGATAAATCTTGTTGCCTATATTTTTGTTTTAACTGGCATGAAAATATTGGACACAAAAACAAAACAAAGACAATAATAAAAAAAAACAATCACCTTAACAACAGACAGATGCAGGCTTCTGTGTTGTATAAGGTATCGATACATTTTTTACTCCTGGCACGTGTGGAACCTCAGTTTTGTGACACTTCTGAGACAGTGCAAAGCTAGTGAATGCAATGCCACGTTTAAGTGAAAGAAAACACGTAGAACTTTTGATGATGGCTGGATATGGTGATAGACAGAGAACTCGTCAGGAAGCATGTGATGTTTTCAATGCCAAGTACCTCCCTCGATCTGGTCGCTCTAGCACAAAAAACGAAACCAAATTAAATATTCTTCTAGAGAGTGAGTTAAACCACCATCTTTCGACAAGGCAGCTGGCTTTAAATCATAACGTGAGTTAAACTTCTGTTGTACGTCTATTGAAAAAAGAAAAATACCATCCATACAAAGGGCAATTAATCCACGAATTGAATGAGGACGATCCAGATCGGCGCTTACAGTTTTGTGAACAGTTGATGACCTTGTGCGATGAAAACCCAAATATTTTAAAGAACATTGTTTTTTCCGATGAAG
Organism: Stenurella melanura; assembly: GCA_963583905.1. Taxonomy (NCBI): domain Eukaryota; kingdom Metazoa; phylum Arthropoda; class Insecta; order Coleoptera; family Cerambycidae; genus Stenurella; species Stenurella melanura. Next base: position 217,854,794 of record OY757309.1, on the reverse strand, counting down.
CTGCATTTTCTTTAAAGGGGACTGTACATCGGCATAACTGTAGGTATTGGTCACGCGAAAATCCTCATTGGACTCAAGAAGCCCATACACAGCGACGAGGCAAAGTAAACGTGTGGGCAGGTATGATTGGTGATCGTTTATTGGGACCGTCTTTTTTTGAAGAAAATCTTACGCCGCAAGATATTTACAGTTTTTGGGAGTTGACTTAGTGCCAGCCTTAGCAGTTATGTTTCCGAACAATGAAGATGAAGATATTCTTGCTTAAAACGTTTGGTATCAGCAAGACGGGGCCCCACCTCATTTTGGGATAGCAGTGCGTCAGTTTTTAGATGACAATTTTACTGGATGGTGGATAGGTCGTCGAGGTCCGATTGAGTGGCCCCCGCGTTCACCGGATTTAACCGCCTTAGACTTTAATCTTTGGGGTTACTTAAAGTCGCAATGATAGGAAGAGCCGACATCGAGGGATCAAAAAGCGACGTCGCTATGAACTCTTGGCCGCCACAAGCCAGTTATCCCTATGGTAACTTTTGCCCCTTGCTGAAAACTCTTCAAGCCAAAAGGATCGATCGGCCGTGCTTTCGCAGTCCCTATGCGTACTGAACATCGGGATCAAGCCAGCTTTTGCCCTTTTGCTCTACGCGAGGTTTCTGTCCTCGCTGAGCAGGCCTTAGGACACCGCCTGGCAGTGTCCTCAGGCTGGAGGTAAGTTGACGCACGAGACGCCGCACTCGGACTTGTATGTATTTTAACAGACCGGGTACCATGGCGTAGGTAATAACAATTTTTTTCATATTACCAGAAAGCTAAAGGAATATACCACCAAAAACAGTAAACAAAAATGTCTTTTCCATTAAAAAAAATTTATGATGACGTCATAATTCAAAAACCAATGACGTCATGATTATTGGTATAGTGACGAGGATCTTTTGACAAGTGACACATATCAAAGATATGAATTTTGTGTGTTTAAAATTCTATAGCAAACAATTTCTATTTAATATTTTGCAATACAATCAATACAATCGAATATAGGGAAAAAAGAAAAACTTTATGTTGAAATTTCAATTATTTAAACGAATGTGTTGACGAGCTTGCTCAAAATCTAACACTCACAGCCATACTTCCTTATATGTGTGTTAATCTCTAAAAATTATATATGCATATAATAGTTGTAGACATTCCTAAGAAAGGCACAAATAAATTATGTTGATGTAAAGGTGTTCACTATAGTTATGTATTTGTCTAATATTATTTTTTAATGAATCCACCGGTTACATGGAAGGCAAACCTTGAAAGACGAGAGAAGAGGAGAATGAGAATTACAATATTACAATGTTGTGACGTTGACAGACTTTTCATTATTCAGTAAATTCCCTGCTTCATCTTCGACTCCTTAATATATCCTTCAGCATCTGAGCGTCGCCGACCCCAACCTGTGAGATTTTCCATTTCCCTAGTTATACATATGTAGCAAGAAATCGCAAGATCCGGAAATTCCTTAGAGCTTTTATTTACATATTTCAACCATTTGATAAGGCTGCAGTAGTCATACTGAATATTATTTATAGAAAAACCGAAACAAGAATAATTATTACAAAGTTCTAAATGTCGTTGATAACACTATGTACATCGAAACCTTAAACAGTTGTTAAGCAGTGCCTTTAATTCACATGACAAAATTTGTAGTTCTTGAGTTCTTAAAAGAAACCTGTTTTAAAATAAGATTTTGAAGTTCTATATGAAACATATAAAGAATATGTTTCAATACAATTATAAGCAAACAAACAATAATTCACTTTTAAAACATAAAGACGCTATAATTCCAGAAATTCTATATACTTACCATTTCACTATGCACTAAATATACGACGCTCTTTTCCTGTATTATGAAAATATCTTTGTAATTTTAAAATTATTATTCAAAACTTATATTAATTCTGGCGTGATGCGCAAGTCTCTAGGCGTGCAATGGTGAGTCGTTAAACATAGGCCCTAACACTCGCTAAACGGAGGCCTGCATTACATAGTTCAGCGGCATCAAATCTGGTTATTAACTAAACTAATGAACTTATGTAAACATATAGTTGAGAGGTACCAGCCTCTCAGTAGCTGCTAATTTTTTTGAATATCTTCTTACAAGAACTCTTCGAATTATTACATATGGAGGGACAGCCATACAGCTTTGAGAAAATAGGCACAATGTCATTGAGGAACACAAAAACATACATCGTTTAAAACCATGTTTATTGTTCTTGTTTCGTATAACAAAATAAAAAAGTATTGTATATAATTGTTTATTTGAGGCATATTCAAATTTTCTTACAAAAACCAAACCTCTAAATATTGTTCAAAATTCAAAAAATTGTATTTATAGTGTTCCGTGTGAGTGCGGAAAACATTACGTAGGTGAATCATCTAGACCTTTCAAAAAAAGGCTTGGTGAATATAGAAATTACGCTAGAAGGGGAGAATTTGAAAAATCCAAACTCGGCGAAGATTTTGGAAAAAGAGAGCAACAGAACTAAAAGAAAACTTAAAGAATCCGCGATTATTTTATTAAACGAGAATAGATGCATTTCAAATTATTCAATAGATTTTTGTACTAATTGGTCGCCCATCTTTAGAGACAAAGTAAGTAAAAATAAGATAATAGTATATTACATACCGAGCTGGAAAGAATTTCATTGTTGTCGCGCCTCGGTCAGCTAATTCTCGAGACAGCAAGGAAACTTTTCACCAAGATTTGTATACTATTTGTATCAATTTTCGAAAGAATATTGAAGATTTTTAAATAAAACCGCTGCCGAAGGAATCACTTCTTCCATATCCAGTTTTTTCCTTCCAAGTCTCTTTAAGGGTAAACTTCTTGACTATATTTGCACTTTAGTAAGCGGAAATAATTGGTCATAGAATTGTGATAAAAATTGGGGCAGACATCATAAAAAAAATTACAGAAGAAGTTTCGTTAAGACATTGAAAATGAACTTGGCTAACTTTCAAGCCTTACATGATAATTACAAAATCTGTAAAATGTACTTACAGGGGATAGAAATAAAGAACTTTTAGAAATTTTCAAACTTTTATTGAGCTGTGTAGAGGTGTTTCAGAATCTCATGAGCCGCGAAATGCGCAAAAGGCAAAGTTTATTCTGAGTTATAAGTATGTTTTTGAAGACACTGGAGGCTGCCTTGCTGTATACATAAACGAGAGCTCGGGATAAATTGTAAACAATAAATATAATATTTTTAAGAAATGTAACTCAGTCAACAGGAGGGATTATGTCTCTGCGCATATGAAGGTCACAGCTCATGAGGTTTTAAAACACCTTTTTTTTTCTAACAGACTTTACATTAATAGTCCAGAAAAAGATGGGTCTCGTAAAACTGCGAGAACATGAACCTAGGTATCATAATTTATCAATACACAAGTTTTACAAAAACGATGTTGGGTGTCGGTCGGCGTCGAGACGTAAAAATGCAAGAATAAGAATTCAGGTACCAATTTTCAAGTGAATATCTCAATTTTATTTTATCAGCTCCTTTAATAGGAGCGGCAGGTGGTGGGGGATGGAAAATATTATAAAAAATTTTGAGGCATTGGCTTCTAGTACATACACTAAATTTCAAGTTTCTGTACTTTTACCAGCCTGCTTTATTCATTTCCCCCTATTTACCCCCAACCAACCCTTCGTCGGATATGTTCAAAAAACAATCTAGTTCCAGATCTCGTGTACAAAATTTCAAGGCAATATCTTAAACCGTTCAGGAGAAAACGTGCGGACAAAAAAGTTACAGACAGACCGACAGACAATTTTTTTCGCTCAAATTTAAAATGTCGACGTTTCATGACATTTTAAACCTATTTCCAGAAAAAAAAATCAATCTTTTTTACTACTACTATACTTCCAAACCACTACGTGGAAGTAAAATGAGTTGTATTCATTTTATGCTTGTTTATTTGCAAATAATTATCTACATATGAATTTAATTTCGTGGAGGCTGTTTTTAAAATTAATAAAACTTTTTAAAAACTTTCAGTAGAAATATTAAAATGTATAAGAACCCCACTCAAATGAGTTTAATAAAAACTTTATTCGAAGAAGAAAGTTTTTTAATACAACTTTCTCATAAATTATCATCACATTGGTTGTTTGTGTACCTACATGCTACAGTATGGGGCGAATAAAAGTTATTTAGATTTAAGAAAAAATATGTTGTATATTTTACTCACAATTAATTATTCCATATGATCTGGTATTCTATAAAAATTCTCTCTGCAAATGGAACTAAATTAATTTCTTAAATTTTACTGATTGTAGTCAATTAAATTTCAACTATAATACCAACCAGAGGATACTGGACCTGGTATTATCTAATAAGAATTGTGTCGTGGAAAAAGCATTGGATATATTAATAATAGAAGATAATAATTATCCCGCAATTGTGATATACTGCGGACTCACTATGGAAGTAAAAAACAGTAGGCCAAAAATTGACAATATATTTTTTACAATTTTAAAAAGACTTTATTGATTTATATAAAAGTCTAGTTCATATAGACTGGAGTTTTTTTAATAACCATACCAATGTAGGCATGTGATGTTTTTTACACAAAACTGTATGACTTAGACATTTTTGTTCCTAAAACTAGACGCACATACCCACCTGGGTTTAATGTCACTATTTTAAAATGTATCCACCTTAAATATAAAGCTTGGATAGATTATAAGAGCTATAAAGATCCTATTGCGTTACAAGAATTTCAATTCTTGAGGTAATGAATTAAAGTGGATATAAGTAAATCTCATAAGGAATATTGCAGTCGCCTCGAAAGTAACTTAAATGATAATCCCAAACAACTATGGCAATTTGTTAACAATATAAGAAATAAAAATGGCATGTCAGATAGTATGATATACCTATAAAGATAGACTAATAAACGATCCAAAAAACATTGCTGATGCTCTTGCAGACTTTTTTCAATATTCTGATATAAAAAGCGATCATTGTGACGATGCTGATCAAAATACTCTGACCGATAACTTACATTTAACACAATTCACCGAAATAGAGGTACTTAAAAGTCTTAAGAAATTTAAACTTAAAGGTACTGTCGGCCCGGACAAAATACTTACATTTTTTCTTCGTGATTGCGCATGCCTCCTTTTAACACCACTTACCACAATATTTAATCTTTCTATTAAAACATCTACGTATCCCTTTTCTTGGAAACTTTCTAAATATTACCCGTATACAAAAAAGGTGGAAAACGCCAAATTGAAAATCACAGACCTATTACTGTTATCAATAAGTTTTCTAAGTGTCTTGAAATGTTCCTTCACGATTTTCTCTTTCCATCTAAAGTATAAAATCACACCAAAACAACATGGTTTCATGAATGGAAGATCTACAACTACTAATTTATTCTGTATAACTCAATATGTAACATTTATTGCAGCTTGCAGGTGGAAGTTATATATACAGACTTTTCGAAAGTATTTGATAGACTCAAACGCGGTATTTTGCTTAATAATTTTGGCCTGTCAAAAATATGCTATGTTTCTTCAATTCTTACCTTGAAGGTAGAAAACAATTTGTGCAATATGTTGCGGTCAACAATCTACTTAGATATCTGTAACTTCTGGGGTCCCACAAGAATCCATACTAGGACCATTATTATTTAATATATGTATTAATAATATTTCAAATAATATGGAAGCAAATTGTTTACATTACGCGGACGATATGAAAATATACACTACCATAAAGTCCCCTGATGACTGTAATAAGCTATAACTAGCATTAAATAAAGTTAACACCTGGTGTGCATTGAACAATCTATTTCTAAATCCCTCTAAATGTAACGTAATGTCCTTTTCTCTGAAACACAACGTCATAAAATATGACTGTCATCGAGGACGTCTCACTGCAGAGACCCAATACTATCCGCGACCTTGGAGTGATTTTTGATGCTAGCCTATCGTTTTCTGATCATATAAATGACATGGCAGCAAGCTCCTTCAGATCTCTTGGTATTGTGATAAGAAACACTCGTGAATTCAACAATCTAAGTACCATTAAATTATTATACTAATACCCTCGTCAGATCTCGGGTTGAATATGCCTCCATCATATGGTGTCTCCACTACAATGTACATATGTAAAATTCAGTCCAGAGACGTTTCTTAAAATATCTTAGCTACAAGGAATATAATTTATATCCAACAGTTGCATTTCCACACGAAGGGTTGCTTTCAAGACACTTATTTGAATCTCTTGAAAATCGCTGCATTATTATCCAACTAGTCTTCCTGCGTATATTAATAACAAATGACATTGACAGTGAGGATACTCTTAGCCAGTTAAACTTCTGCACTTCTCATATATCTTTACGGCAACCTCTCACCTTCAATCTTCCAACAGCTCGTACTTTCACCGCTTCATCAAATGTGCAGCAATTACAACTCAGTTCAAATTCTGTATTTTTTTTTGTATATTCATAGCATATTCATATTCATTGTTATATTATCATAATTTATATTGTTACAAATCTGTACTGATCCCATTCAGTAATTGGTGTTATACTGTGGAATGGTGTATGTTAAATAAATAAATAAATAAATAAACAACCAGATTTATTTTCAGTGTAGGAAAATTAGCTTTTCTGACTAAAAAGTTTACCGAATGAATAGGTTTTCACGAAACTTTGTGGATTCTGTTTGTTTTGATGTCTAGATCAAACTCTAAAAAAAAAATCCGCTATTGACCCGAAATTAAACATAAATAAATTAAAAATAACAACTTTTTACTCTTGTAAAATTTTCAAAAAAATGCCGCAACGTACAAAATGGAATTAAATAATTCTGTCCATCTGTCTGTAAGTCACGGTTCCTTTAAGCACGAAAACTAAGAGGTGAAAGTCCTATCGTAATAAATTGTGGATGGTAACTAAGTATTAGTTGATGGAAGAACCATACTATTTATAAAATAAAAAAGTGTGCCTTTCGGTTATGATAATTTCTAAGATTCCGAAAAAACAAGATACTGCATAATATATTGATGAGTTTTTCACCAAAAAAGCCGAGATGCCTAAAAATTTACTCATTTTCTAAAACAGAGACAACTAATTAATTATCCGTTTACGTCTAGTTTTTTATATTGAAGCTATTAAACATCTAGTTTTTGCACTTTACATGTTCAGAAGTGATTTTCTTCGATACATTGAGGATTCAATATACCAATACATTTTACTTAAAATTATTGTTTTTAAATTTTATGAAAGGCAACGTACTCATGTATACTAGACTTTATTTGTATATATGTATAAACATATTTTGCTAGTTTCTCATAAAAGAAAAATTGTGCCAGATAAACATACTAATTTTAGGCTTTAATAATTCACTTTTGTATATCACAATTCTATAAATTTATTACTCAGCCTCATAGATTTTAAATCGGTTTGTTTTATATTTGTAATATCAACATTATATTATTAGTTGATTAACTTTTTTTGCATCAATTAGTTTGGAAGCAGCTAATTAGCGTCTCTGTATGTAATGATTTATTATCAACACCTAAAGATAATTAATAATGTAAAATTTTTCGTATCTATTGCAAAGTACCAAAAAAGTCGTTCGTAGTTTACTATAAAAAAATCTGATTTACACAAAAGTTTCCTGTCTAGTTGGTAGTATTTATTTGTTAAGTATTTACTTTTTCTTACTGGATGACCACTTTTTTTTATAATTTTGTTAACTAAAAATTTATCAGATTTTGTTTCTGGCAACAGTGAAATCTACATACCTACCTAATATTATTTCCCTCCGTCAATTAGTTATTTTATTAGTGGCGATTCCGTTGACGCATGACGGCCCTACATACATTTCACTAAAAGTATAACACAGTTATGTTAACTACATTACAATTATTATTGCCCCTCATCATATTTTTTAAGGAACTTCACTAGGTTGGTCTTTTCCCTATCGCAAAAAAATCTATCATGAACTTTCTTGAACATTGCCTCTGTTTTGCCTCTGTTACACTAGTAACTAAAAAATAGCTTGGCAAACAATTTCAGACATATTGAATATTTTAAAAGTCTTCTTCTAGAAGGCAGAATATTAAACAAAATATTTCTGTCAATACTTCTATGAATCCGTATCTTACATAAGGATAAAAATCAAACTGCAAATTAACAGCTAATCTCCGGACTATATGTCTCTCCCCAGCGCTGGATTATGAATGGGCTTGTTCCACCAATATGGTGGAACAAGCCCATATATATGGTTTTTTATACGTTATTATATAGTACTCGACATTCTTATTATGCACTTAAAATTTCTCTTTCACTAACAGCCGTTCAGTAGTAAGTAAATACGTGGAGTTGAAGGCCGTTTTAGGTCTCTATGGAAAGAACAATATTGGACCATTATCTTGATACCAAATTGTACAGGGAAATACGGAAATTCGGCTCTGCAAGAGCGAGCAAATTATTCCTTCTTTAGAAGTATTAATAACATAAAAAAATCAAAAACAACAAATCTTTAAACGCTCATGGAGGGTCGATTTTGGCCTCTATTTAAAAAAGAAAATTGGCATTTCATCGACATCGTAAGTGTCACAGTGGAAATAGGAATTTCGGCTAGGTCTGTGGGAAAGAAAAATGGCTGTTTTCTTAAAAATCGAAAATTCGGCCGTCATTTTTTGATATTTGGTAACATTTCACCAAATCGTATATTCCCCTACGATCCCTCGACTGCCCGTTGCTAATTTTAAGAGGCGAGAGAGATAGCCGACTTTTGTGAGTTAATTACTCAAAAACCATGAGAAAGAACGCCTTCGAATTTATCCTAAACAATGTAGAATTAATTCCCGAATCGAACGACACAGGCCGCTTCCCGAGAAACCGCCCCCACGAGAAGCTTTGATAGATCTGATCCGCAATTTTAGAGAGGCGCAGATCAACATGATAAGTATATAGATAATAACAACTAAACGGTATCGAGTCGACTGAGATCGCCGAGTCTATGCGTATAGTGACGAAGCGTCTGGCTTTCGCGAGGTGGATGTTTGTAATTGTTTTTAAGACACTAAACCTGGAATTTTTTGCAGATTCTTAATTTTATACTAGCACTTTCGATTTATGGAATAAAAAAATGCCGAACAAGCCCATTCACAACTCTGGCGCGTTAAGTGTAAAAAATTACTTTTTACCACAAAACGCTTGATTTCGATTGCAGCAAATACCAGCCGAGGCAATTATTCCTAGTTAAACGAACTCACGTGCCAACCGTCCCAGATCACTTGCCGACTGGTTTCGAGTTACTGGCTCTCGTCAGTACAACGTGGGTACGTGATGACCGGCTCGTGAAGTGTGTGCAGATACTTGGGAATTTCCGTCGTCCTCGGATGCTTACCCTGGTAATTACATGTGTAGTGACTGGACTTGCTCTGAGGCTAACTTATCTGAGATTGCTCCATACCCTATGAAGATTTAGAAGTGATAAAACTACGAAATGGTGGCAGCTCCATCTACCAGTCAACGTCAGCGATCTCAGGTCAGTCGCCATTATAGACTCACCTTGCACTGACGAGAGCCAGTAGCTCGAAACATCAGTCTGCAAGTGGTTCGGAACAGCTGCCACGAGAATAGGCGGGTTCGGTCATAAAAGAAAAAAACATTTTTCTTGGCAGATGTGAAGTTAAATAGTCAACAAAACACGTATGTGCAAAAAAAAATGAGAAAAAAAAATTGCAGCGCCTGCAATTGCCAAATTAAAGTTCGGTGATAATGGTGGACCCCACAACGGAATTGACGTCAGTGGCCTCTGATATAAGCTCCGGCTCCACCCTACGCGCACGTATCCCGCATAGTGCAAGCAGCGAATCACTATAATATTTAAGTTTTGTGACATTTATCGGTGGTGTTTTTTAAAGTCCTAGTCGTACAATGCAACCGGGGTACCAGAAAGCCGATTTCCGAAACACACCACATTGAAATGTGCAGATGGTATTTGATTTTTTGACAAGCAATGCGAACCTAAATCAAGCTCAAAGCAATGGCGCTAAATACTGTAAGTACCAAACTTGTGGCATATTTTTTATTTGTATTGTATTTGTATTTATTATTTAGTGAAGTTTCGGTAAAGTTTAAACAAATTAACATTTGAATACGTATATAAAACAGGCAATCTGCTAGACAAGTAACTTTTCACCGTTTGTCTGTAAACTATTTTGTTTCCTGGCAATAAATGATTATTTTATATTTATTTATTTATTTATTTATATCTATTAGAATGGAAATAGGCAGAGGTATAAGCAACTGACAAATATAAGTTTACCGTGTATTTACTAGATATAAAAATAAAAAATGCCGCATGTACAAAGCAGATTTAATGGAACCGCCGGCGTCGCAGGGATATCAATGGGAATTTTTTATATGACAAGTAAATATGAGGTAAACTATACCGATTTGTGTATATTAAAAACTACTTAATAAAATTTTGAAGATAAACTTATATGAAAAACATTAATTGCTAACAGTAGGTATATTATATATTATATAGTGTGAGCTTCCAAAGACCTTTGAATAATTGCAAATAAATTTACACTACGTATCTACCCACTTTTTACAGATCAGGAAGAGAAGATTATGGAGACCGCTCAGCGCTGTCGGGTCACTGACGTCACCGCAGTAGCCTCACGCATAGGTACGTTTCTAGCCTCGCGGCGACGGGAAGATTTTCAAGTATCAATAAAACCTTTATTTTTGGACATTTAATTTTTAAATTTTATATGGTTGTTTTTTTCCATGGGTTCTATCGATTTAAGCAAAAATTGAAAATTACCGAACCCGCCTATTCCTTTAATTAGGAATAATTCTCTCTGTTATTGTTTGCTGCAATCGAATCTAAGCGTTTTGTGGTAAAATGTAATTTTTGTTGCTAACGCGCCAGGCATGCTATTGTCCGGAGAGTAGCTGTTGATTTACATTTTGGTTATTGTCCTTATGAAAAATAAGAATTCATAGAGGTAACTGATAGAAATGTTCTGTATAAATATTAAACATTGTTTAGCGGTCACAGTCACATGCAAATACTACATGCCACGTCATAATCGGCAGCACACTGCAAAGTACATACTGTATAGTGCATGGGAAAGACTAAAGACTGATTGAATTGTTATTCTAATTGCCAGTGGACGACCTGAGTGTTCGAATGATTTCCAAGAGCACGAATTAGCCTGAAGGTGCTAAATGAATGTCTCCTGTAGAGTACGTCATGTGAGACAGTTTTTGAAGTGCATTTTAAAACTCATCATACAACCTAAGTTTTTGTAATTCATTATCATTTTTGATGTTTCTGTAGCCTGGATCTTTGGCATTACCGAGAAATTTTGTGGATACGTCTTTAAAACTTAACCACGCTGCCTTTTCTACTTCATTCATAGAATCAACGAATTCTTGGTCCCTAAGTAAAGTTCGAATCTCAGGCCCAACGAAGATACCTTCCATCAATTTAGCATCAGACTTTTGACTCATCAAATGACTCAAATATTTAGAGCATTGACCATCTTTGTTAAGATTTTGTTTTCATCACTGATCCAAAAATTTGACTCCAGATTCGTGATCAGAGAAAAAAATTACTCAATAATGGTATATGCAGACCATTGGAACACGCTATGCGTTCATGAAAAAACGCGATATAAATGAAAAAAACCGATTTTTGAAAGTTTTTTGATTTTTCTCAGTATTTTCATAACTGACCTTCAAATTTGACTCAACACTCGTGATCGGCGGGAAAAATTAGTCAAAGGAGGGGTACGCAGGCCATCATAACACGCTATGTATTCATGAAAAAACGTGATATCCATAAAAAAAATAGGATCCGTGAAAAACGCGATTTTTGACGGGTTTTTTATTTTCCTTAACATCTTGACAATTAGCCCTGGGTTCTAACAGTAGATTCGAGGTCAGTGGGGCAAAAAAACATTAGAAAAATACATGCAGCCTAGCCGAATACGCCACATGCATATTTTACCACCCAAGAAACCATAAAAAACGCAATTCTTGACAGTTTCTTGGGTTTCTCTCTGTATTATGCGCATTAACCCCCCAAAAAAATACTAAAGAAAATTATATTCAGACGTCCAGTTCAAATAACTTTTTATTTTTGTGGGCCTGTGTTATAAGCTTTTATGGCCAGGTATTTTGGGCTTTGTCTATATTTTGATGACCTATGCAGTGGTATCTAGAGTGTTAAGCTGTTTCGTGTGTCATACTTGTGGTAAGTATTGATTGTGTTTATGCTTAATTCAGTTTTCGCATATATTAATAAATGAAACAAGAAAATACATGTTAGTGTCAATATTTCCAATTTTCTAAACAAATCCCTGCAGCTATCTCGTTTCCTTAATCCAAGAATAAATCTAAACGCTGTTTTTGTAATTTAAAGATCCTGTTACTGTCACTTGCAGCTCCCCAGGCAATAATGGTATAAGCAATTACTGAGTAAAAGTGAGCATAACAGTACGTGACCAATATCGGTTATCCACATCTTGCAGCGGATTAATGCAATAACACACTGAAGCAATTCTTGTACATGTGCTTTTTATGTGCGAAGATCACGAAGAGTTGTCTGAAATAACTAAACCAAGAAACTTAACAGTTTGTTCTTGTTTTTATTAAAATACTTTCCTCATATGTTTTCAACTTACTGAATCTCAAATATAAGAATTTATTATTATTCAAAATAAGTTTGTTTTCAGTAAACCATTGGCAGGCTTGTAAAAGCGTTTTAAATAGCTTTGCTTACGACATATTTTATTTTCTGATCAGATATAAGGAAAGATGAATCATCAGAAAATAATATCGCGTCAGCTAGAAAGTCATTTACGAAAATTATGTATAGTAAGGGTCCCAAAACCATTCCTTGGGGTACTCCATTTGAGGTTGATCGACTATCAGATTACTGAATTTATTTAACGAAAGTTAGATCGGGAATAAGTATTCAACTAAAATTATGGCCATGTGAGTAGAAAAACTGTATCTCCCACACACTTGTGATTTTAAAACTCGCTATGACGTACACTGGTATGTGAAACAGTAGCTCATCGAACTTGTTATCTATATTTTGTCACCACATTTTAAGGTTTACGTTTCAGGGCGAACAATTCTAAGACCGGAATGTGAGTAATAAACTAGCAGCAGCCGGGCTAGTGTTTATTCTAAAAGAGGGTATAAGAGGAAGGCAAGTCTAATATTGAATAGCTTTAGGCCCTTCGAGGAGTGTCAATCAAATGCCTTATTAAGAGCTTACCGTTTTCAGAAACAATGTTTTAAAAGTGGATTCAGTAGATTATATTAAATCCAACTTGTTTTTTTCACTTTATTTTATCTCATGCAATCAGTGCTTTCTTCGGAGTATATAGAGATGTTCTTAACCGTTTCCTCCCTCGCTTTTCCATTTAGTTATTCAAAGAAAAAATGTTGTATTTATTCTGTTTACGGATCTGTATTAAATTAAAATTCTTGTACTCGCTAAAAATATCTTGTTGATGTTAATCATACATATTTCTTGTATACAGGGCGTCCCATATACAAAGTGCTGTGTTCGTTTTTTCTATTGATAAATCATCAGGTAAAAATGACTGTTAAGGTAGTAATATAGCTCATACAGGAACAAGTTACATACAGCCTCAGTTATTACATGTGTAGTCACAAATAACATAAGTCTATTATTCCAAGAGTTAGTAACACCCAAAAGTTTGTTGCATGCTAACTAATAATCATTCTTATATGCGATTCAGAAAGGTATCGAGATACTGTGTTGTGAAATATTGTCACGCGTAAATCCCTATTTAGGGGTTGTTTGACTCATTTATTAATCAAAATGCGCGACGTCCACAGGTATCCCCCATATTACTCTGTTTGCCGAGAGCAATACCGGCGATATCTGTGGCTAAAGTCACTTTAACTGGCTGGGCATACTAGAGGGTTTAATTTAACTATTGAATTAATACTATATCATATAAAACAGTGATATAAAACAAGTTTATTAATAAAATTAATATATAAAAAAGGCGTACTTACATTTTAAACGTCATTACATTCATCACCCCTAGTGAGCCACTCTCCAGGGGAGGAGTTAGGGTCACGCAGCACCCGTACTTGATGTTTTCGAACTCAAAATCCAACTGACTCTCTTACTCTTTACCGGCATCGTTACTCTTTTCGCGATTCAGCATTTCCGGCATAGTTACAATGAACTTACTTGGTTCTCGCTAACTCAGGCTTTTCAATACAAAATAAAACGTGCTTCGTTTCAAAGATAAAACAGGTTAAACAATCTAATGAAATAAATCATATCCGCTAAAAAGTGGGTGTTTACAATAAATCTCAAGTACTACGTGACACAGTCTTCAAGTGAGGAAATATAAGAATTTCGGTAAAAATGCCTGCTTGCTATACAGGCGTGATTCCAAGTAAAAATTGAAGGAAAAAGTTAAGAAGTACCTCATACCCTCATACCTACTATATCGGTTAACGCTTTGTTTATTTATTCAATATATTATGCGATGAAAAGATTTTAAAAAAAAATTGAAGAATAAGGTTAAAATGCTCATCAAGACTCCAAAATTTGGATACATGTTGTTCAGAGGTTGGGTGAAGAGAATTTTCAACTGTCTTACCGATCCTCACTTGAAGATATTTCACAAATGCCTTTCAGTTGGGGTTGTATAAAAAGTAGACTTTTAAATAATCTCCACTACAAGGAAACATTTTATAATTCTCAATAGAGTGCCTTAATACCTCTCTGAATCGGCCTCTAAGAATGACTGTTAATTAACATGCAACAAACTTATGTGTGTTACTGGCTCTTGGAATATATTACTACTAGAAGCTGTAAGCTAAATATGTTAAGGTAATCCATAAAAAATAACAATAAGTTAATAATTTGGGAAATCAACATTTGTAGTAGCATTCTCTTAATTTCAGAAAATGTTCTTAGTTTATCTAATACCCTCAAATAAAAAATAAAAATTAAGTAGGTAAATATATGTCCATAAATATTTCTTAATCATTGTATGAGTCACTAGCATACATAATATCTGGTATATATTTATAGTAGCAGCATCAGATGGCGCTACTAGAATCACATTTCATTTCGATTTCTGATATCAGTAATATGTATACATAATGTATATGGAAGGGGCATTGGTCAATGTGGTAATGCTCCCTATGTTTTTACTCGTTGTGTGATTGACTAAAGCGTGCGTGAGAACTCCTTGCAGTAGTCTTGTCAGTGACTTAATATCAGCCTATATAGTACAACATCTATGATTTCAACGTTCTATTCTGTTTATTGGTTGTAAGTCACTATTTTACATTTATAATATGAAGAATTCCGCAGACTTTTAAGTTTCTGGTGCTGTCATTCTTAAATAATTACACTTACTTAGTTTTTACCGGACAAGGCGCCTTGGAAGAACATAAAGATGCGATGAAAATGTGATAGATGCTGAAATTGAGATGCTTAAAATAGGTCAGTAAAGGCCGAAAAATGTCAAGAAAGCATCGGGAGGCAGAAAATATCAGAAATATGTTCTATGAATATAATGAACCTAATTGTGATATATTGTTTAGGAAAATGATATTTTAAACTTAAACTTAAAATATTTCTAAAGAAACCCATACATTCATTTCTTTAAAACAATTGTTAGTGGCGACATCTAGTTGGTCTGTTCAAGCCGCCAAGAAGGACAAACACAAGGAGGTACTAATCAGGCGATAACCACTTCAAAACTAGCGAAATGACGTCAAAAGGACACCTTTAAATATTTTTCTGACTATTACTTCTACAAGTAATAGTAGTAATAGTGGTAGTTTGTTTTAATTAAATAGTCACTAATAATTATATTTACATTGTAGTAAATTTTAAAAAACAAATTTTCACTAATTAACATATTGTAAAGATTTTGTAAATTTAAACTATTTATTGTTATTATATTGTTATTTTGTTTAAATTTTGCTTTTGATTGTTTCATCCTTAAACCGTTGCAGGAATATCAGTTGTATGAATACGCAGGCGCCATTTTTTTTTGTTTATTTTTGCTTTTGTAACATTCAAATTATTAAATAACTCTTCTCGCCACAGAGTGACCTTCCACCAACCCTGAACTAACCGGTTGCTACTCTTTCATAGCTTCATCAGCACTCAGCTGAGAAGTTGTGGTTGCAAATTGGTAGACAAATAAGAGATCAGTTTAAATTCACCAATATTACAATTAAAAACATAAATTACGATACTACAGCAAAGTTTTACAACCGAATATAATAGGAACATTAAAATAGTTTCTATGACAATTTTCAGCCATATTGTTTAAAATTGTCTATAATGACGTCACAATTTGTCCACAGTCTTTGTCTGATGACTCTTAAGATAGAGAGCACTTCTTCCATTTATGCTTTGTCGTTTTCTCTTAATGTTCCACTTTTAATGTGTATAATATGTAAACATTAAGATCTTCGCTATCCTCGATAAAGTAATGAATATTTGTATGATCAACATGGGTTTATTTCACGAGTACTCAATTGTGTGCGATGACATTTTGACTTTTACACATTATTTGATTGACAAAATTGTTTAATGTTGCGAGAAAAATCGTTAAACGTGGCGGCAAATAGAGTTGTTATCGCTGGCTAGCGACAGAAACCTCTACCAAATCGGATACATATCATATCACATAAATGTCCTAAATTTCTATTTACAGCAATAAAAATTAATTAGTAGAAATTTATTGAGACGAGTTACAAAATGGAGGTTAAATTTAACATATTTTAAAACAATTTAGTAGGTACGGCAAATTGCATTTTATTGCTATATTAGAGATTTATGTTACTAAATCATTTGCTGATAAATTTCAATTTGGTAAATATATAACGACTAATTCAAAATCTGATGTGGGTGTGTTAGAACCGATATTTGCTGAAATATTACTTCCACATCCGCGTTTTATGGGAGTGTACTATAACTACAAAAATATTAATACTACGTGAAAATATGTCTGAACCATCTAGATGGAGAATTTACTTATCTTTAACTTTCATAATCATCTTTATTTTCATAAGACCATTCAGAACCGAGATATTGGAAATAGAGTGATTTTTGAGCGATATTGCCACAAAGTTCCGGGGGGCAGTTGCGGGGGAAAAACCAGTATGTCTGCCCGATTTAATACGATGTACATCTACCTGACGTCTGGCTTAATAGTGGAGTTGAAATATAGTAATCATAAAAAAAATCAATTTGGGGGTAAATAGGGGAAAATAAGTAAACCAAGTTCGTATGAGTTCAGAAATTTGGAAATTGCTGTATATACTAAAAGCTAAGGTCTCAATTTTTTTATGACATCAGTCACCCACACCACCACTCCGTTATTAAATAATAATAATAATAATAATAATAATAGATTTATTACCCAACAGAATAATCCAATGGACAATGTCCGTCACTTATGATAATGCTAAGAATTATATTAGGAACTGATACTGCCTATGCAGAAACTAATACATACTAAATAATAACAATAACATCATTATAGCATAACTTATAAAGAACAATCAAATTATTATTATAGACAACAATAGATTCAAACTAGTACTGATGATTTCAATGAACTGTTGTAATGGTCTTGATGTATTGACTCAAACGTGTGCTAAATATATCACATTGACCGCTAATTTTGTTATATAAATCCGTCATAGAGTAAATGGGACACTTTTTGAGCATGTTTGTACGGCTATTGGGACAGTAAAATAAAATATCTTGACGTACTCCTAACCTAGGGATTCTGAAATAATTTTTTTTTGATAAAAGTGTTGGATAGTCAATTAAATGGTTAATTAGTTTATATAAAAATAATGTAATTAGTATTCTTTTATTCTCTAATGATTTCATGAGTAATCTTGACAGTAATAGGGTATTTGGATATCCCTGCTCTGGATAGTTCGTATCTATTCTGAAAACTAAGTATTTCATAAATTTTCGTTGAATTTTTTCTACTGCTTGTGAGTGAACATTATAAATACTCAAATACTCAAGTTTTGATCGTACCATTGAGAAATACAACCTTTTTAGTGCATCTACATTAGATAATTGTTTACAATTTCTTATTATAAAGCCTAGTAATATTAATGCCGAATTTGTAGATGAGTTTATATGCTCTGTAAAGTCCAGTTTAGAGTCGAATAATACACCCAAGTTTTTAGTTGATTGATCTCGTGACAATTCCGTGTCATTGAAGGTATACAAAACTCTATAAAACTGATTTTACGCGTGTACGTTACTACCTTACATTTTGATACGTTCATATCTAATTTGTTTGAAGTACTTACATCATAATTCAATTTTGCGTATTTGCTGTTGTAAAGTTAGGCAGTCCTCCATCCAATTTTCTTTTCTTATCTTTGAATTTCGGAACATGTACGTCAAAAATTGAGTATAATTACTTCCACATCCACGTAGTGGATAGTAATCGCAAAAAAATTTTCAAAAATTTTTATTCGTGAAATAGGTTTAGAATGTCATGAAACGTCGAGATTTTAAATTTGAGCGAAAAAAAATTTTCTGTCTGTCGGTCTGTCTGTCTGTAACTTTTTTTGTCCGCACGCTTTCTCCGGAACGGTTTAAGATATTGACCTGAAATTTTGTACACGTATATATTATAACGAGATCTGGAACTGGATTGTTTTTTGAGGAAATCCGGTGAATGATTGGGGGTTAAATAGGGGTAAATATGGGGAAATAAGTAAAGCAAGCTTGTAAGAGTACAGAAACTTGAAATTCGGTGTATGTACTAGAAGTTAAGGCCTCAGATTTTTTTATAATATTTTTCAATAAATAGAGGAATATAAGTAAAACGTTGGTAAGACTACAGAAACTTGAAATTCGGTGTATGTACTAGAAGCCACAGCGTCAGATTTTCTTATAATATTTTTCAACCCAACCACCCCTACTCCAATATGAAAAGGGTTGATAAAATAAAATTGAGATATTCATTTGAAATTTGGTACACGTATGTATTATAACGACGTCTGAAACTAGATCATAATTTGAGATGATGCCGTTGAAGGGTTGGGGGTTAAATAGGGGCAAATAGGGGAAAATAAGTAAAGCAAGCTGGTAAGACTACAGAAATTTGAGATTCGGTGTATATACTAGAAACCAAGGCCTCAGATTTCTTTCTAATATTTTTCAAACTCTACCACCTCCGCTTCATTATTAATGGGATTGATCATCACATCAAATTGAGATATTCACTTGAAAGTTAGTACACGTATGTATTGTAGTGACATCTGATTGAGATGACTCCATTGAGGTGGTAGGTTGTAAATAGTGGAAAATAAGTACGGTAAACTAGAAACTTCATTTTTAACGTATATGGTAGAAACCAACTCCTCAAACTTTTCTGTGACAGCTACCCCAAATATTATTAAAATTCTATGACCAATAATTTCCACATACTAGAGTGCAAATATAATCAAGATGTTTCCTTTAAAGTGACTTAGACGAATAATCTAGATGTGGAAGTAGTGATTCCTTAGGCAGCGGTTTTTTTGGTAGAATTCTTCGCATGCATTATTGATATCATGAAAATATTCCAAAAACGTCCAATCAACAGGGCAGGATAGTTTGCTTTTCGAAAGTTATAAAAGAGGTTAACAAATTAAAATTTAAATATTCGTTTTAAAATTGGTACGCGTATGTATTATAACTATCTCTAGAACTAGATTAAATAATAATAGAATAAAAATCTGAAACTTTCACATATTAAACTTGAAGTAGTGTATAAAAAGATCCGATGAGTGAAAAAATCTCAAAAATTTAATTTTGAAGATGTACACTTCCAAAATTTCAAAATCTTGAGAAAGTGATAAAATTTGATATGTATAACTAATTTTAACCATCTATTACTTTGGTTTAAATCGCATTATTAGATTTCTGTAGGTGCGATTTTTAAAGCTTGAAATGTGTAAATACTTTAAGATGTTTTAAGAGGATTTACCTTAAACATTGAATTAACATTCTTTATTTTACGAAAATAAAAGAAACATTTTTCTTTGCTCTAAACGTGAAACTAGGGGCAAAACGTTGATAAATTTCATCACAAAAATTATGTGGTATACCTATCCATCGGATCTTTTTATACATTACTTCCAGGGTAATATGTGAACGTTTCAGATTTTTATCTTAAAAATTGTAGAATTGGTAGAGCTTTTACCGATTTTATCGGAAATCTCTTTATGTTTCGACTTCATATATGCACTATTCCTACATATATTCATTTTTATATTTGAAAATATGATAATGCAATAGCCACATGTTTCTTGCTTCATTTAAGCTCTGCTGAGCTCAATTTCACTAATTAATTAAAAAATTACAACAAATTTAGTGTAGCGCGTCCGTGACCGGGCATGCTTTGGGGGCCGTACTTATATGTCGCCACGTTCCATTCTCGTGCGTTTAAAAAAAAATATGGAGCTAACATTTTTTATCGTACAAAGAAACTTCATATACGTCTTTGATGTGAAATTTCCCCCTCTATCGCTTACTGCTATTAGTTTTTAGATACATTTTTAAATTTTTCGAGTTAGGTATTTGCCAAAAACCGAATTTCGGCTAATATTTTCGATTTTTTTAGGGGTCGCCGCCATGTTACAGCTGTAAACTTTTTTTATCGTATTCTACACCAACAAAACTACCTATGTTCAAAAATTCAACCATATAACATTTAGTGGCCGTTGTTAATCAATTTCTGTCTGACAACTAGGCAAATATTTTCAACATTGTTAAAAAGTTAATCTGCTTAAAATATTAATATATTGGAAAATTGATATTTAATATTAAATCTCCAAACTGGGAAAACATATTTCATCCTTATAATGTAATTATCGTTACCCCTTTTCCCTTCCTGTTATTTATGATTTATTTCCTTGTTTCCACCAGGGGATGTAACGAAGCATATAAATCATAAATAATGTTATTTACCCCAATAACTACTAAGCCTAGTATCGATCTTACATGATCAAAAAACATTTGTTGTTCTCCATTGGTAACCACATCGTATACAATGTGTTCGGTAATGTTATGTTCAAACTCGGGAGCGGAAACTAGGTTCAATTTTAGGGATAAAAAAATACGAGTGGCGGGTCCATTTCTTTAACTTATTGAAAATGTAGTGTAATAATGTACTGAAAAACACATGTGGCGCTAACCTAGTTTAAAATGTCGGTTAAAATTCGTTACCTAACCCAAATTTCACACATAGTAAAACCGACTATATAATATGATTTCTTTCATATCAATAATTTGTTAACATAATACTCTAAAAGTGAATTATTTATTATTTGTTTGCTTATAGTAATGAAACATTTTCTTTATAGGATTTTGCACTGTTTGCAAAATCCTATAAAGAAAATGTTTCATAATACTCTACTCTCAGTAGTATGCTTCAATAATTAGAGTCATATCGTACTAATAATATCAATGAACTAATTTTCAATAAACAACGAAATTTGCCAGTTTGCTATCGAATAACCCTCAGTTTATGATTGTCTGTTTGTAGTATATGGTATGACGGAAATATAACTGACAACTGAGTTTCCGTAACTGCGGCCACAGGTGATATTATTACTGTTGTAATCACAACGCTTTAGTAGTCAAGGTGGATTATGTTTCTGTAGTAGCTTTCTAAAAGCTTCAAAGTATCCCTGCACCTGCTGCCGCATACTGTTTGTTTCTATAAGTAAACGCTTTAATCAAAATCAAATACTTCTTAGGCACAGAGAAAATTGCTTGAACGTAACTCTAAGTATAAAGAAGGCCTGTATAATATACTGTGCACATATATGTATGCCTGTCGAACGTTTTTGTATGCAAGATATATTGTTAAACTTAACATTATTATAAAACCAGGTAAATGGTATAATGTCGGCCTCAGACTGGATTTCGCTCATTTTTCATGTGAATATTACTCTGTGAAATTGGGAATGCCACTCACGATTCTTATGGGAAATGGGCCACTACAAATTTGGCTGAATTTTTTATATATTGCTATTCTATCGGTTCTGATCAAATGTCTTCATAGACCCGAAATCAAAAAACGAACAGTTTTACTATAACAGTTAAGTTAATATTTTTATGCTTGAATGCACAACATATACAAATCCCTAATAACACCCGTTGTCACCTACGCCTGTGAAACATTGACTCTCACCAAGAACACTGAAGACATGCTAGCCATAATTGAACGGAAAGTTCTCAGAAGGGTGTATGGCCCGGTGAGAGAAGATGGAGTAGTGCATTCTGCGAGTCGGATTGAACCTCAAAAAACACAAACCTTTTCTAGCCTAACGAGACAATGTCCACATCCCGTTATCGAGGATTCTGAACACGATGGCAGTGGTTAAATCTCTCTCCGAGGTCACCCCACCCCCTCAAACAGCTTAAAATTACCCCCGAAAGGGGTAAACCGCGTATCCGCTGCATGATACTACAACTAAAGAGATATGCTCACGCGGAAATTCAGTTTCGTTCTGTTCTGCGCGTGACGTCATCCAGAGACAAACTCGGCCAGATGAGTGTACAAGTACAACTAAACAACGTTGGGGAAATTTAATTATACAATAATTTATGAGTTATGACATTTTATAATGACGAGTTTGGACGTAACCAACCATTATTAACTCTTAGCAAATACGAAATCAAAGAGTATATTGCATTTGATCAACGGTGGTGTTGATTTGAATGGCACATTTCTAAAACAGTAGAACGATAATTACGATCTTCTTGAAATTTGCACAGTAGGCTAGCTAAAGGAAAAACTTGTTTTTGAACAAAATCAGTAAATAAAATAGTTTAAATTTTAAAGATTTGTATGGTCGTAAAAATTTTGTTTTTTTTTTTCTTAAAGGTATTTAAAAAAAAATAACATTTCAGCAGGTTTAGAATTTTATGAAACGTCGAGATATTAAGTGTGAGCAAAACAATTCTGTCTGTAGGTCGGTCTAATTTTTTTTGTGCGCCTGATTACCCGGAAACGGTTTGAGATAATAATTTGCATTTGGTACACATATATATTTTTATAATAAAGATTTATTAGACTTCGACTTTAACTTGTAACCGAAAGGGTAGCGGGTTCGCAACTCGGGTAGAGGTACCTACTTTTCTTTAATTAATTTTGTTTACTTTTCTAATGGACAATGGCATCATCATTAAATCTAAAAAATACGTCAAACATAAAATTCAAATTCGGTATTAAGCCAAGACAAATATACCTTTCAGTTTGAGTGGCCTAATCAGTTTTCATGTATTCATGGTTTTCAACTATTGTCTCAATCTCCATGTTTTCTACATTGTCATTGTGAGTGTCAATATCCAACGTTTTATATCTACAAGTGAAAAATGGTTATTATTATTATTATTATTATTATTGTTTTATATACCATAATTCCAGATTTTATTTAGATGCTAATTATTATTAATGACTTGTAAAAACTTAGTCTTCCATATTTTTAAGTAAACGTCGCTTTTCCATCCTCTGATTGCGTTTATTTTTTAGCTCCCCTGGAGAACTTCTATAAGATGTTAGCTTTGGTAAATTTATTGATGGTATAGCGTCTGGTTTTAATTTACACTTTGTTGGAGAATATTTAAAAGTCTATGTTGTAAGCGATAGTCATTTTCGCTAAAATGCTCGGAACAAATTCTTGAGTTCGCAATATTAAATTCGTGTTGTTGTAAACACTTTTGTACCCATATGTCACATATAGTTTTATTTTTTGGAAATGTGAAATATCGCACTTTATTTTTAGATATCTTGGTCTTTTTGTTGTTGTTGTTATTGCAATTTACTACCGCACATATAACCATATTTTGTAACGAGGTGAATTTTCCGTAGCCAAAAATGCAGTTTAAATTAACAGTATACTTCGTTATTTGCTCCGCTTACATTCGAATCATAGGTATTGTAAATTATTATTATAGATTTCTCCTAATTTAGCTAGCTGAAACCGCGAAACAGATTTCTACTTTAAATAGGTAATTTGATAAACCTGGCGGTGAGAGGGCTGTCTATAATATTAATATTAATTACAAGATTTGATACTGAGGGCGTTGATAAGTCAGCTGCGTAAATCAGTTTCATTAGACCACATTTGAAATCAGTTGGGTATTATTACTATTATTCCGTATATCCAGCACATGTAAGTACACCGTTTTATCATCGCCGCTGGTTTCTTGTCGATCTTTTTATATTAACACTGTTCCCTAAAGACTTAATAATAGGTATTGCACTTGGGGATTTAAATTTAGAAACTAGAATTTTTGTTGGGTTGGCAATTGCCACACTGGATTTGGTTTTCTTGGTGCCATATTCTGGCAATTATCTTTTGAATTCGTTGGTGGGAAGTTGTGTGCAGCACTTCGAAAAACACAAAATTGGTTATTTGGAGATTGGGGCTGGACAAGTGACTCCCGTAAATAGTACCTGGCATTTGGGTAGTTCAGAAGCTTCTGAGAGTTTTGCTGGCTGTGGACAAGGGTAAGTTGTTGGCCCTTTATTTTAGTTTTCGAGCTTTATCTGCCCAGGTGCAATTTGGGGTACTCATATTTATTTGAATAATTAATTATAAAAATACAGTCTACAAGTGAACATATGGTTCTTCGAGCTCAGATATTTGCTGAATTAGTATTAATAATTTGTTAGAAATTGCAATACATTGGTTTGTCTTGAACTTTTTATACCCAAGTTTTTTTGAACTGGTTAGAGTTTTTATACTTGTGAAATTTTTTTGATATGGTAAGAAATCATAAGATAACTTCTTAAGAGATAGTGAGAAATCAAGTGGTTCTTCTTCTGCCAGGTAGTTCAAATGTACATTTGACATTTGTTGTTGTTTGTTGAATTAAAGAATTCGTCAAGGTGCATTTATTTAACAATAATATTTGTCATTTATCATATTCAGATTGTTGTTTGCTATTAAATCGATATGGCAGATAAAATAAAGTCTTTGCAGAAAGAAATGACAACTATTTTGAACCTTGGGGAAAAGCTCTTAAATTTATGTATTACAGCTGAAAGTTCCGATAATCTGGAAAAAATTGAAAATTGTCTTATAAGAGCGGGAGATTTTGTAAGCAATATTAAACAATTTGAGCAACAAAATGCAACAATTGGAAAGTTGGCTGTTAAGGAAAACGTTTCTCTTGCGGAAGATTATTATGAATTAGTAGAATCTTTCGACAATATTTCTTATTCTGTTAGAACAAAAGAACGACATTTACAGCGTTTGTTTGACAAAAAGGTCCAAGTTGATAGTGTTTAAACTTCTAGCACTCCACCGATAGCTACAGGTTCTCAGGTGAAATTACCGTTGATAAAATTACCAACATTTTTGGGGAGATATAACGTTATATCAGTCGTTCATAGAGTTATATAACAGCTTAATACATAATAGAACAGACTTATCCGAAGTTGATAAATTTCAGTACCTTACTTTATCTTTGGAGGGTGAACCTCTCTCATTAATAAAATGTTTGAAAATAACTCCGGCTAATTATTCAATAGCTCTAGAAACTTTAAGTAACAGATATTTGAATATTAGATTGGTGGCGAATAGTTAT
The DNA here is from genome assembly GCA_963583905.1 of Stenurella melanura. NCBI lineage: Eukaryota > Metazoa > Arthropoda > Insecta > Coleoptera > Cerambycidae > Stenurella > Stenurella melanura. Next base: position 217,829,110 of record OY757309.1, on the reverse strand, counting down.
TTACATAATATCAATGGGTTGGGTCCAATGTCGGAGAGATCCTCGCAGTCTTTAAAGAAAGTATTGGATCAATTTAGGGAAAATTGGTCTGCCTATAAAGCAGTCTTAACTGCAAAGGAAGATCAACTTAATTTGTTAGCTGTAAATATGTTTTTACAAAAATTAGACATTAATACTCGGGAGCAATTCGAGTTAAGTATCGTGGATGATGGACAGCTGATTCCCTCGATAGAAACATTGTTGAATTTTGTTCAGAAGCAGAGTTTAGCTTTAGACAATATAGGTTGTGTTTCGAATCCAAAGATGTCTAAAGTGATAAAAAGGGATCCAAAGCCCAAGGTTAAACCGTCGCCGGTATCATTAGTCGCAAATTCGGCAGTAATTTGTACATTATGTAAGGCAAATCATGCAGTTCTGAAGTGTGACAAGTTCCTCACTAAATCGCCATATGAAAGATTTAAAACAAGAAAAAATAAGAATCTTTGTTTGAATTGTTTGAGCAGTGCGCATTTGGTGAAAGCTTGTGATTCGTCCAGAGTGTGTACTACATGCAATAGGAAACATCATGATTTGTTGCATTATGCAAAAAATGCTGGTGCAGCGGATGATACTCAGACAATAGATATACGGTCAGTCCCAACTGAGGCGCAGAATGTTGTGGCAGATATACCTGGGGTTTCATCAGATCACTCCGTGTTTACAGGTATGGTGGCATCGGAACCTACCATATTGTTGGCGACTGCCATTGTTAATGTTTTAGATGTCTCAGGGTCACCGGTTCCTGTTAGGCTTGTGGTAGATTGTGGTTCGCAAGTGAATTTTATTTCGGAAACTTGCGTTCAACGTTTAGGTCTTACTCGCACTTCATCGTCTCTTTGCATTCGGGGCTTGAATCAGCTACCGTCTATTAGAAGCAGAGGTATTGTGACTTGCACATTGCAATCTCGGATTGAAAATAATTCGAAGCTAGTGTTGGAAGCACAGGTTCTTTCTAATATTTGTAGTGACATGCCTTCGGTGTCTCTAAACACAAAAGATTGGCGTCACATTACAAATTTGAAATTGGCAGTTCCCTTTTTCTATCGAAAGCAACCCATTGACATGCTTATTGGAGCAGAGGTATTTCCTCAGATCTTATTAGGCAGGGTTATTTCAGGAAAGGAGGATAGGGAACCAGCAGCTATTGATACCATTTTTGGTTATATTTTGATGGGAAGAATTCACACTGGAATTTCTGTAGATCCCTCTTGTTTATTTCTAGAAACGTCTTTAGAGGACGTAGTAAAGAAGTTTTGTGAATTAGAACAAATTCATCTACCTAAATTGAGCATTAGTGATGAACAGTGTGAACAACATTTTGTAGACACTCATATTAGAAATCCAGAAGGAAGATATGTAGTATCGTTGCCCTTTAAGGAAGGTTATCCTCCTACATTTGGGGATAGTTATTCCATTGCATTGAAATGTTTGAGGTCGTTGGAGAATCGTTTGTTAAAAAATCCTAAATTATATGAATCTTATTGTGAAGTCATGCAGGATTATTTAAATGCCGGGCATATGACGATCGCTGATCCAGCATCAAATCCAGACCACGTTTATTATATCCCTCATCATGGAGTTATGAAACCGGACAGTACGAGTACTAAATTGCGCGTAGTTTTTAACGCATCTTGTAAATCTTCAAGGGGAATATCTTTAAATGAAACCTTGCTAGCTGGTCCTAAATTGCACACAGACATTACTACAATCTTGCTACATTTTCGACTGCACAAATATGTCTTAATTGCAGACATAAAGCAGATGTACCGGCAAATATTAGTGAAAAGGGAACACTGGGATTTTCAAAGGCTCGTATGGAGGTTTCATCCGGATGAACCGGTACAGGAGTATGTGATGAATAGGGTCACATTTGGTATTTCCTCGGCTCCATATTTGGCCTTAAGAACTCTGAAGCAGCTAGCATTAGATGAGGGTTCTGATTTTCCCAAAGCTGCGGAAGTATTACAATCAGACATTTATGTAGACGATGTCATCACAGGGGGTAACTCTGTTGAGGAAACCCGCAATTTAGCTTTCGACCTCATTCTCCTCTTGAAAAGAGGTGGATTTGATCTTAGGAAATTTGCAAGCAATGAACCAAGCGTGTTGAGTAGTCTTCCCATATCCGTTCAACAATCTGTTTCATTTGACAAGGAAGAACCTTCATTCGTTAAAGTGTTAGGCTTGCAGTGGAGTCCTGCATCTGATAGTTTTGCTTATAATATTTGTCCTCAATCCAATCTCTGTACGAAACGCATCATTTTATCAGAGTTGGCAAGGATATTTGATCCTTTGGGCTTTTTGGCCCCATTAGTTGTGTTTGCTAAACATCTTATTCAGAGACTTTGGATGTTAGGAATAGAATGGGACCAACAGCCTCCGGTAGACATTGTGTCACGGTGGGAAACATATCAGGCTGAACTACCTTTGTTGGAGAATATAGCTCTTCCTCGTTATTTACCAATGGATGAATCTACGATATGTGAGATACATGGGTTTTGTGATAGTAGTGAAATTGCATATGCTGCTGTTGTTTATTTTCGATTAAGTCAGCCGAACGGAGATGTTTCTACTATCTTGATTTGTAGTAAATCGAGAGTGGCCCCACTAAAAAAGCTCTCAATACCTCGATTGGAGCTAAATTCTGCAGTTCTTCTGGCAGAGTTAATAACATTTGTTCGAAATGTTTTTGCACAGAAGATTCGATTCTCCCGTATATGGGCATGGTCGGATTCTCAAGTGGTTTTGGCGTGGATAAAGTCTCCTTCATATAAGTGGCAAACGTTTGTTGCCAATAGGGTGGCCTTAATCCAGGAGCAATTACCTGGGAACCACTGGCATCATGTCTCGTCGGTGGATAATCCGGCAGACTGTGCATCACGAGGTTTACTTCCGTCCCAGCTGCTTCATCATCCCTTATGGTGGGCGGGGCCCAAGTGGTTACAAGAGTCTTCACATCATTGGTCCGTGCAACCTAGTTTGTCTGACACTGCTGAAGAGATTCGAGAGACAAAGTTGTGTCTCAATGTCACGGTTGAAAATAATTTGTTGTCACTTATCGAAAGGTTTTCATCTTTATCGAAGTTACAAAGAGTTGTTAGTTATTGTCTTCGTTTTACTTCTTATTGTCAAGGCAATAGAATGTTTACAGGATGCTTCACATCAAAAGAACTTCACAATTCACTATTAGTCCTGGTGCGACTAGTGCAACAGGCTGAATTCGGTTCTGAGATTAATCGGCGTAAACAAGGTAAGGTTTGCCATAGTCCCCTCAGAAAATTAAACCCATTTTTGGATTCTGAAAATATTCTAAGAGTTGGAGGTCGTCTTCGAAACTCATCTTTAGGTTATGATTCCAAACACCCAATCTTATTGCCCCGTAAGAGTATGCTTACACAGTTGATTATAACCCACGTGCATAGAATTTATTTGCATCCCGGTCAGAGTACCTTACTAGCCTTACTTCGTCGTCAGTTTTGGATTCTCTCACCTCATCGAGCAATAAAATCTGTTTTGTCCAATTGTCAAACATGTTTTCGAGTCAATCCAACTTCAAATTTTCCTATTATGGCAGATTTGCCACAGAGTCGATTGGCGGAAGTAAAAGCCTTCAAATTTGTTGGAGTGGATTTTGCGGGTCCATTTAATATTACTATGAATCGCATTAGAGGTGCAAGGACGTTGAAGGCTTATTTATGTCTATTTGTTTGCTTCACCACAAAAGCTATCCATTTAGAGTTGGCTTCGGATTTGTCGAGTGAAGTATTTTTGGCAGCACTTCGACGTTTTTTGTCACGTCGAGGTCCTTGTGTACGTGTTCATAGTGATTGTGGAACGAATTTTGTTGGCGCCAATCGTGCTCTGGTACAGTGTATGCAGTCCGTAGTAGAATCGGAAGGTTTTAAATGGCAGTTTAACCCTCCTGCAAGCCCTCACATGGGTGGCCTTTGGGAGAGCCAAATTAAAGTAGTAAAAAAGCATTTGTTAAAAGTAATAGGTGAATCTATTCTTACATTCGAAGAATTATCAACTGTTTTTACCCAAATTGAAGCGTTGCTTAACTCGAGGCCGTTGTGTCCTAGTAGTTCTGATCCCAATGACTTGGAGGCAATCACGCCAAGTCATTTTCTAAATTTAGAGCCATTGGGTACCTTTTTTGAAGAGGATTTTTCCGACATAAATTTAGCCCATCTGTCGCGATGGCAAATGATTCAAGCTTTGCAGCAACAATTTTGGCGGCGGTGGAGTCGGGAATACTTGAATACTCTTCAACAACGCAATGCTTGGAATAATACTTCAAATCCAATAACCGTGGGCAAACTAGTGCTTATTAAAAATGAGTTAACTCCGCCATTACAATGGAAATTGGGTAGGGTGGTAGAAGTATATCCAGGTGCAGACAACATTATTCGAGTAGCAAAAGTGAAAACATTAAATGGAGACTTAAAAAGGCCAATTGTCAAATTATGTTCTCTGCCAAACCAATGAATTGCAATTAAGTTTTAGTTGAGTTTAGATTAGTATAGTTTTTTTTTTTTCTTTTGTTTGGGAGATTGTAAAATTTAGTTTAGTAATACCATTTTGCTCAGTAAATGGTAGGTTAGATTTGTAAAATAGTCATTTTACAGTGGGCGGAATGTTCCCTAAAGACTTAATAATAGGTATTGCACTTGGGGATTTAAATTTAGAAACTAGAATTTTTGTTGGGTTGGCAATTGCCACACTGGATTTGGTTTTCTTGGTGCCATATTCTGGCAATTATCTTTTGAATTCGTTGGTGGGAAGTTGTGTGCAGCACTTCGAAAAACACAAAATTGGTTATTTGGAGATTGGGGCTGGACAAGTGACTCCCGTAAATAGTACCTGGCATTTGGGTAGTTCAGAAGCTTCTGAGAGTTTTGCTGGCTGTGGACAAGGGTAAGTTGTTGACCCTTTATTTTAGTTTTCGAGCTTTATCTGCCCAGGTGCAATTTGGGGTACTCATATTTATTTGAATAATTAATTATAAAAATACAGTCTACAAGTGAACAAACACCGATAAGAACAATTCACTAAAATGTGTGTTTTAAAGCAATAATTTGAAACCGATTCCGTTTAAATATATCAGAATATAATTATTATTTCCCGACTTAGCCGAAATTAAATAAATTTATTAAATTATTACAGTATAGTAAGAGAGTCCGAGTTAGGACATGTCAACTTCTCCGATTTTATCCAAATAGCCATGTTCGCAAGAATTTCCAAATGGGAAAAAGAACATGGATGATATTTCGAGAGAAAATGTGTACCGTTTACCGTTTATATTATTTTAATCCAGACCATGTGTGATGGTACTGCGATAAAATAATATGTTGTTCTACCAAATGTGTAGAAGTTATATGTACCGTATATTTTATTTTAGCTAGTGCGTAGCAAAATAAAATATGTCTTTCCAAAAATTATTTTTGTAAAATTTATTGTAGTGTTATTGTTTAATTTACCGTTCATTTTGTTTCCAATATTTTGTACTGATATGAAATGGAACAAAATTCCTTACTTTGAATTAATTCATAGAAATTTATTATAGTCCGGGAACTGAGAATAGAATCTAGGCTACCGTAAATAAATTAACTAACATTATATTCTGATACATAGACATTTTCCGCAATCCGACAAGATACCACGTGGCCAAACCGAAATGCATTTAATGAAGGCACCCAGCTGTGGGGTTTGAGGCGCTTGGCAAACACCGCATCAAGTGTTGATGTAATTTCAACACATCCGAACCGAACCGAAATACCACCATTCTGATTATTACTGTCTGTCCGTCTAGGCAGAATAATCTCCGCCGTAAGCTGATACCAAATCCGATAACCATTTTATTTTCCGAACCGAGTGTAACCAAGGTTACACACCGCTTCAAATCCGATAACCGTTTTATTTTCCGATCCGAGTGTGACTTAGGTTACACACCGCACCGAATCCGACAACCGTTTTATTTATTTGGTATCAGCCTTATTTAGTTTTGCCAAGTCCTTCACACTTACACTCTGACCGTCCATGTAGGCATGATTATTGCTGTAGTTAACCGCTTGCTTTTGCCTGGTATTTGCACGCTGTCAGTTTTTTTTTAATTACTTACTTGTGTAGTTTTTTTCCGTTTGCTGTTTTTTTTTATATACCGCTTTACTACTTGTGTTTTTCACCGCTTTCCCCGTCTGCTTGCTTACCACCGCTTGCTTCCGCATTAATGAGTAGCTAACTAGCTTCTCACCGCCTGGTTACCCGTACGTCACAAAATGGCGCCCTACCTAATTCAAGTTAGACTAAAATGACATATCTTAAGTTTTTGTTATTGCATTTATCCGAAACTCCGTATTTTGGTACTTAACCGTTTTTTATTGTTTTGTAAAAATTTCATTGTGTGTTAATAAACTTTGTTATTTACCGACATCTGCCTTTTACTGTTGAATGTGACTGAAAGTCTAATCTGCCGTCCAGACCCCTGGACATACCGTGTCTCCACTGTAGCTATCCCAGCCCTACTGCAACAGGCTGCGTTTAGGAGGCTAATGTGGGACCTTTGCCCCACGTAAAAATTGTATAGGTGGCGCTCGAGATTACCGAATTTAACCGAAATATAGCTCAGCGCCAAAGTGACGCTTCCACTTGCCTATGCGCTAGGCAACTGGAAGAAAGCACGTCACAATTTTTAATTAGATGAAAAGCTGAAGCACTAAAAACACACTTAAACACAGATTACTGAGCGGGAACTGACGGAGTTTGTCACGGAACTACGTCATCGACTGGAGAAGGATGGAGCGATGTATGCGCGTGAGCATATCTTTAGTTCATAGTATCATGTATCCGCTGTATCTTACCAGAAAAACCTGTGTAACGCCCGCTTTCGAGGATGCTGAGCACGACGGTGATGTTTAGACCCCTCCTCGACCCCCGCCAATCCCCCAAACGGCCAAAAAACAGCTGAGCTCGATGGTGATGTTGGGTCTTCTCCACGAGATCAGTCGTGTAGGCATTAACAGTAACTGACTTAGGATTAATTTATTGGTTTTAATCAATCTGGGCAAGAGTGAAGTCTGGTGTATTCGAGGAGAAATATTAAATACACTTCTTGAAAACGACATTGTCAATATTTTCTCATTTTATCAATATTGAGGATTCCCAAATATTATCAAATTTTAGAATGTTATGTAGTATAGAAGGTATATTATTAGACACAATCAATCAGTTCTAAATGAAATAAGTAAACAAAAAGTTTAATACGTCGAAGAACAAATTATGGCAGATAATGCTTGAAACAATAGTAGCCTTTCAGTTAGATGCGTTAAATAAATACCTATTGATTAAGGTTTTATCATCAAAAAATGTATTATTATTACAAGTAAAATCATGAATATGTCCAAAATAGAATCAGGTTTCCGTGAAGCAGATTGTCGTAAGCTACTACTGATTGATAGTGACATGTTAAATAATTTTTACTTGAAATTGTTTCCGTAAATTGATTCAATACGATCATTTTGGGGAAATGTATTAATTTCCGAAAACCTGTTTGAGTAGATACTCTTTTTGATTTGGAAAAAAACCAAGAACGCGCCAGTAGTACACAAAATTAAATCAATCTACTGAACACCACATTTAAATAGTAAATACGAAAACACGAAATCGAATATAAATAATAACAGACGAAAGTTTCGAAAGCGTTTATATAATATTCTCCTTTATTTGATATATGTTGCTTCTCATACGATGTTTCTGTGTCTGCTCACTATAAATCACCACTTGTGATTGGCAATTAAACTTTGACAACCTAAAGCAATGATAAGTCAATGCATGAAACGCGATATCTTGCAGTCAACAGTGTCTAATTCATGAAATGGTGGGATTAAGCCAAATGTAATAATACAGGACTTCTAGTAATGGTTGCCCAATCAAATGATGTATGCAAGTTAGTACAATATATTAAGAATTCGAATTTATCTTAATATATTGCAGGTTTTTAATGCATGCTTGTAGAATGTGTTCTACGGCATCTTGCACATGGGAAAATAATTTTTATGTCATGTCAAAAATGGCATGGATAACAAATAGAAATTTGTTAGCTTAACTAAGGCTTTATATAGCCGTTACACACATCTCACGTTTGTGCTTAAATGCGAGTTTGTTCTATTTCTGGAGACCGGAGCATACTATCTATAAATCTCGGTAATATTCACTTCATTAATAGTTTCGTTCACGGCAGTAAATTAATGTTAATTTCTTATTTTGAAATAGAAATTTTATTTATTAAAATTGTCTGCTTATCATCAATCTTGTCTTGTCAATCTTATCATCAATATAAACCTTGAAAAAACGAACTTAATTTCATGTTTTCTTCGTTTCTTCGTTTATTTCCATTTAAGAATAGAAATTTTGTCGCGTCAACTAATGCCGAATAGGTAGAAAAATATACTAATACATAGAAACCATGAGCCGTCATTTATTAAATATGACGAATAATCTTGTGTTCGTCATTTCAAGAATAATATGTCCATATGAACTTATCAAAGTTGGTAATCTTAAAATAGTTCACTCACTTTCATTTCTCGTAATATATATAGCTCTCCAATTACGTTGAAATTATATGAGTATGAAGTCTATGTAGGCGAGACATTTATACCACTAGGAATTATGGCTAGCGAACATAAAACAATGTAAATATTTCTAAACTGATGAGTTCATATTAACATAGTGTGTCTGAGATAGATGAATAGATAGATTAATAACAAGATTATCCAATACTTAGCAGGATAAAATTGTAGAATAAAAGGTTAGCGTCAGCTACTCTCACTATATATCATAAACCCATAGAACGACGATAGTTGTGGTGAACAACTGGAATGCTCGATAAAACATTGAAATTACTGAAATGTTATTACCGCAGTCGGTAATAAACCTTTACTATCTAGCAATTTACCTAACTTATTAGCACGAGACTATAAAGACACACATAAAGTGCTTTATAGAATCATAAAAACAGTGTACAATTGAAAATTGTGTACTTGATTACTTACTAATTTCTATTCTAAATTATTCATACCTATATTAAAATGTTTACACACGTACTCAACAAAGACATAATAGACAATAGCAAGTGAATTCAACTAATATGAATTATAAATTATAATTCGCAAATGATCTGTTTCGTACTAAAAGGGTTCTGTTGAGAAATTACAATTCATTTTTATGAAAAAACAAAAATAAAATGAAATAAAATTGTGAATATTTCCGAAAACATTTTTGATTTAGATTATATGAATGGTATATTTATAATATATTCCATTTCTACTATTTGGGTATTTTCCCCTTCATTCCACCAACTGGTTTTTTTATTGTGGAAATTAGGATAGGGCTAATTACAAAAAACCTCTTTTACCCATTATTTGACGCTTCAACATAAACACACCACATATTGTAGACAACCAAAATCCGAAGCCTATGTTCTACACGGTAGACAGTGCGACCAAACGTGTTCACCATTAGACCGTTATGCTACCTAGCCGCTTCTATTGTGACATTGTCAACCACCACAGTATTTTTTACAATTGGCATTTCCAGGAGGCTGTTGCCTTTAGGTTGTTTATGTAAGACAATAGTTAGACAAAAACGAAATGGGAAATGAATTTTATCTAGAACTTTTAAGGAATGATACAGACTCTCGGTAAAAAAAACCCAAGTGTGGTCTGTAAAAGTTTCAGATTTAGTGCAGTTTGATTTCTCTTTGGTGTCATTACAATTACAAAACTCTGGTGAAAATTTGAAAATAGAATTTGTATTTGTTTGGTAAAACAACGGAGTTCATGTGGAATATGTTACAAAATAAATTTTTGTCTAAGAAAGTGTAAAATTATTTGCTAAATTATGTATTTTTGATTCTACTTTGGATGCGGATGAATCAATTATTTTTCGTAGAAGTATTGTAAAACTTTAAAATTAGAGTGTCATAAAACGTCGAGATTCTAAGTTTCTAAGAGCAAAAAAAATTTTGTCGGTTTGTCGGTCTGCAACTTTTTTTGTGCGCATGTTTGCAGATTTCTATATAGTATTTTCCATCCTCCCATCACCCCCACCTCATTATTAAAGGCGTTGAAAAAATAAATTGAGATATTGACTCGAAATTTGGTACACGTATATATTATAATGACATCGAAAACTAGATCATATTCTAAAATGATTCCGTTGAAGGGATGGGGGTTAAATAGGGGAAAGTAAAGGAAAATAAGTTAAGCAAGCTGGCAATAGTACAGAAACTTGAGATTTGGTGTATATATTAGATACCAAGACCCCAGATTTCCTTATATTTTTCGACGCCCTCACCACCACCACTCCATTATTAAAGGGGTTGATAAAATAAAATTGAGATATTCACTTGAAATATGGTACACGTATGTATTGTAATGACATCTGATGGAGATGATTTCGTTAAAGGGTAAGAGTAAGAGTCCAGAAACTCCATTTTTTAGTGTATGCTGGACACCAGCGTCTCAAATTTTTTTATGACATCCGCCTAAAATAGTATTAAAATTCTAGCACCAATTATTCCCACACACTTGAGAGCAAATCTAGTCAAGATGTTTTCCTTAAAGTGAGTTGGATGGTATATCTGGATGTGGAAGTAGTGATTCCTTAAGCAGCGGTTTTAATATTTTATTACATGAGAAGCCTTACCACTTGAAATATGTAACAATTGACTTCGTCTCATAATTAAAATTTTATATACTTTTTTTTTTAATTAGTGGTAGCAATGCTTAGGGAATGCACTCACTCCATTGGCTCATATTTTTTATATATACACATTTGATTAAAAATTGAAAAATATTATATTCTGACATGTGTATTATATTTAAAATACGATATAAAATATATTTAAAATTAATTTGCAATTAATACGCTTTGATAATCATGGTTATAAATGATATAAACAACATCAATTACAGTTACAAAAACATATTTTTCATTCATCCTTTTGATACATTGATGTATTGGCCGCAAATCAAATATGCTATATTTGTTAGTTAAATTTACAAAGCTTGATTATAACCATCGGATTTTGATGAATTATTTATTATTATTTAATATACTCTGTTACTAATTTTGTTCCCCCTAGTTCGTGTATTATAATTTATAATTAACAGATATATCAACTGTAACTTTTTAAGTGCAAAATGTCTGCATCAATAGAACGTGCATATTTTCAGAATCATCATCAGTTCAGGAGACATTATCGATTACGAAAATTCATGTTATCAGACGGTACCCTATTCTGATATTGTTATAAACACTTTTGTTTATAACAAAAGGAAATATTACATTTTTTCAATAAAATCTTTTTTAGAAACAAATTTCTGACCGATTTCCAACAAGAAATGCTCAATAATTTTTTTTTCGTAAAGTTGATATTTTCATTGTTTTTCATTTTTAAAACTTGAAAAACCGCCAATTTCTCGCTTCTTGACGCTCTAAATATATAATAAAACAATTTTTTTGTAATGAATAGTTTTTTATAATATCTTTAGGCCCTGCATATGAATTTATAAAAAATGGATTTGACGATTTTTAATTTTATACCTCATAACGACCACTTATCTTCGACAATTTTTGGAAAATTTATGTCGAAGTTGTGTGGATTTCAGCGCGTAAGTAATTGACTGCTGAAACATTTTAAGTCAAAACATAGGGGTACAAAGTTGAACTAAGTTCTACAGGGTGTTTTCCACTATTATTCAAATTATTGTATTTTTAAAATGTCATAACTCAATGTTTCAAATGTAACACCTTGCATGGGGTGCATTTAAAATCCATATGACAACTTTTCTTCTTCGACGTGCTGTAAAGTACGAAGGCGTAGAAGGGTCACGGATGTTTTTTTCATTCATTCCCACATAAACTTGTAAATAATTTGATTATTCCCTGTGTAACGGGGACGGTAGCTTCAGTGGTTTAGCGCGTCTAGCTTGCATACTGGCATACCTAGCGAAGCAGGCTTAATCCCTACTCATCGTGAAATAATTTTAATTATAAAATAAAATATTTTGGGCGTAATGGACCAAATAATTTTGGAAAGGCTCTATAAAAATATCTGATAGATATAGTCAAAGCAAATATATCAAAATATTATATATAATACACACATTCTAAAAAACAAAGTAAACAGTCATTACAAACGAAAACAAACAGAAATCCAAAAAAAAACAGTAAAATTTATGTGAAGAAATCATTAATTTCGTAGCAGTTTTTTTCTATCAATAATTTTTTCAATTTTGCCTTGAAAACACAGATGTTCCTTGATGTTTTAATTTCATCAGATAAAAAATTAAAGTATTTACATCCATTGTAAAAAAAGTTTTTTGATAAAAAGCTGTCCTACAAGAATTTGGCTGTAGTAGCCCTTTAAATCTTGTATTGTGAACATGGTTCACTTGATTACCAAGAAACTTGTGCTTATTCTTGTAAACATATAGACATACTTCAAAAATATACAAGCCAGTTACGGTTAAAATCTTTAAATCTTTAAATATATTATGGCAACTTTCCCGAAAACCTAATCCCGCAATAATTCTCAAGGCATATTTCTGAAGAATGAATATGCGGTTTATGTGTATACTGTTTCCCCGATTTATTATTCCATACCTCAAGTGGCAGTGAAAATTTGCATAGTAGAGAGTCAAAAGAATCTCATTGCTACAATGCATGGACATAAAACGTAACCCATAGCAGCTACTACAATTTATTACATAAACTGTCTATATAATTTCCCCACTGCAGATGCTCTTCGAAGATTAATCCTAGTATTTTTATAGATTCGGACATTTCTATATCACTGTCAGAGAGACAGATATCTATGTTTTTTTGCAATGTGAATAATAATATTTTTGTTTTATTTTTATTCAAGGTGAGCTTATTTTTTTCAGACCATGTGATTATATTAGAATACACTAGGTTAGCAGTATTTTTAATTGCATTTAATTCACTGCCTATAATAAGAATGTTCGTGTCATCCGCATAACATATAGTATGGACGTTTGATATTCCACTTAGATATGTTATCAAATCATTTGCATATATATTAAATAACAGAGGACCTAACACTGATCCTTGAGGAACACCCTGTGTTATTTCACATATATCGCTCGTCACATTACGATTTAGTGTGATAATTTGGGTTCTATTTTTTAGGTATGACGAGAGAAGGTTTAATGGAATCCCTCTGACTCCATACATATCCAGTTTATTTAAGAGATCAACCATATCAAAAGCACGGGAGAAATCAATAAATAATCCTAAGGCATACTGCTTCTGATCAAGGGCATCCACAATTAATTCATGGAAATCACAAAGTGCAGATTGTGTACTTTTATTCTTAGATAATCCATGTTGACAGGCAGACAGTAATATTGAAGTGTAGGTGTTTATGAGATGCCTCTTTTAAGCTTCCATGCTTCTCTTACGTTTCCGTGTAACATCGTCGAATGGGGAAGTGTAGGTGTCTGTGAGATTCTTCTTTTAATTTTCCATGCTTCTTTTGTTTACTCTTCCTCTGAGTCTTCTGTTTCTTCTGTTACTGAATATAGCAGTGTGCACCTCTTTTCGCCCGCTTGCGTCCAGATATGGCTTTATTCCTCCCAGAAATCCGCGTTTTTGCTTCAACGTCCTGCTTCTGTGCTTTTGTGCGTCCACTTCCTTTGCTTGCCAAGACATACATTAGCTCGCCGCAGAAGCTCTTTATTAACCGTTCCACGGATAAACAGCCATTTACAAGAGCAAGGAAGAGCACCGAGAGAACACTTGAAGGCACCCTGTATACCAATCTGCTAAGGTAATGCAAAACAGAAAAGTAAAATCGGCAAAAGTAAAGAAAAGATTTAGGAGAACACTTGGAACTCCCTGTATATCTAGCAGACCCCAACTAGATTGACCCGAGAAACATATCTGAACAGCCGCCCGTCGAAACCTTCCCGCCTTATGTTTAATGTATTTTTAATTTTAAGACAGTTAGGTTCAATAATCACTAACGATTAATAAACTAATACTATTAATAGAACTTATCTTTTTCGTCCGTGTATGTATATGTTGGCAGCTTCCCTTTTTTGTTCTGTAGGATTCCTGAACTACCTGCTCTCGTTGTTTCATCCTTGTTAATAACCATCTTGTTACCATTCAATGAAGATTTTATGGTCCACCGTTTATATGTTTGTGTCCCTTTTCACGTTGTACATATACGCTTTTTTATGCTATATTCAATCAATACATCTTAAACAAATATCAACTATATGAAATAGCCAGACATGCTGATTTATATCAATCAGTGTAGAATTGTCGATGCTTTAATACAACACAATTTCGCACTATTTCTCATGGTTTTAACCGAATCTATTCTAGATTTCGAAGGAGCTACCAAAAATGCGTCTACCTCCGAATCCGACGCTATCTGAACATCCAGAATAAATTAGATCGGCTAAATCTTTTCAAGAAATCCTAAAATCAACTCTATTGTATTCTCTTTGTTTAAACAAAAAAAAACTTTGATAAAATTTGTTTCAGATTAAATTGATGTTAGTACGCTTCGATTGGCACCACAACGAAGTCGATATCATTTTTTATTCGAGAGATTTCGTGCAGGAGAAAAGTGTCCACGTACGTACACAAACATATTTGTTTTAAATAACCTTGAAACATAAAAATTTGTTGAAAATTTTTATTTAGAATTTTGGACCCATTACAGTAGCTTCCCTATATGCTGGGAAGTTCAAAAATTGCATGGAACCTCTATTGTCAAAATTTACTTCACTTTTTGTTCCAATAGTTATTTATTCTTCCTATAAATTAACATTTTTTCCTATAGATTAGCAAGACTCCGTATATTATCGAAACATTTCATTGATACATTTACTGCTGAATAAAATAAAACGAAATTTAATCTATATGACAATCTTTCTGTATTAAATCCTCTAGATTGCTGTATTACCAATCGATAGCAAACTCATATTTACATTTTTCTTTAATATTTACATTGTGTTCATCGGTTTCTGAGGACATGAGGGACATTAAATCGATGACTACAATTTCGGTTTCGTATGAATAAAACAAATTTTTTAAGTTGCTTATTGTTGCTAATCTTTATGATTTATAAGCTTCGTTTACGTTAGATTTTACATGATCTCTTCAAATTGCAAAGCATCTTAATAAAATTGCTTTCATTCTTTTTTGTAAAGCAGTATTTTTATAGTTGTAGTTTTTTTAGCCAAGAAAAAAATTGAACAAATTTGATTCCGGAAAGATTACTAGGAAGAAGACGGAAATGTAAATATATTTCGCAACTCCATAATAAAAAAGGCAATTTATTATGCTTTTCCTGTAGTAGATTTATATAAATAACAAAAGGGGCAAGATATCATCCTGTTTTCTGGTAATATTAATCCGCTTCATTTTAATTTCAGAAAGAGTCATCGGCCATGGAGTAATTTTTCTTTTATTTACTAATAATATAGAATGATATATACGACACATATAATATTATTTTCCTATCGTTAATATATCTAAGAAAGAAAATTTGTAAATGAGGGAATAGCATTATTATATTCTTCGCAAATACAATCGGCATTTGATCGACATTTTTCTAAAACCATAAATATCGCTTGTAGAGCAGAAAATTTCATGTCATTGTGTTAGTGATCGAATTATGAACAACTTTGAAAATGTTCGTCCGTCTGTTTGTCTGTCTGCCCGTCACGTTTCTTGAAATCACGATAATTTATGAAAGAAAACTCAGATTGTACTAAGATTTGGACAGCTTTAGAGGAAGATCCTTATTGTTTTTTAACAAAATCGAGCAGTAAATAAAAAAGGTATTAATTATTTAACTTAAAAAAAAAATGTTTTTTATGTTCTGTAATTAAACAACAAAAGAGTGTCCTATATAATGTAACACAATAATATAAAATGTATAAATCAATGTAGTCATGGTCCGAGAGCCCATGATCAAAATTTCTTGTCATCTTGTCATCATTGCCAATTTGGGGCAAAAGTTTAATTTGAGGGAAAATACGTCCAACAAGTTATGTTGTCAAAACTATTGGTACGTTGCTGAGGTTACAATCCATTTTCGGTCCATAAAAAAATGGAAAAAATTCTTTTAACGCATCTCGTCAGTTATTGATGGAATCCTGATAATAATCACCAACCCATCAAGAACGGCCATTTTGCACATTGTAAACGGCTGATAATAGTTTCATTAGCTGCCAAAAAAAAACACAACCCGATCTAGTTACACAAGCACAGCTCAAACTTTGTTCAAATAATGAATTAGGGTTTAAAACCATCATTAAAAACCGCTGCCTAAGGAATCAGTACTTCCACATCCAGATTCTTCATCCAAGTCGTTTTAAAGGAAACATCTTGACTATATTTGCACTCTAGTATGTGGAAATTATTGGTCATAGAATTTTAATAATATTTGGGGCAGATGTCATAGAAAAGTTTGAGGAGTTGGTTTCTACCATATACGTTAAAAATGAAGTTTTTAGTTCACCCTACTTATTTTCTACTATTCACCTCCCACCCCTTCAATGGAGGCATCTCAATCAGATGTCACTACAATACATACGTGTACTAATCTCAAGTGAATATCTCAATTTGATGTTATCAATCCCATTAATAATGAAGCGGAGGTGGTGGAGTTTGAAAAATATTAGAAAGAAATCTGAGGCCTTGGTTTCTAGTATATATATACACCGAATCCCAAATTTCTGTACTCTTATCACCTTGATTTACTTATTTTCCCCTAGTCACTCCTATTAACCCTAACCCTTCTACGGAATCATCCCAAAATATAATCTAGTTCCAGATGTCGTTATAATACATACGTCTACCAAAGATGAAAGATGAAAGATGTTATAAAAAAATCTTAGGCCTTAACTTCTAGTACATACACCAAATTTCAAGTGTCTGTTCTCTTACAGGCTTGCTTTACTTATTTTTCCCTATTTTCCCCTATTTAACCCCCAACCCTTCACCGGATTTCCTCAAAAAACAATCCAGTTCCAGATCTCGTCATAATATATAATTGTACAAAATTTCAAGTCAATATCTCAAACCGTTCCGGAGAAAACGTGCGGACAAAAGTTACAGACAGACAGACCGACAGACCGACAGACAGACAGAAATTTTTTTTTCGCTCAAATTTAAAATCTCGACGTTTCATGACATTCTAAACCTATTTCACGAATAAAAATTTTTGAAAATTTTTTTGCGATTACTATACTTCCAATCCACTACGTGGATGTGGAAGTAAAATGATTACTGATATTTCTCACAAGCTTACTTATATTGTTCCTTCGCTACCAAAACGACCTTTCTCGAAACGGCAACGCTGAATCTGTCAGTTTCTATTTTTCCCACGGTTTTTAGAGTACTCTCAATAATTTAGACTAGGAAACTGATGCGTCGCGAAACCGTCAATTCATATTTTTTTTTTTGATATTTCACCACAAGAATCATTCAAAGGCGTGGAAAACTGACGCAAAACGATGGCACTACATTTCACTCGCGATAAAATTTCAGTTTTCCGTCCTCGTCCACCAGCAACCCGCGCTGGGCGGAAAATGTCAGGTATCATGTTTTTCAGGACTAACACATTTACATTAAATAGAAGTGCAGGGAAACTGATTAGACGTGATGACTAATATGCTACATTTTTATCTACATATTCAATAATTGCTTACAACCCTATAGCAACGATGAGAATGTTAGTCGTACTAGACGTTTTATTTCAGTTTTATATAAACTGTTGGAAAGAAATCGAATTTTCCATGTCGTTATCAGGCGGGCCACAGTGGGATAAAAACATATAAAAATGGAAAATGGACAAAAATCGTTCTCCGGCTCAATTTTTAAGATATTTAAATATATACCGCGTGAAAACGAGCCACTCTTACTAACTCAAGAACGGTTAAAAAAATTTTCTGCAGTAAACGGCATTTTCTTGAATGTCAAACTCACCCCCTCACCCCCAGCCACCCCAAGTTTATAATTTCAAAATGCCACCCCTAATTTTTTTCATCGATTTCTAATAGCAGAGTTTTTTTAGAATGCAATCGTGAGAAATAGTGTGACCTTGAAGAGGAAAATTTTTGAGAGAATTGAAAAAAAACGAATTTTTGTTAAAAAGTGATAATAGCCATAAAAATCTAGGTAATGTGATATTGCATTTAGAAGGCGCACACTGGCAATTGCCAGCATGTTAAAAAACTCACCAACTTTGGACCTATTGAGTGGCCAGCCATGTCCAGTGATTTGACCAGCCCAGATTTCTTTCTATGAGGTCACCTTCCCCGCTCGAAAACATTGGAGATTTGCGGCAACGAATTACTCAGGAATGTGGGTCAACTTCGAGTCCCGTATTTCAGAAAGTGCGAGAAGAATTCGAAAGCCGGCTGAATCACTGTATGGACAGAAATGGCGAACATTTCGAACACTTATTATGAGGGTAGTAAAATAGCTTACGAGTCTGAAAATTATGTTGCGTTTCATGTTTACAATAATAATTACCTAAAAATTCAATAATAAGTTGATATCACATTAAATCATTTTGAAATGGGGGTAGTTTAGGGTAACGGGGACTTTTTAACATGCCGGCAATTACCGGTGTGCGTCTTCCAAATGTAATATTACATTACATAGATTTTTATGGCTATTATGACTTTTTTATAAAAAATAATTTTTTTGCATTTCTCTCAAAAATTTTCCTCTTCAAGGTCACGCTGTTTCTTACGACTGCACTCCAAAAAAATCCTGCCATCAGAAATCGATGAAAAAAGTTAGGAGTGCCATTTGAAATTATAAACTTGCGGTGGCTGGGGGTGAGTTTTGGATCACACCTTTTCTCGATAAAATGTGTCCCCCTTGACATTTATGAAAATGCCGTTTATTGCAAAAAAATCTTTAACGGTTCTCGAGTTATTAAGGGTGGCTCGTTTTCAAAATATCACCCGGTATATTTTTCTAAATATTCAGGAAACATCAGGAAACCCAGGTTTTACGTATGCCTCCGATTTATTTAATTATTAATTTTTTGAGGTTAGGAAATCTGTTAAAAGTATTAAAAATGTTTAAGACAATTAAAAGATCTTTATTTTATGATGTTCAAAATGTATCCAAAATATTTTTTTAAGCTATTATATAGGTTGCATGGGTCACTGATTCCGAAAATCGTAGCTCCGAACCCCCAAAATATGGGATAACCCCCGAAATATGGATAAAACACCCCCTTTTGATTTTTCTTTGAAACAATTTAAGTAATAATCGTAAATAATCCTACAAAAATTTTAATTTTAAAAGGAGTTACTTAGAGAAGGCTAAAATGATGTAAAAATGAAAAACGCTTGCTTAATTTTTTTTAACCAAGTATTTGCCTTTGATTCGAATCAGCGGTCATTTTAAAACAATATAAAATTACTCTTGGGGGCAAAATTACCCTTAAGTACCCTTTAAGACCTCTAAATTCAAGTGCAATAAAACAATTAAGTTTCAGATATTAGTTTTTTGCATTTCTATGGTATCTTAACTATAATAATAAAAAAAAAAACTAAATATTTTCAACCTCTTAGGGGGAGTTGGAAAAAATATGATAACACATTTTTCTTTAATGAATCAACGGCCGTTTAAAAAAAAAAAATTACAAGTTATTCATTTTATGAAGAGAAAAATATTTTCCAAATATGCTTTTAAGTAGTTTTGTTTTAAAACAGTTCTTTTCGGGACTTAAATTATACACAGTTCTTTTCAGAACTAAAGTGTCAATCAGTTCTTTTCAGAACTTCAAAATGGTTTTTTTGCATGTCATTCTATCTGTGGGAAATCTTTTATTTTTCATATTGCTTTTTTGCATTTCATTTATTGCTTATATTCACTATTTACAGCTATTCATAACTTTACTGATCAGTATATTACTCTTTTTGATACTTTTATAATGGCTAGCTCAGAATAACAAAATTTCATATTAAACAAAATTACTGATAGATGGCTTATAATTTTAGTTCTGAAAAGAACTGCAGAAAACATTTTTGTCTTCATAAAATGAAAAAGTTATAATTTATTTTTGTTTAAAAATGGCCATTGATTCGAATTGAAAGCAAATGGTAAAAAAATATTTCGTTCTCAAATTTTTTTCAAGTCGATTTAAGGGTGGTTTCACCCTTGAATTCAGGGGTTTTAAAGGGTACGTAAGAGAAGTTTCACCCTTAAGAGCATGTTAAAATAATTTTCTATTATTTAAAAATAGCCACTGACTCGAATCGGAAGCAAACAGAAATGAAAAAATTTTAAACAAGCATTTTTCATTTTACGTCATTTTAGGGGTAGTTTTCCCTTGCTCTAATTAATCTTCTTTGCAATTAAAATTTTTATTGGACTGTTTAAGATTACTATTCAAATTATTGCAAAAAAACCCTAAAAGGGGTGTTCTGTCCATATTTCAGGGGTTGTCCCATATTTTAGGGGTTCGGAACCACGATTTTCGGAAAGGGACACAGAAAAACCTATAAAGTAACTTAAAAATATATTTAGGATACATTTTTGTCATCATAAAATAAAAATCTTTTAATTGTTTTAAATATTTTTCATACTTTTAACAGATTTCCTAACCTCAAGATAGTAATAATTAAAAAAATCGGGTTACGTGAGACCCTGATGATTCCTGAGTATTTAAAAAACATATTTAAATATCCTAAAAACTGAGTCGGAGAACGATTTCTGTACATTTTTTTAATGTTTTTATCCCACTGTGGTGGACGGGCTCTAGGACCATAATGTTTACTCTAGTTTCCTTTTATTTGATGTGGCTGGGCCCGACGAGAGGGGGGTGGGGGGCGGCGGAGGTGTTTCGCCCCGGGCCCGGCGGTTTTTGAGGGGCCCCGGTGTTTTTTAGGAGGCCCGGGTTTCACCCGAAGTTAAAGATTAGCATTTGTATTGGGCAAAATGGGAGAGGTATTCTTTTAAATGAATAATAAGAAGAACGAGTTTCCTATTGTATATCTTCCATTTCAAAATTTTGGAATCCTAAGGAATATCACCCCCCTCCGTTTATAACTTCGTTGAGAAAAATATTAAATTGTAAGTAATAATCCCCCCCCCCGTTCTTCGAAATTTTAGTAGACGTAAGTAGTATATTATGAGTAGCACTCCCCGCTCTTTCGAAATTTATATTGAAGATTGGTGGGAGTCGTATGGTAGTACCCCCCGTCGACGGTCCTGTATGTGGCATTTAGAAATCAGTAGTTGTTCATTAAAGTCGTTATTATTAGGAGTATCAGAGGATAAGTTAAAATGGAGATATTATACAAGAGTTTCCAAGTTCTTACTGTCGTAAAAGGCGTCAAAAGCTTTCAAAGCTCATAACGATAACGCATTATGATCATAATGGAACGATCAACAACGTTCTAACTAGTTTGAAATATAGCAGCTGTGCACTCGTGTCTGTAATTTGCATTTTGCTCTATTGAAGCCAAATAATAATAAAAATTATTTATTGGTTCATTTGCCCTTACAATGATGGGTAGGACAAGTAAATTATATTTTTTGTTATAGTATTTCTATTACTAATTTGGAAATTTAGTTTAAAGTGTTGCTACCAGGGTAAATCATTACAGAGCTTGATGTGATAGAAAACACCCGAGGCCGAGTACTCGAATATTGCAAACGATATCCGCATACGAATATAGTTCACCAGATATGTTATGCGCTTACCTCAAACGAAAGAAATCGATTGGTTGCCTGGCTCACCATTAGAAGCCCGCTGCAAGATTTGGTTTATTTACATAATTGCCGGCAGCATAGCCGTAGGTTAAATGATATTTATTTACTTTTATTGAATTTATGGAGTTGTTCATTAAATTAACAATACTTATTATAAATAAATAATGTAGTAAAAATTGTCGGTCGGCGCTTATGGCATCGCTGGTATTATCTTATGATTATGGACTATTCTTTTATAAATTTCATACTGACTTTGGATATCCTACTGCTAATTCTTATCATCAGAATTGAAAATGAGAAAAAAGTTTAAGTAACAATTCAATATAGATAGAGTCGTCCTTTGGATTATTTTAAACTTTGATTGACTTAAGCTAGGAATTTGCCAGAAATAACTTGTCGATTTGGAACTAACTGTCAATTTTTTTTTTTTAATTAACATTACATACGAAAGGCGCTTTCAGACAGTTGTACAATGCGTCCTTTCTTTAGTATTACTATGTAATAGACCAAGAGCCAGTCTCTGGTACAAATTAGGTAGATCCATACTAACAGGCATAGAGTACGTGACATTGCGCAGGTCGCAAAGGATATTCTAACACGAAATTTAAAACCGTCCGTCTATTCTCTTTACCGACACAAATGTTTAAAATTCAAAATTTTAACGCTTTGCTACTTACTGGCAATATGAAATTATGATTTGGCATCTAAAAATGTACAAGAATGCAAACTCGCCAGTAATTTTACGACGTCCATTTTGTTTTGTTGAAGGAATGTTCGTAACCCAACTTTCGAATGAGTTGCTACTACAAAAAAACTATATCATTTGTTAATTTATAGTATCTATATTATTAAGCAACAAACGCCAGTTAAATATTCTCGTCCTTAAACTTGAAATTTTTATATCGTTTTCCAAAAAATTCATTTAGACAAGAAGGAATGAATACTAAGAGTCAAAACTTCACTTATTTATTCTTGGGGTATATAAAACAAGTTTGTGAGGTCGCCAGCCAAATTCATCCCCTCCACCCCTTTTCCACCCCCTATAAAATGCGCACTTTGTAACAAATGATGTTTAAAATAACACCTTTTTTCGAGTGTCTTTAATAAAAAATAATAATTTTTGGACGTTTTGCCGAAAACGCCCCATTTTCAATCCTTATTAAGGGGACGAAATATACTAAAAATACATATTGAGCTAAAAAACCTTAAAACGAGCTAAAATCGCCATTTGCATTAATAGAAGAAAAAAATTTGAACTAATATTTTTAGTATATTTCGACCCCTTAATAAGGGTTGAAAAAGGGGTATTTTAGTTTAAACACTCAAAAATTATAATAGTTAAAATACGTATTAAAATTTATGCATGAGACATCATATCAATTTTTCTTTAACAAAAACAGCGTCACTTTTATTTAACTCCTTAGTACATTGCTGGTAGGGGCTGAAAAAAGTTAAAATGGGGTTGAAAGTGAGGTCGATCTTTAAAAAATATACTTTCAGTTAAAATAATCTTAAAACGACCTAAAATCCCCATTGGCACTAATAGAAAACGAAAAAAATTTGAACGTATATTTTTAGTATATTTCGACCCCTTAACAAGGGTTGAAAATGGGGTATCTTCGACAACAAGGTCCAAAAATTATATTTTTTTTATTAAAAAACACTCGAAAAAAGATGTTCTTTTAAACATCATTTTGTTACAAAATGCGTATTTTAAAGGGGGTGGAAAAGGGAAGGAGGGGATGAATTTGACTGACGACCTCACAAACTTGTTTTATATACCTCCAAGAATAAATATAGTCGCGTCATTTTAGCATGAAAAATCTGAAAACCTCGAAAAAAAAGGTACAGGGTCAATTGACTTCATTTTTGTTGCAGAGTTCAGAAAGGCATTTAGAGAAAACAGTACCTTTTATTTTTTGGCGGAAATGTTTGGTTTAATTTTTTTTCCAATAATTGGCTAAAATTAATGGCCACATTTATCTTAATACAGGCTCTTGGTCTATAAGGAATACTACCCGCCCCCCCGCACTTCGAAATTGTAATTGAGGTGTATCGCAAGGAATCATTCTCCCCGCTCTTAGAAATTGGAATCGAGTTGAAAGTGTATTGCAAGGATTAGCACCCCCCGCTCTTCAGAATTATACCGAAGAACTGCATATTTTACTACCTTCGGGCCCTGGTTTTCTCTTGCCGGCCCTGGGAATACAATACTGAAATTTTGCCAGGGAATGCCAGGAATGCAATCAAGTTTCGCCAGTAATTTCGATTTGACCTCGTGGCAACACTAGTAGTTATTCATTGCCGACTGGCACACGCGATGTTGCAATTGTTATTTCCTATGTCTAGCTTGCCATTACACGCACTGTACTAATTACCACCGTCAAAGTGCTAATTCGGATTCAGCGTTCAAAATACATCGGAATATGGTGCTCTGTTCATTAGTATATGACCGAAAATTTCTGTGTAGCTGTGTTATTATTATCATTATTTTGACTCAATTTTTAGTGACAGTAAACTAAATTTATGAGATTCAAAAAATGGAATATTGTTTTGACGCTTAACTAAAATGAAAGTCGTAACTTTGATATACTTTATAAAGTTTTATAGTATACTTTATTCGTATCGGGTAGAGTAATTTCTCCAGAATAAATTTCAAAAGTAATCACACCTTGTTTGTTGCGAACCCTATACAAAGTAGAAATAATGACTAGTAGACCTGTCAGGACGAAAAATTTTAATTATAACGCTTTAGACAAAGTGCAGAGTTCACTGTTGTAAAAGGCGCCGCGCTGCACGCTTTCTAGTTTGATAAGGACAGCTCATTATAATATAACTATCCAGGATGTTTCCCATTATCAAATTATGCAGCTATACATGTTTGTTTACGATTTGCTGCTTTATGAGAGAAGTTTCGATAAAGCATCAAATGAAATATAATCAATTCTCTCACCTTGCACTACATAAAGGGTAATGAAAATAAAATTTAACGACGTGGTAAAAATCATTTGCTTATCTATTTCTAGTATGTATGTTGTGATTGCTATACCAATTATATTATGACAGACAACTTGATAAACACATGTCCCTGTCAGTACCAATAAAAGTGTTACTACATATTTCAATGTACACACACCAAAATATATGGCACAAGTTTGCTTTTTGTGCAAGTATTTTTAAACGTTCTTCAACTATACATGGTGTTTCAGCTCTATTTAGACACGCATTATCTGGAAAGCAGTGAGACCTTGGAAGAAATATTAAAAGGAACAGTTATTCTGTTTAAAAATATGCATTTAATCAGTTTATTTTCAAATGTACAGGGGCAGGTTATGCAACTTTACTTTTGCAAATGAAATGTCCTGCATATTTTTATGTTTTTGGATTCTCCTTTTATTTCCGAACAAATTTTATTAACCATGTTCTATACCTATCATTAACCATTGCTGAAATATTAGCAGTTAAATTTTTGGAATAACATTTTTTTATTAGCGTAGTCATAAGGAATAATACAATACAAGAAACAGTAACTATTATGATTATTATAACATATACTCAAATTCTCATCCATATTCTATTTGGGAAAACTAATACCTCCTTAAAAGTTCTCGTATACAAGAATTCCTTATAACTTCTCGGGTTATTTGGCGGCAAGTATGAGTTATCCTATTCTTGAAATCATTAAGGTAATTTGGTTTCTCAGCATATACAACTTGCTTAAGGTGGCCATTCCCTAGAAAGAGACATCCGATAGCGAAATATTTATTATTTTTGCCCATAACTTTTTTTCTTAGTACGTATATTTAAAAAATATATAAGAGTACCTAAGTAGAACTATAACAAGACTATTACTACGAATTTTCACTCAATAATTTCAGTGTTTTGCAAAATAGCTCGATTTAAAACTACGAAATAGGAAGATTAACACAATTTTTAAATTTAAATCGAGCTATTTTGCAAACCACTAAAATTATTGAGTGAAAGTTCATAGTAATAGTCTTGTTATGGTTCTACTTAGGTACTCTTATAGTTTTTTTAAATATACGTACTAAGAAAAAAAAGTTATAGCTAAAAATAGTAAATATTTCCCTATCAGATGTCTCTTTCTAGGGAATGGCCACCTTAAAGCCGCCCCATAATTAAAAATCGAGGGTGCGACATATCAGGTGACCGTGAAGGCCATTTAACAGGTCCCTGATTAGCAGATCTCGGGAATTTTACCTCGGCGACCTAAAAGTCAGGGTTGGCTCTGCCGGCGCGGAAAGATTTTTATGCAAGTATGATACAATTTATCTTATCTTGTACTTTTTTTAGGGAATTCTGTAATATCTACAGTTAATATGGACAGTTTACTATAAACACTCACTCGAAGAGGAGGTTTTGGGGGATGTAACATTGAACTAAAACACACACATGTATTTTTCACTAGCTTAAAGTAACACATATATGTAATTTTTCACAGTATATAACGAATATAAAAGTATATTTTTAATATTTGTTCTAAATGTTCTGAAGTTGACCTTCGCCGCCTGTCATTAAAAATCCGTTTATAGTAACCAGACGTGGGAAAATTTGAAATTGAAAGCAGAATTTGATTTACAAAAAATAAAAGATTGGTTTGATCATAAATTATTAACTATAAATTTTAGTAAAACTAAATTTTTACCATTTGCATGTTACAAAAATACGCTACCCAAATTTTCCTCACTCACAATTAATTCTTCAACTAAAATCGAAGGTGCAAAGACAGTGAAATATCTAGGTATTACTATAGATCGATATCTATGGTGGGATCAACATATCATTAATGTGTGCAATACCCTAAGAAGCCTAGTATATAGAATGAAATGTCTTAAAAATATACTAGATTCGTCGACTCTAAAAACTATATATTATGCATTGATTGACTCGGCTAAAGTACGGTATTATTGCGTGGGGAGGTGCTGTAACAGAGCACCTGAAAAAATTAGAAATAATTCAAAAGATATTTAAAAAAATAATATTTAGTAAACCGAATACTTATCCCTCAGATGATCTATTCATAGATGCTAAAATTCTAGAATTAAGACAACTATATTTCTACACTATCGTCTTGTACCAGTTCCTAAAATAACAGATCATAACATTATCAAAATTAATGTAAGAATCAGTACTAAAAATAATGTGCATCATATGAAGACGATAAAAAAATATCGACAAGTGAACCAGACAAATATTAAAGAACTTCAGGTAAAACTTCTAGACTGTAGATGGGATTTAAACAATACCAATGTAGATATACTGTATAATGAATTTATTGACAAAACAACAAAAATTATAGAGGAAGTTGCTCCAACAAGATATAAAAAATATCGAGATGATAAAAAGTGGTGGGATAATGAAATAAAAGAAAAAATTAAAATAAGGGATCAATTATATAAAAAATATGAACAAGGGAGAACAGCAGAAGAATGGATAGCATATAAACAAAAAAGAAATGAAGCAGCAACATTAATAAGGAAAAAGAAAAAAAAATATTATGCAAATAAAATTGATAACCAAAAAGGGGATAATAAGAAAATGTGGTGTACTTTAAAATCATTGGTAAACACTAAAATGCAGTCAGAAGTTCCTGATGAAATAATTTTTCCACATGGAACAGAAAATGGAGAAAGAAATATTGCTGAACACTTTAATATATATTTTGTTGATAGTATAAAAGAGATAGTCCAAAGTATTCCTGATTCAGATCTTAATATGGTGAATAATGAAATAAACTATACTGAACTAAAAGATTTCAAAATGATATCATTGGCAGAATTGAGAAAAATAATTTTAAATTTAAAAAACAAAATGTCTTCTGATGCAATATTAGATGTAAAGCTGCTTAAAAATATTTTTATGGTTTCGGGGCATGTAATGCTAAATATTATTAACACGTCATTAAATAAAGGTGTCGTTCCTGAACAGTTAAAAGTGACAACAGTAAATCCAATCCCTAAAATAAAAAATACTACGATAGCCTGTGAGTTCAGACCATTAAATGTGCCTCTTGTGATGGATAAAGTATTAGAATGTGTTGTGTATGAACAAATACTTAA
Organism: Stenurella melanura; assembly: GCA_963583905.1. Lineage (NCBI taxonomy): Eukaryota > Metazoa > Arthropoda > Insecta > Coleoptera > Cerambycidae > Stenurella > Stenurella melanura. The sequence continues at coordinate 217,801,205 of OY757309.1, read as the reverse complement.
TCATTTCGAATTAAATAAAATATTTTATGAAAACCAATCAGGATTTCGGTCAAAACATTAATGTGAAACAGCTTTTCAAGCTGTAATAACCGAATGGAGGGAAGTTATTGATGTGGGTGAGACGATACTTGTGGCTTTCTTGGATTTGAAACGTGCTTTTGAAACTGTAAGTAGGGATATACTGCTAATTAATTTGAATTCATATGGTGTAAGTGGAATTGTATTAAAGTGGTTTGAAGCATATTTGTCAAATAGAAAACAAGTTGTTAAAATAGGGGATACAATTTCTGAAGAAATGGTCAATAATTATGGTGTTCCGCAGGGTAGTGTGTTGGGTCCTTTACTGTTTTTGATTTATATAAATGATATGCATAAAATAATAAAAAATTGTAAACTACATTTATTTGCCAACGACGCACTGTTATCAATTACTGGTAAAAACCACAATACATTAACAAATGAAATGACTGAAGATTTGTATAATTTATCTACGTATTTTGAACACAAAAAATTAAAAATTAATGCATCAAAATGTAAATGTATGGTAATATCAATAAAAAACCAAGTTGATATATATAATACCAGTAATCATATAGTGACAATAGACAACGAAACAATTGAACTTGTAAGTCAACATAAATACCTAGGAGTGATATTAGATAGAGAATTATCATTTAAGCAGCATGTTGAATATTTAATAAAGAAAATTAACAAAAAAAATTATTTTCTGAAACGAGTAGGTAAAGATCTATCAACTTACACTAAACTTACAATATATAAAACCATAATATTGCCACATTTTATGTATTGCACTACTGTGTTGCATTCAGTAAATGAAAATTTGAAAAACGATCTTCAAATTGCTCAAAATAAATGCATGCGAACAATATTAAAATGTGATCGCTATACACCTATTCACTTAATGTTAAATGTGTTAGGCATTTTCTCAGTTAATGATATTATTTATATACAAACTATGGTATTTATCTATAAAATTGTCAATAATATGTTACCAACTTATTTGTGTGATTTAATTAAATATGTAAAAGATGTTCATTCATATAATACTAGGCGGAAAAGTAATATGTATATAGATCACAGGAAAACCACGAAGGGGCAAAAGTCGTTATTAATTAATGGAATTAAGGAATATAATAATATACCTAAAAATGTTAGAGATTTACCAAGTTTAGAGAGGTTTAAAACTGCAATAAAAGATAAAATTATTAATAATAATTAATTGCATAACATTTTGTATTTTAAGTAGGTACTTCTTATTTTTTATTTTTATTATTCTTATACATGTGTATTTGTTTTTTTATGTGTTTGTTTTGTAAACATTTGTCATTGTAGTTTGTACAGTATGTTTATACTATTAATAAAGTATATTATTATTATTATTATTATAATAAGGACGCTTTAACTCAACCACAACATTTCTATGAAACCAGACAGAAATTAAAATACAAAACACCATTTTGTGGCAAATCATTAGGACAAAGAAGTTTTATATTTCTCGCTCCCAAATTATTTAATGAACTTCCCGAAAAAACTAGAAATCTAACGGATTATCATTTATTTAAAAAACATTCCAAAGCTTTCATCTCGAATTCAAATAGAACAAAAATCCATGACTTAATTGCAATGAAAAATAAATAATACAATAAAATCATGAATCGTTACCCCTAATAATTTTTTTAATTCAAAGAATCCGATAAATATACATATATGGGTATATGTGCATATAGACATGTAGTATATTTAGTTTAGTACAATATATTTTGGGTTTGTATATATTCAATATCGAACTTATACTACCATACTTGTTATTATATTAGTTTTGAGATTATATCTGCTCCACCTAGATTTATTTTAGTACTAAAATTTTATTTTAATATCTAAATTTATCTTAGTAATAAATTAGTTATTTTATAATAGGTAGGTTTTATTCCAGTAGGTTAATACAGTTATTTACATTATTGTTATTATTTTATATTTATCAATAAATAAATAAATTACACCACGGACAGCCCTAGGCTTTGTGGTCTTCGTTTATTTGTGAATGAAAATTAATAATCATAACAAAATTGTAAATTGTAATACCTTAAGCAAATAAACATTATTATTATTATTATTAATATTATTATTATGAAAAAAAGAGCGTTCAACGTCAACAGATGGCATCCGGGCGTACTTAAAATATGTTAAACTTTTTAAAGTCGCCCTATCTACGCCTGGTGTGGAAAAGTCTACTTCTTTACCGTTTAAAAGGTCTATTACAGATAACATCGTTACAGATCCGGGATTGGTTTTTAAAACTCTTTGGAATTTTGTTTGAACCTTCTCAGCGATTTCTCTAGGTAATTGAAAAATACATTGCCGTAGATCGAACACGATGTTTATTGCATCAACTGCAGTAGATTTTAATATTGGCATATGGCTAGAGGAATTCGCGAGAAACTTCCGTGTATGGTCTTCAGATCTTCTCGAACAGTTGAATCCATAAATACCTGTTGAGTCTGTAAAATAACAACTGTGTCATCTGGAACCAACTGCAGTACTACTAGTTTGACGTTTTCAAAGCGGCAAAAATAGTAATATACCGCCTTTAGCCAAGTTCCCCACCGTGTTATAATGGTCGCTGGAGGTAATGGTGCACTTAGAAGTATATCTTTAAATAACCGTACACGACGTGGTTCTTTCAAATTTTCTTTACATTCGATATTAAGTTATCAATATTAGCGTAGCACCCTCCAATAGTTTCAGTAATTTTATGGAGTTCATGTGCTAGACATGTTACATGCAGCATATTGCGATATGTTTCCTTCATAATTTGTCCTGCAGTTTTCATATAATTCATTCCATCAGTAAGAAATAATAAGGCCTTGTCCTTATTTTCTATATGTTTGTCACTCCATAACTCTTGTAGACTTGAATTCACTGCCTTCACTATAATGCGATAATTTGTCATTTCTACAACTTTAGAGGCGATCAAGTGTCCACGCACTGATATTTTCCTCCAACGCACCCACTAAAAAATCCACTACCTTCTCACCACAAGCATTGGTGGTTTCGTACACACTAACCCAGATGCATTTTCCAATAAGCTCAGAAGAATTTTTTTTGTCTAACATTATCACAATCCGTTGATAAATATTTTTTTCTGACTGTCGTTTCCAACGGCACCTGAACATTGTTATATTTTTTGCCACTAATAACTTTTCCAAAAATTGTCTAAAAAGTGGATTGTCTAGTTTTGACCACGGTACGTTACATCCTACCATCACTTCCTATAAATCTAAATTAAAACTACGTTGACTGTCACTTGATAGTGGCTCTACTGATGTAGAGCCACTAGCACTAATATGCTTTTGTGAGGAAACATGTCTATTAACATTTGTTTTAGATGTCCAAGAAATTGTTTTGTTGCAACTACACTACAATAAAGATCTGTTCCATCAAATTGCAGTTCTGGGAAATGGCGAATCCACAAGTCTATTGCAGCCTGAGAAGCACTAGACATTTTTGTATACCGCTGACTCTGTATAATTTCACACTTGGTTTGTGGATATATAAGTACATACATATGGCTAGATTTATACAATGGTTTGCAAAACTGGGATCTGGGATGGTCTATTCTTTCCCTTTATTAAATGTTGACGTAAATGCCAATAATTGCCACAGTGTAGGTAAAAAGTGATTTTGAAATGTTTCATAATTTCGGCGGCGTCGTATAATTAAAGGAGATAAAAGTGCATAAGCAAAATATATAAAAGTACCTCCATACACTGGAATTTAAGGTTAACATTCGGTCGGAGTCGAACGCCTTTAACACTGAAAATATGAAATATCAACCATGTTTCTAGGTATGTCAGTACTTTTTACAAATGTAGTAGATTTCCGATAAAAGTTGGTTTACATATAAACATCTTAAAATGAAACAAAATTCGTTTTATCACGTGATGCACACGGTACACGGCACTTTTACGCCATTAATCCTTAAGTTTGTTTGTTAGGTATGATTTAACATTATATAAAAATGGTTTATTTTAGCAGAAGAGTTTTCATATTTAACTAGGAGTTCGGTTGAGTTTCTCAAAGTGAACAGACGCTTCGAATAAAAGCTCTCAAAAATAGCTCATAAATATAGGTTAAAACACCGCTAATTTATATGAAATTTAGACCATCGATAGGTCAAGAAATTCTGCACGTCGTAAAGTGAAATATTTAAAAAACAAACTTTATACGAAATAAATATTTGATTATTTCTAGTACAGGCCTTTCTGTAATATAAGAAATAAACAAGTAAGTGCGGCGTGTTATGATATATCCCAGAAAGACTTGAAGCGAGGGCTCTCAAGACCAGGGTAATAAATATTCAGTGTCAAGTGATATAAATGTTTGTACCTAGACGTTGGACGTTGGGGCTGAGACCCAATATACTCATCATCACCGAGGAAGAACAAGACATCGTTAAATTTCTAAGAAACATGACACCACATCTGGATTCCTCTGGAATGAAAATAAACTTCAAGAAGAGCCTTATAATGGTCCGAGACCCATTGACAAAAACAAGTCCAACAAGTGGGGAAGAATACAAAATAGGAGACTACACCCTGCGAACCACGAATAGAATGAAATACCTAGGAACATACCTAACGAATCAACTAAAAAGGAGGGAAACAGTAAGGGAAAGAATCAAAACAGCCTATAGAGTCACAAGAGCTCTACTACCCTTCATTGAGGACAACAAACCACCATGGTGCCTAACCAAAAAGATATACACGACCATCATAATGCCTACGATGATATATGGAGTCAAAAACGCAGCAACGACAAAGGCCAACAGAAGAAGCCTGAGAAGAGCTGAAAGGAACATTATCCAACTACTAGCAAAAACAGGAAAACCACAAAAACGACAGAAAACGTCAACATTACTAGAGGGAAGAACAATAATCAAAAGAATAGAATCATACGCAATGAAATACTGGGGACACGTCCAAAGACGGGACTCGACACACCTACTAAAGAAAGCGCTGCGAATGAACAGCAACAAACTGAAAATAGGGAGGCCATGCTACACATGGATAACAACAATCGAGAGGATTATGAATAAGCTAGGAAAGGATTATACACACTGGGAAAAGCTGGCGCAACAAAAAATGGAATACAATAAAGAAATATCAAGGATATACACACTGCCAGACTCAGAAACAGAAGAAACAGAAAACTCAGAAGTAGAATAGGAGAGAAGATGATCACAGACAGAAACTAAGAAGAAGCATATCACAAAAACCTGAAAGTAAAAAGAAGCACGAAGACCTAAAAGAAGCATCTCACAAACGACTACACTTTCCATCTGATGAAGACAGAAGGAAAACAAGAAGAAACATCTCACAAACACCTACACGCTCCATCCTATACTCCTACCCCATGCGTCATGCGGCTCTCGCTGCTGACAACAAGCATGTCCAATGTCCAATCCAGCGTATGCAGCTGGTCCGGCGGTATATAAAAGCACTGGGGGTTTGTTCTGGCACAAGGTGGGATGATCGGTGGGCGATCGGGCTGCGTGGTGGAACAAATCTCCCTGCACCGGAATTGGCAGCAATGCCCACCTTACGCTGGCAAATCAATCAATCAATCAAATCAAGAGTTTTCATATTTAACTAATATGAAAATATACAAAATAAACACTCTACACAAGCTTTTTGAACTTGCGTATGCTGGTCAGTTAAAAGTTTACCTTAATAAACATAATATACTATCTTCTAGTCAATATGGCTTTAGGGGGGGACACTCCACTCAGGATGCAGTTACTTCCTTATACACATTTCTACTTCAAAATATTGATAAAAAAAAAGAAGTGTAAATGTCTATTCTTTGATATATGATAGCATTTGATAGGGTAACTCCTGGATTAGGTACTACCTAAGTCAACGTACTCAGAAAGCCATATTAAAAGTCGGCAGTATATCTTATCCATCAGATGATAAGCTGGTACCAACGGGAGTTCCTCAAGGTAGCACCTTAGAACCTCTTCTCTTCCTTCTTATTTTTATAAATGATCTGCAAAGCCACTTAAAAGTAATGAATGCCTTCCATGTTACTCAAGTAAGGCAGACATCTGCACCTCACTTATGAATAGTTATTGTGATAAAGGACTAAAACTTAATGGGACAAAAACTCAAATGTTGATGTTTGCCAGTAACAGTCCTGATTTTAGTTTATTAGTAAAACTCAATAATTTATCTATAAAAAACAGTCACTCTGTAAAACTATTAGGCATAACTATTGATAGTAATTTAAACTGGTTTCAACCTGTTGAAGACTTAACAAAAAAAATCTCAGTTAGAAACTATGTCATCTGGCAACTTCGTTCTTATGTGAGTTTAGAAATACTTAAAATCTGTGATTTTGCACAGGTGCAGTCATTATTAAATTATGGTCTTCAAGCACGGATTTCTGGGAAGCACGAAGCCATATGTGGACGCAAGAGGGCAGGAGAAAACGCACACTGTTAGATTCAGAAACAGAAGAAACAGAAAACTCAGAAGAAGAATAAATAAGGAGATGATGATAGATGGAAACTTAAAAGAGGCATCTAGCAAACGCCTACACTTCCTATCCAATCATGACAGAAGGAAACCAAGAAGAAGTCCCATATCCAATCCAGAGTATGCAGCCGATCCGGCGGTATATAAGGACGTCCAGATTGGAAGTGTGGAATTGGCAGCAATGCCTACCCTACGCTGGCATATCAATCAATCAATTAATCTACTTCAATATTGTTGTCAGGTCATAATGCTCAATTAACTAGAACACTGCATGAAATATTTTATAATTCTCAGTGTATTAGTATTTTTTGGAACGAGGTTCAATTGTCTACAGTTTGTTAAAATATTTCTGATAGTTACCGTTATAGTCCACTAGTTATAAAGATTTCCATAACAAAAAATGTTATATAAGATTTTCCTTCAGTAACTGTTAGTGAAAGGATTATATATCACAAAACCACAAAAATCAGTTCTGGAAGTACCACGCAATTCCCCCAAAAAACCACTCCCGCGGTGAAAGAAGCCTTATTTTATTGATAACTCGTTAACCGTTGAAGGTGTAAAAAAATTGCTCATTATAAAAAAGAAAGCTTGACTAATTGCCTGAAAAAAAGGCCTCTCGTAATTTTCTTGTATATGCCATGGTTTTCGAGAAAATGGATATTGAAAAAAATTGCAAAATTCATATTTTTAATGCGCACGAATCTTCGTTTATTTGAATTTTTTTTCACTAGGCCTATAGAAAAAATTGAATTGCTGGAAAACCAAATGTGCTAGGAAGAAAGGTCAAAATGGGTTTTAAAGAGGATAAAATACTCTTTTGAGTTTCCATTTTTGATGGCTATTGATATCTATTAGTATATAAAAATAACAATATAATATAGTTACTTCTTGGTTTTTTGCACTTTTAACTATTCACAGGCCCATAAAAAATAATTGACCCTAATATAAGGTATAAATGCATTATCTTTTAATTCAAGGCAGTACTCCAATGCAGACAAAGTTAGGAATAAAAATATTCACATTTACAAATTTACCAGCATGTTGAAGTTAGTCATATTCTGGCCCATTTTTTATTCTTTCCTAAAAATAAAAAAAAGACCCAAACATCTTGAAAATTTAGCTCAAAAAATATTTTTTGACTATATATATCATATAAGTATTGTTTCTAATCATTTAATACTTAGAAAATTGAATGTGCGGCCTTTTTTGGATTTTTTCTTGGCTAACTTTAACACGCTGTTATATTTGTAAATGTGAATATTTTTTTCCTAAATTTTTCTGCATTGAAGTACTACCTTGAACTAAAAGATAATGCATTTATAACTTATATTATAGTCAGTTATTTTTTATGGGCCTGTGAATAGTTAGATACACAAAAAATCAAGAGATAACTATATTATATAGTTATTTTTATATACTAATAAATATCAATAGCCCTCAAAAATGGCAACACAAGAGAGTATCTTATATCCCCTTTAAAACCCATTTTGATTTTTCTTCCTAGCTTGTTTGGTTTTCGAGCAATTTAATTTTTTCTATAGGCCATGCGCAAAAAATTTCAAATAAACGAAAGTTCGTACGCATTAAAAATACAAATTTTGCACTTTTTGTCAATATCGATTTTCTCGAAAACCATGGCATATACAAGAAAATTACAAGAGGACTTTTTTAGGCAATTAGTCAAGCTTTCTTTTTTATGATGAGCATTTTTTTTATGTTTTCAACGGTTAGAAGACATAAAAAAATTGCTCTAAAAAAGAAAGCTATTACGAGTTATCAGTAAAACAAGGCTTTTTTCACCGAAGGGGTGGTTTTTTTGGGGCATTGCACGGCATCCCCAGAAGTCATTTTTGTGGGTTTGTGATGTTTAATACTCGCACTAACAGTTACGGAAGGAAAATCTCAGATAATATTTTTTGTGAGCTTCTGGTGTATTTTTTACTTTAGCGACTGGACTATTACATCGGCATCAAGTGTATCCATGGGAAATAACGGTGTTCATTATTTCAATGCTCGATATCTTTAGAGTTTGTTGAATAAGGCAATGTCAGATTAACTTCTGAAGTTTATACTTACTGAGATAGGATATTCAAAAATGTATATAAATGGAACGAAAGCTTGTGGCTGTTTGCCCCTCTGATCCATTCTCTGACATTGTTTGCCAATGCGACTATGCACACGTACAAGATATTACGACAGTTTAATAAAATATTTACATATAGACGACAACATGTGGAATGGGAAACGTCTCTGAACTACTTTCGTTGGGGGCATTTAAAGAACGAAGCAAACAAAATGCGGGTATGCAGTATAATAAAGGAGGGAAGGAATTTATTCAAAGCTAAATTGTCAATTTAAAGAAAAATATTTTAAACTATGAGGATTTGTCATATATTAAATGGAAAATATTCAGTGTCGTTTGAATTTTTCTCAAAATGAATGAATCACTAAAAGCGTAACAAATAAAATACAACCTTGTAGAAACACAGTAAACCTCAAATGTAATAAAACCTCAGAAACTACCACAGGTTTTCTATTCATATATAAAATTGAGAGTTTGAGGGATTTTTCCTAAGAGGTTGAGCGTATGATTGAATTTCCCCCTTTTATCTCTATTCATAGTTGGCTTGATCTTCAAAATAAATATATAACCTTTCACACTAAACAATAGCTTACGCACCTATTGTCATTTAATAAACGGAAGGGACTACTGTGCCGATAAGCTATTGATTGACATTTAAAAATACAGGGTGATTCACGTAAGGTGGTCACTGGATTTCCTGCCTTACTGAATATTTCAGGAACTAATATTATGAGGATTTGGCTGCAGAGTTAGACTTCGATGACAAATGCGCCTTTAAATACACGAAAGTGATCAAAACGTTATTGCAATATTTTCACATATACTTGATATGAATGAAAGTGCTTTTAACCGCTTTCAAGGTTCCTTCAATGATACTCTAAGGTTTAGGGGTTCTAAATTCGGGTAAGGAAGATGGGGATATACAGCTTATTGTAGAATACGAACCACCATTGTACTATACCAAGTATTTAAGAAAATTATACGAGTTTCTAGTGCAACTTCTGCTTAAGTTGATAGCAATACCGATATCATAGTCTTAGTGAGGAGCTCTATGTAATTCTACACATTGTCATACCTTCTTTAATCATCTCTTCAACGACATATTTCTCAATTTTGGTGAAGGACCCTGCGTAATTATACAAATGGTAATACCTCTCTTAATTATGTCTTCAACAACGTACAGGGTATTTCACAAGACATTCGTTATACTATTGGTGAAGATGTATCATTAACAATGCAATGAACAGTTCTCATGACTTTATGTCCGATCCGGTGACCCTTTGTTGCTGAAATACAATTTTTTCAAAATTATTCAGAAAAATTGAACTAATTATGTGTATAAGATATGCTACATAAAATGACATTAGGCTGGTTTCTTTGCTTTCTAATGTATCTCATCGACAATTCTTGTGACGTCTATATGTATATCCATGTAATTATGCAAAATGGGGTGATATGTGGTCAATTTATCTAGGTCGACTGGGGTTAGATCGTGTCAGTTTGTACTCCTTTGATTTTATGGTATGTATGTAATTAAGTCCATCGGTACTGGACTGATCAGTTTATGTTTCATTGCTTTTTTCCGAGTTTTATGGAAAACCTTTTATATAGATTCATTGGGATCTGATCGGGCGACTGGCATGGCCGAAGGCCTCATCAATGTATTTTTCTAATTTATCGGGAACCGTGTAGAGATAGATAAAACCAGACCAGGTAACGTTTAGCGGGTTTTTCTTGAAGCTAAATGTCACCGATATTTAAAAAACATATATAAGGAGGTGTATCAAGAAGGGCAGCAGGGGATAATCATGAGGGAGTTTTTATTAACATTTTCTACAATCATAGTATATAGGGGCGTTTTCAGTTTTCAAAAAGTTATATCACGCCCTCTGCTTTCACTATTGAGATATCAAATACTTCTTCATTCACTGGACTCTTGGACTTTTATATTGCTTGCCGAGAACAGGCTTTCATGCTGGTTTCAACAAAGAGAGAGAATATATTGGTTATGTACTTAATCTCAGAGACACCACGTAAAAATAAATTGTGCCGCGATCAAGAAAAATATTAATTAAATAGGCATTCGCCCACTGCAACTTCTACACGCTTGTTTTTAACGAGAGGTAAAAACTTTTCACTATTAACGGTGAACTTCTTTATACATACGTCTGTTATTGAAACGAATGTAGTTCCATTGTCTATATCAGCAGAAATCAGTGTTTTGTGCATAAAAATAACACTGCAACACAAAAAAATTATTTTCATGTTCTAATGAGCAAAATTCCGATGTACTGAACATGAATTCGTCATCCAACTTGCTCCATGTCATCAAAATGTTTCGTGAACTTAAAAAAAAGGACAAATATCGATTAAAATACGGTTTTTGTAAAGTCCTGCAAAGCTTGAGTGAGTGTGTTATTGATAAGAATTTCTACTCGCAGTATTTGAAACCGAGGCCAGAATTCCAAATGGTCACGTCAAACTCAGCGCTTTGGTAGAGGTAATTAGTGTAGGTAAAGTTGTGTCCAAAATATAACATTCAAAGCGGCATCCCTTAAGAATTACATCGCAGAGAGCCGCACGCTTGCAAACGAACACCTGCTTAATGCGTTCAGAATCGGATTCAAGATTTTTATGACTACATTCGTATTTTACTTGTCGTATGACAACTCTCCATTTAAATATTTATTACCACAAAAAACACTACTGGCAAATTTTCCAATTTAATCTCATTAAAATACTAGCACTACACTACAGTTTTTTTTTCTTCTTATCTGCAGTTTCAACAGAAAGGGCACGCACCACAAAAATAACAAAACATTAGGTTCATATTTATTCAGCGAATAAAAAATTGCCGTCAAAGGAGTCATTGTATGTGCTTTATAAATATGAACTCAGCTTTTTAGCATTTCTTTTATTACTGTCAAATATGTTTGTTTTTAAATGTTTTACTTCCCTCGCATACCAAAGGGAAGTATTGTATTCGAGAAAAAATTACCCTCCGAAATTTTTTCTGATTTTCACGTTTCAGATCATGTAGACTACGAAAATATAGGTTTTTCAATTCCGTCAGTCTGTCTGTCTGTCTGTTGGTGTATTATCTAAAAAAAACTACTTGACGTAGAGCAGTCAAATTTGGTAGGTAGCTGACGCTGCTGTCAGCGATGAAATGGTTAAACTTTCACTGGAAAATATACAGGGTGGACCCCGTCTAAATGGAATAAATAATGGGAACTTTTTTTTTTACTCAAATTTAAAATTTCCACGTTTTATGGCATTCTAAACCTATTTCAGAAAAAAAAAATTCAAAACTTTTTTGGTCGGATGACACTTTAAAATGTTCTCTAAATGTACCTTCCTCGAGAGGTAAACGTATAATAATAGTATTTGTAAAAGGGTGTTTAATGCTTTCCGCAAAAAACATAGCAAAGTCATCGGCCGATTACCACCAGGATATGAACGTCACTTTGAAAAACGGTTTGCAGAAAAACTATTGCGTAACATAAACCCAAATTCGGTCATAGTGTTAGATAATGCCTCTTACCATTCGCGACAAGCTGAGAAAATACCAACTACTTCGACGCGAAAGTTTGAATTAATTGAATTTAAAAAAAAAGTGAAAAATGCAAACATTAAAAAAACATTTGTAATAGACGAACTTGCAGAACAACATGGTCATACAGTTTTAAGACTGTGAGTTAAATCCTATTGAAAAAATTTGGAGTGCATTAAAAAATTACGTTAAAAACACAAGCCCCCGACTTAGTCATAATGTGATACAACTTATTAGACAGTGGGAAGCCCATAGAAAAGCATTGGACGGGATGCGTAAACCATATTAAACAAAATTGAAAATCATTATTTTGCCACAGTTCCTCAACAACAACCGATTATAATAAATCCCAATGATTGCTCATCATCGTCATCTTCCGGGGATGAAGAATAATTTAACTATTGGCGCATGCATTGCAGTAAGTAGGTTTAATGTAGATACCAATAATAATGTTGTCTTATACAATATACAAAAAGATATATTTTTTTGTCACATATACCAAAAAAAAGAAATAACAATGTATTTTAGCTACACGTGCTTTGGCAATACACAAGTATATATTAGAATTATACAACCATTGTGAGGTCGGTTCAATATAATGCTAGAATTAAATCCTAAATAAAACGAATGTAGGGTTGTTGTATTTTTATTTAATAATAGGTAGAACTGTGAAATCCAACATTTATGAAAGCAGGGAATATTTTACTTTCTTTGTTTCATTATTTGCCAAACTCTGAAATTCTAACTCCGGCTCTGCAAGTCAACGTGGACTCTACATACTAGACTAATACGCATAATAAAATTCTACCAATCAGTAGATCTGTAGCAGAATTTGCCATCAATCAGATTTAGTGGGCGTAACTTATTTACTTAACTCGGCGGTAGTTTATTAAAAAACTACTTAATTTAATTTGTGGTCATTTTTTGTCACACCTCCAGACAATAGTAAAAAAAGAATAAAGGAGGCCGCAAATGCTCCTTATATTTTGGATTTGAGTTTTACCAGAGCAAAGTCGCTACCTTCAACAAAAATATACGTATATGTATCAGTATTAAAATCTTCGCAAATACAAAACAAAGAGTATATTGCATTTCATTGGTACCTAAAACCGATAATATGACTCGTAGATAAAATATTTTCACATCACTGTGTTGGTGACCGAATCCTGAACAATTCTCAAAATGTTCGTCGGTCCGCCTATCTGTCCGTCTGTTCGTCCGCCCGTCACGTTTCTTGTAAGCACGATAATTTAAGAACAAAAAGTACGATTGTATTGAAATTTGGACAGTGAGTTAATGTTAGTTAGAGGAAGAACCCTATTTTTTTTAACAAAATCGATCAATAAATAAAAAATTATTAATTATTTAATTTTTTTTTTTAATTTGTGCTAGTAATGGCTAGGGAATGCACTCACTCTATTAGCTCAGTGTTACCGACATTTTATTTTTGTTATATACTAGTTACTTTGCGTTTTTTAATCTCACATTTTTATCCTTGGAGGTAATAAGTTTACTATTTTATTTTTTGATTTTTCTCACTTAAAAATTATTTGTTATTAGAGTTAAGCCTAGATATCTTTTGTTTTTATTATTTTCGTTAATATATATATTTTTTCTATTAATATTTCTTTTTTATTTTCTGTTTTTTTTTCTCGTTTTTTCCCTGTTCTTTTCTTTGTTTTTTTTTCAGGAAATAAACGAGGACACTGTTTTGAATAGGGGTCTGTCTAGTCTTACTCACAAACAAAAAAACCTCGGAATGATCCGGGTTACATTAGGGAAAACAATAGGATAACTTGAAACTATATTACAAATAATTTACTATCTAGTCTGTGCTATATTACAATTTTATTCCTAGATTTCTTATATGTTCACATAATAACAATTTATATATTTCTAGGTTCCTAGAGCTTAGTAGTTGAGACAAATTAAACGGCAGGCATCTATTAATTTTTTCCAACTTTAATTCTCAGTTCAGAAGTGCGTGTTCTGCGTCGCCTAATTTACCACAATCACAATGCGGACTATCTTTAAACTTGATTTTATGTAAGTATGTTGGAACCAGAACGTGATTGAATCTTAATCTACATATATTTTTTACGCTGTTTTTACTAAATTTGCTGTTTTTAAACCATGGAGTTTTGGGTATGGTAGGTTGGATATTCTTGTAGTATATTCCTTTCACTTGTTGAACATAAGCGTTTTCCCATTGGATGATAAATATTTTTTTAATAATGGGGAATATATCTTCATGAGGGTATGGATAACCTACGATGGTTTCATTTGATAGAGCTTCTTTCGCTAACATGTCGACTTGTTCGTTGTTGACAATATTGCAGTGTTCTTTTACCCATACTAGCTTTACACTTTTTGAGGCATCCTGTAAACTTCTTATTAGCCTAACAACATAATTTATTAAGAAATTGGTACCTGACCTAGGGTTTAAATTTTTTATTTTTTCTAAACTACTTTTGCTGTCTGTGATTATTAGTATTTCTTGTTCGTTTAGAGTTAAACTATATTGTAAAGCTTCTATTATTGCAATCATTTCTGCGGAAAAAATACTAAAATTTGGATTTAATTTAACTTTTTTGTAGTAATTGTTTTGTGGATCGAATATGGCACACCCGGTGTTCTTATCGTCTTTTGAGCCATCTGCATATAGACAATAAGGATTAGAAAACAGTTGTCCTATGTTATATTTAAATAAAGCATTTCTAATGTTGTTAGGGTATATACTGTAGTCTTGTAAAAATGTAACTGCTATGTTTAAATTAGTTATTAAGTTATTTATTTCATAAATTGGGGCAATGTCGTTCTTATTGATCTGATCTGTGTAAGGCAGTATTTCCTTATATATTTTTAGTAACGGTATGGTTTTCTTTTTTGCCCAGTATGTGTGATTATTTAAATTATTATTAAATTATTATATATATTATTTTATTTTTTTATGTTTTGGAACTACACAGAAAAATGTCTGAAACTAATATTGTTTGCGAAGAGTATCCTATAGAATGTGCAACCATTATATAAAAATTGCAGTAAATCGACGAAGAGGATAAAGGTTAGCTTATTAAACTCTTCGCAAATCTAAAACGAATATTATATTGCATTCGATCGACACATTTCTAAAACCAGTAATTTCGCTCGTTGTGAAAAAAATTCATATCACTGTATTTGTTGTATAAAAAGTGCAGTAAATTGGCGAAGAGTTTATAGTGGTTAGCTTGTTATATGTTATACAGGGTGTAATCAGTTTCATGTCATTAGAAAAACTGGTAATGGGGACCGACTAGACAAACAAAAAACCTTTATGATTTTTCCCTCTAGGGGCACTTTGAAAAACACTGATCTAGGTTAACATATTTAATATTGTGGTAGACAACTATTGAGAACCACTGCTTTTCTTGGTCGATGGACTTGTACTTCCCAATTATACAACTTCTAAATTGTCATGAAAAAGTACTGGCCGGTACACGCGGTGTCAAAGGATCATCGACCGCCTTTGATGTACCGCCTCAACTGAACTGAGGCAAGTATAAAGAGGCAAATAATTCGTTCTCTCTTCGTGCACAATTGCAAGCAAATAATGGCCATAGAGGTTTAAACAGAGCATTTCTCTACATGTGTGTTTTTTAATTTGGAACAAAATATTGGATTGTTTATAATTTAGAAAATTTAATTGTGGTTTATTAACATTTGTAACATAAATGAGTGTCCTAGGTTAAAAGCTCACTACCTACCTAAATGATTCAAAATCTCTGTAACTGTATCAACACACAGTTTGGTACGTCGAATTAAGTACATACGCACTTCGTTCAACACTAAACACTAAACTAGCAACTAACGTTGTCAATAAAAAAAAATAAAATAAAAACTTGGTGCAAAAGCCAAAAAGGAATAAAAAAAGAGCGAACAAGTAAGTTGTGTCTCTACGTAATCAAGAATATGACAACTTGAACGGTAAGTCAATAAAATAAATCTTAACAATAAATACAAAATAACGCGAAATTCAAAAATAACAAAAACAACAAACGGCGGGTTGGACGTGTGTACATGGCGAAACATCGACAGTAACTAAAATATTGCACAAGGGAGAGTTAGAG